>CM030187.1:755000-915000 GCA_017639675.1 Aplochiton taeniatus
TGTCACTGTATAGTCTCTTTGATAGCTCATGGAACCACTTTTCCTCTTCCCTCAGCATTTCTTTTTGGTTCAAATGTTTATACTATATTTTATATTTGTCCACATTATTCCCCCCCCCATAATCTCCACCCCCTTTCTTTTTTCACTTTAATCTTCTGCCACGACTCTCCACCCATCCTCTCGATCTCTCTCTGCCCCTCCAGTATCACTAAAGAGCGCACAGAGGTGATCTTCCAGGGCACCATGAGCACCGACCCCAAGGACCCCCAGGCTGTATGGGAAGAGTATCAGTTCCTGTGCAAACCAGGGGACCTTTACCGCCAGCCCTGCCTCATCTCCCCATACCACTACCGGCTGGACTGGCTCATGTGGTTCGCTGCCTTCCAGGTCAGTGAGGTTTGGGGTGCAGTGGTGGACTCTGCCACTAGGGGGAGATCCTGCATCCTGCTTTAACACATTTCCCTGTGTGTTGCTGTCGTCCTAACGTGTCTTCACTTCTTTCTCACTCCCCCCCTTCTTTTCTTTCTTTCCCTCTGCTCTGTTTTCCCTCACCAACCGCCTTGCTACCCTGTCTGCCTCTCTCTTTCTCTCTCTCTCTCTCTCTCTCTCTCTCTTTCTCCCTCCGTTCTTCTCTGTCCTCCATATCCCTGTCTCCAGACCTATGAGCAGAGTGAGTTTGTGATCCACATCGCGGGCCGTCTGTTGGCCAACGACACCACTGTTCTCTCCCTGCTGGATCACAACCCCTTCCAGGGCCAGGACTACCCCAGGTGAGACACACACACACACACACACACACACACACACACTCCCGTCAAACACACACGCACATATACTCAACCACACACCAAGCAATAAGGAGGAAGGAGATAGATGACCAAGGGAGACTGTCAGATTTGAATGATTAATGTGTGTGTGTGTGTGTGTGTTTACATAGGTGTGGCATGATACGCCCCGCTCCATCCAACCCCATCTACCTCTGCTCTAGCACCCTCTAGTGTGCTCTATACTCCAGCCAGGGCCATAATCAAATTGACTCCTCTACGTTCTCTTCCTCTACCTCTACCTCTTCCTCTGCCTCTTCCTCTACCTCTTCCTCTGCTCTCCCAGGTGGATAAGAGGGGAACACTACCGCTATAAATTCAGTGCCCCGGGCACGGCCAGTGCGGCGCAGGGCAAATGGTGGCTGAGGAAACGCATCGGAGCCTACTTCCCCCCGGTAAACCTGGAAGGACTGAGGGGCTACTTCAAGTCAAGGGACTGGCCCCAACCGGAAATACCTACACCCAGGAACGAACTCTGACCTCTTAACCTTTAATCCCGTAGGTTGACATTGTCAAATGTTACAAGGAGAGCTGAGGAGATGTTTGTCTGTCCATATTGGACAGTTGTCTTGTTGTCTTGGGTGTTTATGCTTGATACTTCCAAACAAAACTAGACAATATGTCAATATGATGAAAACCCCTGGGAAAACATACTCAACTAAACTTTTCATAATAAAAGTATAGTAGGAAAACAAAGGCTTTATATAGATAGGGTACTCTGTCTTTCACCCTGTGTAATCTATGAATGTAGAATGTCTGTGCCAGATATACAGTACTGTGCAAAGGTTTTAGGCAGGTGTGAAAAATTGCTAGCAAAAATTTTAAAGCAACACTTTAAAGCCACAGCAAATATTGATTTGATTTAGATTGTTAGGTTCATTCACTTTGCATTTAGTTAATTGATCAAAACAAACTAACTCTTCGGTTTTTGAAAGCATTCTTACTTTACACACCTGCCTAAAACATATGCACAGCCCTTTTCCATAGCTGGCAGTTTGGATAAATTGATGAATGATGTTTATCTTCATATGTAGACGTGATGGCTGATCAAATTCATAAATGAATAGATGAGCCATTATTAGTGAGAGTTAGTGTGTATACCTGTTATTCTCATGCAGGTGTGTGTATATACACACACGTGCGCACGTGTCTTTGGATGTGTGTGTGTGTGTGTGTGCGCTCAGCTTGCAGGACCGCTATTATTACCCATGTGGTTAATTTCCCCCTTATGCAGTATTATATGATGCTTTTATTTCCCAGCACCCAGCACGGACAGTTTTATTTGGTTCCTGTTCATCAGAAACACATTCCGTGTGTACGAGAGACCTAAAGAAAGTTGTTGACTCTGTCAATGCTTTCACGTCGTCTGTCCGTGCTGCGTTTTTACCTCAAATATATTTAAATTGTAAGCCATGGGTAAGTTGTCTTGACGATGTCGTCTTTTCATCGTTTCAGTCAACAAAGTAAAAAAAAAAAAAAAAAAAAATCTCGATTCAGATGTCCTTATGAGTGGCCAACTTAAAGTCAGCTAAATACGATACGAAGTATTCAGACCCCGTCCCTTTTTCCACATTACAGCCTTATTCTTATATGGGTAAAATAATAACAAAGCAAAAACAAGTTTGTAGAACTTTGCAAAAATGTATTTATTTAAAAAGAAATCAGAAATGATCACATTCACCCATTCTTTACTTGAGGCACCTTTTGCAGCGATTACTGCCTCAAGTCTTCGGGGGTATGATGCTGCAACCTTGGCATTCCTGGAATTGAGGACATGACCAGTCTTTCTCTGCCAATCCTCTCAAGCCATGTCAGGTGGGCTAGGAAGCATCGATGCACAGCTGTTTTCAGTTCTCTCCAGAGACATTCCATGGGGTTCGAGTCCAGCTGGGCCACTCAATTACACTCAGACTTGTACTAAAGCCACTTGTGTGTTCATCAAGGATCCATCTGTACTTTGCTCCGTTAAATCTTTCCTTCAATAATGACTACTCTCCCAGTTCCTGCAGCTGAAAAACCTCCCCACAGCATGATGCAGCCACCACCATGCTTCACTGTAGGGATATTATTGGCCAGGTGGTGAGCGAGGCCTGGTGTCCTCCAGACATGACGCTTGGCATTCAGGCCAAAGAGTTCAATGTTGGTTGCATCAGACCAGAGACTTTATTCTCATGGTCTGAGATTCCTGTAAGCGCCTTTCCTCCCCACCATCGCTCAGTTTGGCCGGGTGGCCAGCTGGAAGGCCAGCCCGGAAGGTTCCAAAATTCTTCAATTTAAGAACGATGGGGGCCACGGTGTTCTTCGGGACCTTCAATGCTGCAGATTTTTTTTTATACTCTTCCCGTGGAGTGGTGCTTCGCTACAATCCTGTCTTGGAGGTCTACGGGCAATTTTCACAACTTCATGGTTTGGCTTTTACTCTGACATGCACTGTCAACTTTGGGGCCTTAAATAGACTAGGTGTTTAGAATGGGTGTTTGCCTCTGCAAATCATGTCCAATCAATTTCATTTACCACAGGTGGACTCCAATCAAGTTGTAGAAAAATCTACAGGATGATCATGGAAACAGGATGCACCTGAGCTCAACTTTGAGTGTCTAAGCATGAATACTTTTGTAAACGTGAAATTTCAGTATTTTCTTTTTTTTTTTAATAAATTTACACTAATTTCTACAAATCTGTTTCAATTTTGTAATTACAGGGTATTGTGTGTAGATCGATGAGAGGAAAATGTTAGATTATCCATTTTAGAATAAGGCTGTAACGTAATGAAATATGGAAAAAGTGAAGGGGTCTGAATACTTTCTGAATGCACTGCATTTGTGTAGGGTACAATGCTACAAAGTACTGTGAGTGAATCTTAATCGATTCAAGCCTTATATAGGCATGTTGTATGGTTATGTAAAGTCCTTGATTATAGTTACTGTGCCATAGTAGAGGCAGAAAGGGCATCCACTTGAACATGAGGAGGGTGTGAGTCATACAGTAGGTCCAAACATTTCTGGCTTTGTACTCTGAGAGGCAGTTTGCTCTATCATTCTCCCTCCTTGTGTGTGTTTGAGCACACATTTTCCTCAACAAAGTCATAAAGTCGATTTTTACCACTTGACGTCTATATCCATCTTTTGGAATTCAAAAGACGACATGTTGAGAGGATTGTCAATGTTAAGGGAGATTGTCCAGCTTTTTGGCTATTATTGTGGATCCTCGTAAGAAATGCTTTCTATGCAAAAACAGTACAACGTGTTATGTATCTGGCGCTCTGTGGCTTTAATTGATATCTTGTCTGTTGAAAAAAACGTCTCCAAGTGCAAGTGCGCACGGCGATGAGCGCTCCAAACGCAACAGTGCAGTAATCAGTGTGAGCGTGCGCTTCTACTTGTCCACGTATGCTCCATGAGAAGAGAGAAAAAGGAGAAACGAGAGAGATGCCAGTTTGTTTACGTCTTGTACAAGAGCGCTTTGTAGACGGGCGAAAGATACCCATATTCCAAATGCGCTCGAGCAGTGACAGATTCAGCAGTAAACTCACAGGTGCGTTGTCTTAATTCCGCGATAGGTTGCCTAATTCCATACCAGACATTATTATACGAAAATTATGGGCGTCAACATTCACTACAGAAGTGAAAATTAGATTAAAAAAATTGTGATAATTCAACAAACTAACCAAATAAAGTTATATTGATTTCAAGCTAATTCAGGATCAGTCGAACCAAAAAACTTTGTTTAGAAGCAAAGTCGAGAGTAAACTATGTCCAGGAAAAAGGCACTGAAGGGGAAAGGGAGCTCCAAAAGTCCCACGGCGTCACCGAAGAACAGCAAGGACAGCTCGAAATGTGGGAAAGGTCTCCCTGCCTCTTCTCCCTCCAACGGGGTGGTCTACCCGAGTAGACCCTCCGTCAGCAACAGTGGGGAGTTCTATGACATCGCTTTCAAGGTAGTCTACTTTGCATTGATACAATTAGCACGCCTTTTTATTTTCTCGTATGTGGTTTATTGAAAATACATCGTGTGTTGTATTTTACCAATGTCATGCATTGTGTAGCTGAAGACACCCTTGCGCGTAGATTTGGGTGGAAACAAACACGCACACGTTGTACCTATCAGTTACTTGGACTCACAGCAGTGCAGCTGTGTCAACAAGGATATTCGACAAGGATATTCGTCTCCATGTGAGTGAATTGAAGGGCACGCGCAAAAGGTGGGGTGGGGGGCAGGAACATTCGACCTCATTGTACCTCATCATCACAAACAAACATAATGCCATTTTTACATTCCACTGCGGCACAAAGAGGCTAAACAAAAACTGCATTGAACAACTTTTAAAATGTTAAACTTCTGTCATGTTTAGAGTGCACGAACAAACGGATCAACAATAAAACCATTTGAAATCGAGAAGTTATGATGACACTTTCTTTTTTGGTGATTCAATTCAGTGGGGCCCAAGGGTGGTCCAAGCTTGGAGCCACAGGGACACTGCGGCCCTATGGTGATGTTAATTAGGGGCTGTGAAAAACCATTGAACACCTTTTGATGATACCCATAGAGGTGATGGTCTGCTTTATGAATTTTTGTCACGCAGTTTTGCTTGGGTGTGCATAGCGTGCATGAGCCTAACCCTAACTCTGTTTACTGTGCCAACAGTTCCGGCACCAGCGTAAAATCAATGAGGTGGCATTCGAAATTCACGAGGGGGCACACATATTATTGCTTAATTCTACTAGGAAAATATATCCAAATCCTACACGGTCCAACCATACCTAACACAGCCATTTCGCAAGCTGTCTTGCCAAAAGAGTACACAGTGAATAACCAGAATTGACGTTCAGTAACGACAAACCAACAAATAGCTTACAACACTTTTACCAATGATGGATCATAGTCACCCTAACCCATAGATTGCTTAGCACTAGAATACAAAGTAATTTGCCTACATTCACAATCCACTTACAATAACAGAAAAATAGTAACACCTAGCAATGCTAATATACAATCCTGATTTAATTACCGTATGAGTACGCTTTGACAGGCGCCGATAGAGTCACTGTCTTTGTGTAGTGTAGTAACCTGTACAGCCTGCAGCGCTATTGCACAAAAATGATCGCTTCACGGTATTTTGTCTGTCGGGATGAAGCCTTAAGATGTATAATCAAAGGGTTAAACTGCAGAAAATTAAAGGGGGTAACAAATCAAAGTAAGGGGGAAATGCCACCTCAAGCCTGTCTGCCAAGACAGCTGAGTACGCAGAAACGCTATAGCTTTACAAAAGCAGAATGTCCTAGTTGCTTTGTGTTGAATTCATAGTTCATTCATTCATTGTTCAGTTGCCAATGGATAATGATAAAGGTCAAAGGATAAAGACCATAGCAGTCACCTTGCTTTATTGCAAACAACAACAACCCAAAGGACAAAGGAAGTAACCACTGTAAGGGAGAAAGAAGAACAACTATGTTTGTTTTCCATCATTCAATTGTGCTGCAGACCTTTTCATTCACCTTTTCAGACCTGTGTTCCTGTGTGCCTGCCACCTCTCTCTCATCCCTTTGAAGTGAGAGCAAGTGAGCTCTGTTTACTGTGGTGCCAATGTGTGTGTGCTTGTGTCTGTGTTTTGGTGAGGGTGGGGTGGGGGTGGGGGGTGGATTGGGTGGCACGGTGTGAGTACGCTATAGCTTTCTAAATCTGAATGAATGTGTTCCCTTGAGCTGCTTGCTTCCCAGATTTCCTCCCCTATCCCCTCCCACACAAGCTAATAGATCCAACACACTCTTTTTCATAACATGACAAACACGCACACACGTTTGAGCGCACAGAAAAACATGTGTTCACATACACCAACAAACACTAATTTAAGGTTGGGCAGTGTAAAGGGGAAAGCTGCTGTTTGTACTGTATGTGTGTGCATGTTATTACTAGCCAGCTAGCGTCGGCCTTGATAGCCACAGTCAGGCCATACAGTAGCACTGTGAGAACATGGAAAGGTGACTCCGAGACGGCGTGGAAAGATGTGGTGAACTTTGACCATCAGACAGGCTGACCTCAGTGACGACCTCCATAAGCACATTTTGCTGACATTTCACTGGCGTCATTTATTATAACGCGATTTTTGGCGTGCAGTTTGAAATGGAAGAAGTTATTTCTGTGTCCAATCATTGACAGTTTGCATCCGTATCATCAAATATTGACCTATTAACTTTTAGTAACATACACCTCAAAGTCATTCTATGACATAAAAGGGTAAATAACATGCCACATTGAATTTCCTCCACTGCCTCAATTCTATCAATATGTTCATGTCTGTCTGTCTGTCTGTCTGTCTGACTGAATCCATTGGGCTGAAACGTGTCCTTATTACCATGGTCTCCATGTCAAGGTAATGCTGGTCGGTGACTCTGGGGTGGGGAAGACCTGCCTGCTGGTTCGCTTCAAAGACGGAGCCTTCCTGGCTGGGAGCTTCATCTCTACCGTAGGCATTGACTTCAGGGTGAGCACGTACACACGCACACACACACACACACACACACACAAACACACAGACACAGACACACACACACACACACACACAGACATAAACACGAGGCCGTGCACCCACACATGCAGCCGAGAAAATGTCTCAGATCTCCTCATTAATGTTGGAGCCTGCAAGGTAATTACATTTCCCTCTGGTAAAAGCAAATGTGCCTATTAAAATAGTGACTGGGTAATCATTTTTATGGCAAACTGCGGGCCATTCTCCATCAATGATGTCCCGAGGTTCATTTGGATGAATGCTGCAGAGGCAATGAATAGCATTCGAATCACACGTCTTTAGAACAGGCACAGTGACCCGTTAGGCTTTATTGCTGTCCCCACAGTGCAAGGTTGATGAGACATCAGCAGAATCCTCCTAAAAGCAGTTGGTGCTAACTGACACCCGACCGCCTCACAGACAGCCCAATGCGATAACAATGCGTCCGTTGAGACTGGCTGTGTTGACAAACTGATTGAATAAGCTACGGTAGAATGGCGTGTATTATCTAATTGTTATATTGCACCCCCAACATGCATATGTCCCGGAAAAGTATGTGCAACTCCTATGTTCTTTCTGTCTGTCTGTCTGTCTGTCTGTCTGTCTGTCTGTCTGTCTGTCTGTCTGTCTGTCTGTCTGTCTGTCTGTCTGTCTGTCTGTCACAGTCATTATAGTACAGCAAGATGCCAGGCTCCTTTTGTTGATGACTGCTTAATGAGAGGATGTTTCTCCCCTGCATTGGTTTGGTTATTTCCAGTTACTTCAGGCTATCTATTCATGTATCTGGGCTATGTTTAATTATGCGTGAAAGGTTCTAGTTACTCTAGTTATCTTCCGGCTCTATGAGAAAGTGAAAATGCTGGGGGGCAAATAGATGAAGGAGGAGACGGAGAGAAAGCTAGGGCTGAAGTTAGGGAGAGTAACAATTGTGTGTACCAGGTGCTTGACGATGTTTCCCCTGGCCTAAAGCGGGAGAGGCAAGGGGAGATGAACAGTTGGAGCAAGAGGAAACTTTCTTCTGCCAGAGAGAAGTTTCTCTTCCTTTTATGCTCTCTCTCTTTTCTGTTTGATCTCTTTTTAGTTCACGTCTCTTTACAGGATGTTTGGGCTGGTCCTGTCATTCTACTGTGTTCCCTGAGTAGTAGTGATAGTTCCTCTACTCGTCATCTTTCACCCCTCCCTCCTATTGTTCCAATTTTTCTCTCTCAGTTTTTTAGTTCACCTCCTAAATGCCTCTTTCCTCCCTTGCACTGCTCTAACTCACTCCCCTAGCCCGCGTCTCACAGCAACCCAGTAGGGTAATCATTAACCTACTAGGTACACTCAAACACACACATAAACATACTCTCTTTCTCTGTCTCTCTCTCCCACCCCTCTATCTCTCTCTCTCTCACACACACACACACACACACACACACACACACACACACACACACAGAGTAGATAGATACAGACAGACAGACACCTTGGGGCTGTGGCCTGAAGCATGACTGGATGGGGACACAGTGTCTCTCTCCTGGGTGGTGGTCCTCTCTGCAGCTACAGCAGACAGCCTGTTGATCTCTGGTGTGGGGCTGTTGGGACAATTTTAAACTGTCCAACTGTTTTGTTTCATTGCCTGCCTAATCAGCAAATATATTGGCCACAAACAATATAGAAAACACTCAAGCACAGTGGGATTCTATTTTCCTGCACCTTTAGTTAAAGTGGAAACTACCAATGTTTTGGTCAACCGACCTTCTTCAGGGTATATACCTAGGGGCCAGATAGTGGCATAGGCCTAGATAGAACACTTTGACTCTTGTTGTGCTTGTATGCTGAAACACTCTCGCTCATGCTCACACACACAAACGCATACATGCACATAGACACATACATCATGCCAAGGTGCCAAGGAAAAGAGTCAGTGCCAATAAATCGTGGGACGTTATCTCCGCTCGCATGGGTACAGTATGTGGTTGCCGTGGTGTTTCATAATAAATTGTCCCTCCAACCCGCCCATGTGAGAATGCGTTGCCATCATTTCCTCAATCCCCGCCTGCTAACAGTCGATCAGCCGTCCCTTTGTGGAGTCGTGGCGATTAAAGTGACCTTCCGGCCAGCCAATCTGAACAGCTGACATCAGCGACCAACGTGTTGCACTTTGACCTGCCTCGTCTCTCTACCTGTCTGTTTTTCAAGGTAAAGGGCCTGAGCCTATGAGAGGCCATTAGAATAGACACATTTCAATACACCCACAATTAAATACACACACGGAAACAGCAAGAAAAATCCACTTTACAAAGCATTGACAGGCCTCTTAGCATAAAGCGCTCCATAATGCTCTTGAAAATGCCTTCGTAATGTCCTCTCTCTCAGCTCGCGCTTTGGCCCTCCACGCAATGACACCCCATTGTTCTTTCTGAGTACATAGCGTTCCCCACCTCAATGGCTGCCCTGACACAATCACACAGATGCAAGCCGAGACGCATGCACTTAACGCCCATTAGTGTCATTAGATGGGGTTGTATATGACCTTATGTCACTGCTGTTTCCATGTTCCTATTTCTGTTAATGGCTACAGCAGCACGGTGGCTCAGTGGTTAGCACTGTTGCCTCACAGCGAGAAGGTCCAGCGGCTCGGCCCACTGCTCCTAGTACTAGTATGCGAGAGGATGGGTTAAAATGCAGAGAACAAATCTCCCCCACGTGATTAATAAAGTAATTATATCATTGCGTCAGAATGACACAATCAGATATTATTATGTTTAAGTTTTATTATTATTATTTGTATTACTATGTGATTGCTTCAGAATGTTTTTTATTATTATTTGCCTGTTTTTTCTTGACCTAACTATGCCCACAGTTTTGGTCATAGCAATTCCATTCCTGTGCCAACAGGTCTGTCTCAATACTGTGTAGTGTGCTTGCATACAGATAAGTGATCATTGCTCTAATAACTTTTTGAATCATATTTTAAATCGTTATTTTGCCCCATTGAAATGAATGGGAACACCGTTTTGCTTGTGATATACTGCAATTAAGTGGCAGACTGGGTAAATATCTTGGCTCACTAATTGGGAAACTGTAAGTTTGAGCCCCAGCTATGACTATTGATTTCCACATTGCAAATCAGCTTTGCTAAAAAGTATTTTACCTTTACATATCGAATATGTTTATGACACAGAAATGTATTAAAACATTTGGAAAGGTTCACGTAAAGATAGCGCTGTCACAGGTGGGTATGTTATTTGTCAGGCTTTACCCTACTTGAAGATGCCGGCTGTCTAGTCGCAAGGTTGTGGATTCAAGCCCCAGCTGCGACAAGTGATTTCTTGATTTCATATCAGCTTTGATCAAATGTATTTTACTTTTACACATCAGCAGTGATAAGAAATATTTTACATTTAAAATGCGTTCCAGAAATGCATTAACACTTTTTGAAAAGGTTCGCTTAAAGATTACTTCGTCACCGGCGGGTAAGTCATTTGCTAGGCTTAGCTCTACCTGGAAGATAACTTTTTGCTGAAAATGAAATCCCGTTTAGTCTAGTATCAATGTCTAATTAAATGTGGTAATTTTGACTAACTTTCATCGTTGCCTTCATCAGCTCACATGTTCAACAACATGTTCAGTTCTACCACAACAATTGATACAAGTTGTAGTGTCAGAGCCGTTGGCTGGGATAACCCAGAATTCATCAGTAAAACGATTGCACACACATTTTGTTTATACATTTATTGTATTTGCTCACATCCTAATTTATGATTTTATGTAATTGTGTTATACTTACATTTACTGTTCATTTAATTATGCATTTATTAGTTTAGATTGTAGAAGAGTTAAGGACCATGAGTGTGCATGTTATCTCCAGGGAGTGGGCCAGGGATGACGTATTTTGGCAGGCCAACCCGGTAATCATCATAGTCTTCGGCTCCCTCGACAAAAAGCCAATGGGACATCTCCATTGGGTTCTCGATAATCACAGAAAATAAGCTCTGTGGCCAACAGAATTGTATGTAATGTTTTGTTCAGCGAGACAATATTTACAAACTAACAGCACGTATAAGATTTTTGAAGCATAAATGCAATCGCCAGAAGGAGAAGGCTAACTTTCGGCTAACAACGAACTACGAGTCCCAAGCCTAATGCGTCACCAACGCTAGACTTCCAACTTGCAATTAGATTTTTTTTTACCCCCGACAAACTCTGTCGTTTTATTTAGACACTGGTCAGAAACCGACTTTTTAAAGACACTTAAAAGCTTCGACATTCACAAGTGGGGCATTAACTGACGTATTTAACGTCGTAGAACAAAACGTGAAAATCTCTTAAGCTTGTGTTTACCACAGAGATTAATTCAGGCATCTAAACAAAAAACAATTCAAAAAACCCATTTACTTCGAGATGAGGGAACCTATGGAGCAAAAATACTAACACTTCCGGACTCATTCCTGGACCACTCTATTGGCAAGACATATTAGTTGTAGCTTCTGGGCCGTTGGCTGAGATTACCAAGGAACCATCAGTAAGGCAATTGAAATTAGACTTTGTTTGTATATTACTTGTATTTTCTCACAGTTATAACTTATAATTTTATGTTGCTGTGTTATACTTACCTTTACTGTTCATTTATGTTATGTATTGTATTTATCAGTTTTCATCGTAGAGGAGTTCAGGACTATGTCTATGCTCAAGGCTGTGCCGGTACACAAACACATTGTTTCAAAACCGGACAGTCCATCCTAAAGATGGCCAATATACATATAACACTAACACCATGGTCATTAAGCTACTTTTTCTGACACTGCCATGGAAAAAATAGTAAGCCCACTGTCCTCACAACCCCGTTGCTTGTGAGGCCGGCATCCGCATGGCCCCTTGCTGCGCAAAGCAATCGCATCGCATTTTCCCAAAAATGCATTTCTAGTCATTATTATTATTATTCACCACTAGCTCTGCACGCCGACAAGGCCGGAGTTGGAATGTCATTTTTATATAGCATGAGATATCATTAATTAGATATTCAAAGCATCTAATGAGATTCTTTTGATTGTCTCAACAGAAGATTCACACTAACTCCTTATAAATAGGCACTCTTCATCAGAGATGTATCATGCATATTTCTAGCCCAAGGTCTTAACGCAAACATTAGTCCCTCTTGGAATAGGCCAATTGAAAGCAAACCATAGCATACTGGATTCAGAAGGTGGGGATGGATATGATTTAAAGAAAGAACCGAAGGGAAAAGTGAAGCGGCTCAACCCTGGAATCAAAGCCACACGTTGACTAGTCTTACGTAAGAAGTCCGTGCGGTGCCTCTGTCACTGCTCACTCCATCCTCTTTATTCAGTAGCACCCCACTACTATTCTTGACACTCTTGTTTTCGATTTCATACAGGGTGCAATCAGAGCGGGTTGAAAGAGGCAATCAGGAGGAGCAGGACGAGGGAGCGATAAGAAATGCAAACTCTGTTTATCTCTCTCCCTTTCTCTCATGCTCACACACTGGCACGTGTACACAAGACTGCACACGCTTGGAGTTAAAACGTACCAACACGAGCCTTATTACTAGCTTGTGGACATGTGACTACTCAACCGCCCCTGCTGAGCCCCAGAGATTGTTGTTATGGTCCGTGTTACCGTGACAACGGTGCAACTGCCTCGCTGCCGGTAAAGAGCATGGCAACTTGTTGCTTGTCTTGCCAGTCGTCTAGCCGAATGACAGGCTTAGGGCCTGACTGTCCTTTGTCAAGCTTAGGTGAACTTTAAGTAAGACTGCCATCATTTAAAAAAAGGCTTGGAGAATGAGTTCACTGTCACATTGTCTGCTTTTATGGGTTGAAGCAAAATTCGTGGACATTGTTTAACGATTTCTCAAGATCAGAAAGATGCCTTTTGATTGAATCAAAAGATTTCAATCTGAGGGGTTTCCAGAGGACATCTGACACTAAGAAGCAGGGCTTACAGTGAGCTATGGGGAAAGAACTTGAATAAGAAGACAGCTTTAGAGTATCAATTGTGGGGAGTGAAATTTGGCCTTGTTTCTCCCGAGGGTTTGATACATCCTGGTTGTTTCAGTCCAATTTTAGGTAGATTCACCATTCCGGTTTTGCATCGTGTGCGTCTGCTGTGCCACCTGGCACCCACTGTTCAAAGGACGTCTGTTCAGACACGTCACATCACACACTACATTAGACAGATGAGGAGCGTCTGTACCCGGATCCGTGTGTGTGTATGTGTGTGTGTGTGTGTGTGTGTGTGTGTGTGTGTGTTCGTGTTTGTGTTCGTGCGCGTGTGTGTGTCATCACTCATACAGCAAAATGGTGTGTAAGAAAATACATACAGCGCCTATAGAAAGTCATCATACCCTTTTGAAATAGTAACATTTGTATGTCTTACAGCCTGAAATGGAAATACATGAAATCCATCTTTGTCTTTATTTATACATTTTTCCTTGCAAGTGGGGGAGAAAAAAGGGAAAACATTTTGATAATAAAGAAAAATGAAAAACTAGAATAACAGGGTTGGAAAAGTGATCAGTCCCCTGATTGAATACTTTGTAGAGGCACCTTTTGCTTAAATTACAGCCCTCAGTCTGTTTGGATATGTCTACCAGCTTTGTGCACCTAGATTGGGCAATATTTGCCCATTCGTCCTTGCAGAACTGTTTGAGTTCAGCCACATTCCGTGGTGAGCGGCGATGGACTGCACTCTTCAAGTCCATCCACAGATGTCCGATCGGATTTAGGTCAGGACTCTGACAAGGCCACTCAAGGACATTCACCTTCCTGTCCTTTAGCCACTGTGTTGTTTTTTTGCCGGTGTGTTTTGGGTCGTTGTAGTGCTGGAAGGTGAACCACCTGCCCATCTTCAGCTGTCTAGCAGAGGGCCGCAGGTTTTCCTCAAGAATTTGGGTGTACTTGGCAGCATCCATTTTCCCTTCAATCCTGACCACTTGCCCAGTCCCCGCTGAAGAGAAACACCCCCACAACATAATGCTGCCACCACCATGCTTCACTGTAGGTATGGTGTGTTTTGGGTGGTGTGCTATGTTTGGTTCCCGCAAAACGTAGCGCTTGGAGTTCAGTTCAAAAAGTTCAATCTTGGTCTCATCTGACCATATAACCTTTGCCCCATGGTATTAGAATCTTCTATGCGTTTCTTTGCAAAACTTAAACAAGCCTCAGTGTGACTTTTTCAGACAAGGCTTCTTTCTTGCCACCCTGCTGTACAGGCCAGCTTTGTGTAAAGCTTGTGAGATTGTTGTGACATGCACAGATCGCCCAGTCTCTACCATTAAGGCCTGTAACTCCTTCAAGGTTGCCATTGCCCTCTTGGTAGCTTCCCTGGTCAATCTTTTCCTGGCTCGGTCATCCAGTTTGGAGGGACGGCCCGATCTAGGCAAGGTGTGGGTGGTGCCATATGCCTTCCACTTCTTAATAATACTCTGCACAGTACTCAGAGGGATAGTTAAAGCCTTTGAAATCTTTTTATATCCTTCTCCTAACTTGTGCCTATTTACAACTTCATCCTGGAGTCCTTTTGAAAGCACCTTTCCAGTCACGGTGAATTATTTGCGTTACTATGCACTACTAGGAGTGGAATCCTCAAGGAACAGTTGATTTTATTCTAAAATAAACAAAAACACAACAATTGATGTCAGGTGGGGGCTAATTAGCTTGGTGTGTGATCTGGAAGGTGATTGGTTATACCTGAGCAAGTGTATAATGGTTATTCTAAGCGGGGGATTGATCACTTTTCCAACCCTGTTTTTCTTTTTTCTTTATTATCAAAAATGTTGACCTTTTTTCCCCCACTTGAATGTTGTAAGGAAAAATGTATCAATAAAGCTGTAAAAATATGGATTTTATGTATTTTCATTTCAGGCTGTAAGACAAAAAAAGGACTATTTCAAAAGGGTATGATGACGACTTTCTATAGGCACTGTAATTTGTTGTCTGTTTGTTTTGAAGCAGAAGTGTGTTGGTCACAATAAAAAAAATATATATATGTATTGCCTCCATTTTCTCTGATGGTACCTGTCCATCCCAATCCCCATATGGGTTTCACTTCCTCCTCCATCACACTTACATTTGAACTTGTAGTTGTCTGAAAATTCAAACTGCTTTGAAGAAATAGTTTGCTTACTAGTTTGCAAATTGTTAAAAGAGGGAGAGGGTAATGAGAGAGAGATGTTGTGTGCAAATAAGTTGGAGAACCTGAGGCACACCGTCTGATTGATGATGTGTTGTGTTGATGGTTTTTGACGCAAGGCCCCATGGGAGGGAGCTGGTTACCCCCCAATCTACTGCTGCCCTGGGGCCACTGCCTGTGTGTGTGTGTGTGTGTGTGTGTGTGTGTGTGTGTGTGTGTGTGTGTGTGTGTGCTGCTTTTTGTGGGGTGGGGATTTATTTTAGGAGTGTCAGTTGGAGAGAGAGAATTTGATGTAAACATGAGCGAGACGTGAGAGTAAATGTGTAGAGAGAATATGTATATATGAATAATGTGAAGATGATAGGAGACTGTGTGTCTTTATGTGTGTGAAGCCCTGCACATGCATGAGATCCAAATAATGGACTAATGAGGGACTGTTTATCAGGGATTGACTGAGGTTAGGTCATCAATTACCAGGCCTTAGATTGTCTCTCATAGCAGAGGGATGCACTGACCTGCTCTATCGCACCCTAACATCATTGCTCCACAGAGATTAGAGCACAACGTTCCAATACCCTGCTAGAACATAGGGAGACAACATCGATATGTTGGTGAGTTTTCTTTTTGAGATAGCATTCTCTGTGCTCCAGCAATCCGTCCATATCACACTTTGCATGGCGGTGGCTGTCCTTTCCCATTTCTCGGTCCCTCTTCGACTCTAACGAAGCCTTACTGAAGTCTCAGGAGCATGGAGTCCTGCCGCTCCATTACAGCAGCAGCTTACGGCTTGCAGCAGCTTGTACACCAAAGACAGCGTGGAGTCCTGCCGCTCCATTGCAGCAGCGGCTTGCAGCAGCTTGTACACCAAAGACAGCGTGGAGTCCTGCCGCTCCATTGCAGCAGCAGCTTGCGGCTTGCAGCAGCTTACACACCAAAGACAGCATGGAGTCCTGCCGCTCAATTACAGCAGCAGCTTGCAGCTTGCAGCAGCTTGCACACCAAAGACAGCGTGGAGTCCTGCCGCTCCATTGCAGCAGCAGCTTGCGGCTTGCAGCAGCTTACACACCAAAGACAGCGTGGAGTCCTGCCGCTCAATTACAGCTGCAGCTTGCGGCTTGCAGCAGCTTGCACACCAAAGACAGCGTGGAGTCCTGCCGCTCCATTGCGGCAGCAGCTTGCGGCTTGCAGCAGCTTGTACACCAAAGACAGCGTGGAGTCCTGCCACTCCATTACAGCAGCAGCTTGCACACCAAAGACAGCGTGGAGCTTTAGGACACCAAGAGGAATGTCTGACGTGTGCGTGTTTACTGCATCCCTGCACATTCCAAATGGCCGTAAAATCCCAAGTCGGCCCCCGTGGGGAACTTTTCCTTCACGCTGGCCATCTCAATTTAACATTCAACGTCACAGGTGGTCTTTACCATTAGTAAAAAAAAAAAAAAAGGGGGTTTGAAACCTCAGAAGGACAAAGACAATGTCCGCTCTCATGTCACAGCACTGAAAGCACAGTGCTCTGCTGCTAGCTATGGGTTCAGACAATAGTGGAGGAGAGGAAAATGATAAGTCTGAAAAAGTGTTTGTACTCTACAATTAATACATTTTTAGCAATTGTTTTGTTGCACTACTTTGCACAAACAACTGATGTGAGACATGTAGTATTCTAAAAGCGACATAATTTAACTCTGCCACACTGAACAACATACCATGTAGTCTTCTAGAAGGATTGCCAGGCTATTGTTCGGGGTAAAGCTGTTATTCCTATGGCTCAGATGGGCTGGAGATAAAGCGAATGGGTTTGGACTAGCTTCAGTGACTTAGTCTCTGCAGTGAGTGGCATCGCCTGTCACCCATGTAGCACAGCCAACATCGTCTGCAGGGACAGAAGCCTGGATGTCTCTCTCCTCTGGGTGTGTGTGTGTGTGTGTGGGGCAGTGAAGCATCTCTTGTCTCGACAGCTTTGTTAAAATATTGTCTTTTTTATAGCAGTCCCGACAGTTGAAGGAGTACTTGGACTTTACTTGAACTAAGAGGGGCAAGGCCATGCTTAGTGTTTCCCTCGAGTTGACCTGGAGCCCATATAGTTTACGGATTTAAGATGAACTGTCTGTGTTGCTCTACACCCCAGCACCCTTAAGCTGGCTGGCCACAAACACAGAACGAAAGAGAACGAGGAAGCCAAAGATAAAAGAGAGAGAGAGAGAGATTTCGGTGGCTTATTATTGCTGCACAGTTTCCGCATGCCCTGCTTTAGTGAAGAAGAAAGAAGGGAAGAACAGACAGACAGACAGAGAGAGAGCTGTCAGAGGCTAGTGGCATTTCATGAGAGGTTGAAAGATGAGGGAGGGAGAGAGAAAGAGTGTTGGGCGAGTTTTAAATAATATTTCAGAAAGAAAGTTGCTGAGCGGGAGTCTTCTGAGGGAGAGAGTTGGATGTCGAAGCATGAGAGACACTCCCAGGGCTGAACGGACAGACAGCTAGACATGACAAGGTCAGGCACAGCTACAGTATGGAACCAGGGAATACAGCATTGGGGATGAAGTTACAGAGATGAAGTTTAGACGGAAAGACAGAGTGAAGGGCATGAACAGAATGAAAGGGATGGAGAGAAACATAAGTGGCCACGGGGGATGAGGGGGGAAAAGGGGAGAAAGAGTTTAAGAAAGGGCTGCACAGAAGTAACAAACCCAGGATAAGCTGGTTGTATTAGAAGGCTCAAGTTTTCTAGACTTCTAGCTCAAGACTTGCATGTGTGGCTGCATGTTTTCATGTCTGACCAGGTCAGACAAGGGTAGGAGTTTTGACGTAAAAAACAGACAGGCGCAGAAATAACCTCAGCTGGATCGAGGAAAGGATTTTCTCTTTGGCTGCATCTTGATGGATGGGAACAGATTAGCGTTGTGCCACCAAAGCTGTAGTCTGTGTCCAACCAGTTGAGGAGAAATGTAGCTATGGTTAAGGTATCATTTACTCACTCAAGCCCTTTTTTGAAACCATGTACATAAACACACTGTACATATTGGAAACGCGTGTTCCTGAGGTTTTCCGTGACCCTAATTGTGCGGGGTATCAGAAACAGCTTCTGTGTGATTAAAGCCCCCTCCTCTGCCGACTAGTCCTGTCACAGCTGAAAACCCGGCTGGTAAACATCTCTCTGTGGGCTCGAGGTAATTAGCCAGAGCGCTGATTATTCGGTTACACCTGGATGTTGCCTGTGTTCACACTGTGTGTGTATGTGTGTGTGGGCGCAGTCGAAAGTCCCGGTGGGACGGGAACGCACTGCGGCGTGCTTTGCTGAAGACTGCCCGAGGTCATGGTGGTGGGTGGGCACTACGGACAGGTCCGCCTCGGGAAGGTCCACGGGGGGCTTGGGAGCAGCAGGACGGAGAAGACAGACTGGGCAACACCGGCCTCCCCAGCCCAAGAAAGTCCCAGTGGACCAGCAGACACGTGGGTTATGCTGAGCCAGCCAGGGGTAGCCAAGGACCACGGGTAGGTTAGGCGAGTGGATAACACGGAGCTGGATGACCTCCTGGTGCTGGAAAGCAGCGTGCAGCTGGACATGCCCGGTAATGTACTCCACAGCTCCAGAGCTCAGCCCCCGTCCGTCCAACGCCACCACCGGCAGAGACCGCTCCAGAGGCATGTTGTTGCACCAAGCGAGGTGGAATCATCGTAGTGGATACGTGACAACCGCTCACCTGTCTCCCCTCCCGAGCTGGTGAGACCTGCCGTTGTCTGGACAGCGGGGGGGGCAACGGTCCCGGAAGTGGCCTTGGTCCCCGCAGTAAAGGCCGCGTCGCTCCTTCGTCCGACGGTCCCTCTCGGTCGTCGACAACCGGGAACGACCCACCTCCACGGGCTCCGCGGCGTCCTGGGCAGGGAGCCGCTCGGGGTCCCTGGGAAGCCGGTGGTCAGGCGAGGACTGGCGTCGTCGATGGCGTTCCCGGGGAGACCCTTGTCCTTGCGCATCGACACGGTGACCAGCGTCTCCAGGTCCTCCACGTCGTCTCTGGCTGCCAACTCATCCTATAGCCGCTCGTTTAACCCACGGTGGAACGAGGGGACCAGCAGCCGTCCACCCACTCTCCACCGCCAGCCATCGGAATCCGACGGCGTAGTCTGCCACACTACGCGACCCTTGATGGACGAACAGGCGCGCCGCCGCCTCAGAACCACTGCAGCGGTGGTTTAAGGTTCGCCCGACGCTCCTCCATGAAACGCTGTGAGTCCTGGAGGGCCAGCGGCTGGTTCTCTGCCACAGCAGTGGCCCAGGCGAGAGCCCTGCCCGTGAGCAGCGCCATGATGTAAGCCACCCGGGTGGACTCGCTTTGGAACACTGTGGGCTGGCAGCCAAAGATGTCGTTGCACTGAAGAAGAAAGCTGCGGGTGACCGTCATATCTCTCCGGGTTGGGAAGGCTCACCTCCCGTCCTGGCGAAGTCGCTGCCCTGGGTGGCGAGGCGTTTGGGGAATCCGACTTCGAGGGTGGGAGCGACAGCAAGCGCCGCCTCCATGGCCGCCTGGACAGCCTGCTGGGAAACGACGAGACGCTCCACAGCTTGGACTCGCCCGCCCAAGGACTGTAGTTCCTCATGCTGCCGCCCGACAGTAACAGCCTGATGGCGAACGGCGGCCTGGAGCGCAGACATGTCCGCTGGGTCTCCGGCTGGTGCTGTCATTCTGTCAGGGCCCGCTGGCAGACACGGGCTGAGACCCACACGCGGAAAACAAGAAAGAGCAGCGACGTAAACCTCAGGACAAACCAAACCACAGGAGCTCAAGAACTGAATGTAACGCACGGGGGTTCTTTAATCGCAGTCTCGAGAAAACCAATAACACAGGAACAGGATGTACAGTGACAGAACAGGGGCAGGAACTTAAACATGGTGTCAAAGTCTGCAGGAGGATGGACCCAAGCACAGGTAGCAGGAGCCAAACGCATTTTATTACCTCAAAACTCCAGGTGCACAGGGAAACAGGGAGAACACAAAACCACATCCAACACAATTAAGACACAACCAAAACTGAAGGAAGGCAGGGCTTAAATACAAAACCATGGCAAACCGAAAACCAATGAAAACCAGGGAAACCTAATCGAGATAACAGGGGGCAGTTCAATATAATAAACGAATCAGGCCCTGAGGGCCAGGCCATGACATAGGGACCAGGTAACAAGATAAATGAACACAGGTGAAAACATCGAAACAATAAATGCCACGTGGAGGTCTCAGCCCGGAGCTGTCCGTGGCACTGGCCTACGTCCCCGCTGTTTCCCTGGAGCTGCCTTTCGCCCTCTGGAGGCGGTGGTGATGGGGTGTCAAGGTCTGCAGGAGGATGGACCCGAGCGCAGGTAGCAGGAGCCAAAAGCACTTTAGTGCCAAAAATCCAGGAGCACAGGGAAACAGGCCGAACGCAAAACTATGTACAAACACAATGAAGAGACAACGAGAACTGAACCAAGGCAGGGCTTTAATACAAAGCCACATGAGCAGCTGTGGTCATTAACTGTCTGCTGGTACTCTCGCGAGAGATGGACGATTGACGTTCTGACTTCCCACTTGGCAGTGGAGTTCTTAATGACATTACCGATTTCAGACCAATTTGCTTGCTTGATGTTGTGGGGAAAATATTTCTGTAGCGTAGTAGCAAAGAGACTGACCGAATACCTTACAAAAAACTAGTTAATAGATACCTCAATACAGAAAGCCAGGCTTTTCCTGATGTCTGGAGCACACTAGCATGATTTGGCACCAAATTCAAGTGGCAAAACATGAGAAAAAAAGACCGTCATGTCATATTCCTTGATTCGGCTAACGCGTAGGCAGCAGGGAAAGATCGGGTTTACAATGTAAGGTTATTCTTTCTGGCATTTTATTGCCAAAAATCCAGGAGCACATGCAGAACGCAAAACTATGTACAAACACAATGAAGACACAACCACTGAGTGTTCCATGTTTCAAGCCAGCAGTAGGAAGTGGGTATAGGGAATTAGTATAAGGTATCTATTTAAGTAATGAGGTTTACGTTGTATGATTCATCTTTCTACTGTCTGAGCGTTCCTTGTTTCAAACCAACAGTTGGGAGTGGGTATTGGATATTGGTATAAGGCACCACTCTAAGATACAAAACGCAGACATGTTTTTGGAAAGGATCACCTGTAATAAGCGGACAATGGAAGATATCATCTAAAGGATGTAGTGTAGAGGCAGCAGTATGCATATATCACCATCGTCAATCACTGACATAAACATTGCCTGCACCAATAGTTTCCTGTTATCACTAGTAATGCACAACTTATTCCTATTGAAAAAACGTAGCTTAACTTTACATTTCTTAATTAATTCTTCAACATGAGCCTTAAAAGTAAATTTTTCAGCAATCCAGAAGGCAAGATACTTGTACGGTGGGACTTGTTGCATTTTAACTCCGCCTAGAGTATTTATGGCTTGAATGACAGAATCAGAAACATCTGCCACGGAGAACAACATATCTTTAGTTGTATCACAGTTAAAGCCATCCTTCACCTGAGTTTAGAAGAAAATATTGAGGTTCTCCTGAGTCAGTGTCTGCGCGCGTGCCTACAGATAGCTCCAGTTGACACTCAACAGGTGCCGTGCCACCCACCAGGAGGAAGGCAGCCATGGGGGACAGGGGACGTCTGTCATCATCTGGCCAAGTGACAGGGCTCCCCGGGGAGGACAACAGAGACAGAAGTCTCGCCGGTACCGTTCCCGACTAGGGAAACGGAGAGACGGAGAGACATGCAGACGCACCCCGATGAAAGCACAAAGGGAAAAGAGAGAATCCGAGGAAGAGGTGGGATGGAAAGGCAACCATTAGGCAGAAACCAAATTCAATAAGAGAACAAAGAACAAAAAAGCTTGAGGAACAATAAAAAGGGACAGAGAGAGAGAGAATAAGAGTTGTGGAAGAGATGGACAGGAAAAGGGACAGAGAGAGAGAGAGAATAAGAGTTGTGGAAGAGATGGACAGGAAAAGGCACAGAGAGACAAAACTCATTGACTCATTCTTCTGACATCCATAATCCAGGCAGGGGAGGCCATCAAAAGACATTCGACATTAAATCGGTCCTCCCCTTCAGAGAAGCCTTCTACCCAGCCTTCCACCTTCCCCAGACCCCTGTCTAGTGATGAGAATTTGTATATGAGGCAGAAGGCAGGGCATGGGGCCCTCATCTGGATTGTGGACAGAATTGAAATAGAGTGAGAGGAGGAGAGAGGGGGCAGGGGGAGGGGGGGAGGGGGAGGGGGAAGGTAGAGAGGGGAAGAGGTGGAGAGGGAGGGTTAAAGTCAAGATTGAAGTGGAAAATTCTTTATAGGCCAAACAGTATATTACCTCTTTGTGTGTGTGTGTGTGTGTGTGTGTGTGTGTGTGTGTGTGTGTGTGTGTGTGTGTGTGTGAGAGAGAGTTGTAAAACCAGGTACGAGCAATATGGAAGCAAAGCCACCTGTGGCTGCATTGTCACCAGGGTGATGCATGTGCAGGGTCCAAGTTAAAGGATGGATATGTAACAGGTTAGAGAAGGAGCAGGAACACCTGCTGCACTGGTTAGCACGCACGCACGCACACACACACACACACACACACACAGACAGAGTTTAATAACCACTGCAGCAGCCTAGATAGATTATTGATTATGTATCACAGTCCATGAGTAAGTCTCCTAGTTTGCTACGTAGGCCTATATCACTATAATTTATCATCTATTATTCAGGTCAACAATCTATATATAAAACACTGTCCTCCAATCGCTGCACACCATCAGTATTTCTTTAAGCAAGGGAATAGGTCTTTGGTGGGTTAATGGGTTGTGTGTGTGTGATACCTCTGTCTTTATGAAGAAGCCTTTGGTTAGGACCCTGCGACACACACACACACACACACACACACACACACACAGTGTCGCAATGTTGGTTCTGTTCTAGCCAAGTGACACCCCCACCCCCCCGAGCTCGCTTTTACGGTCCAATTAGCTATGCGTACCCCCCCCCCCCCCCCCCCCTCGCATGCAATACCGCATGAACACCATCGCATAAATACAATCGTTTTCTCGGCTATTGTTAACTTTCTCATGTGATAATTCAGTTAGCCCGTGAGGCTGCCTTGTGGTCCAAAACCATGCCCTCTAGTAAATGCATTGTATTGGTTGTCCATATTTATAGGCACACAAACAGTGACCACTCATTGTTGTAAACCATAATGAAACATTTCATCACACAATAGGTTCTCTCAGAGCCATCTATAGTGCTGGTGATACATAATGCAAGGAATAGCAGAATAGACTCTGGAGATTTAGTGCTAGCAGAGCAGAGGTTAAGTTTCTGTAACACCTGATGTAAGATCCCAACAGTGAGTCCCATGCAATATGTATGAAATGCATTGGAATGAGTTGGAGCTGCTCGGAACAGGCTTGCTCTTGAGTTGGACTTTAATATCAGTTTCACTACAGTCTTCCTATATTCTGTATGTAATGGGTCCTGTTTGCATGGACAATGTGTGCCTGTGTGTGCTTGTGCCTTCAATGTGTTTTGCTGACTTGTATACCTTATTTTCTTCTCCTTTTTCTTTACCTTTACTGTTTGAATTTCAGAGAAACATTGTCCTTCCCTTGCTCCTGCTCCCACTTGCTGCTGTGACCTCCCACCTACCAGTCAAGGGTTGTGTTCCTGTGACCTCCCACCTTACAGTCAAGGGTTGTGTTCCTGTGACCTCCTACCACACAGTCAAGGGTTGTGTTGCTGTGTTCGTCTTGGTCTTAAACATAACGCTTCCCATTGAAAGTTATTGTCTTGCTTTTGGACTTTTGGCGTGAAACTTGCCACCGTATGTGTTGCCAAATTCATTTTAAGCTGTTGAGGGATCTTAGCTCTTTAAAAATAAAATGTTTACACTGAAAGCTGTTAGATACCTTCTCCCTTGTGGACATTCTGCAGCTACTCTACACTGCAAACAGTTGATGATTTCATTTTGAAAATATCTTATTTTTTGTCCTGCCGACCTGCAGTAGTGGATGTGTGGGAAAGAGGATGCACTTTGTGGTCAGGGCCATGGGTGGAAGGCTTTCATCAGCGGGATAAAAACGTCTTAGACTTCCTTTACTGCGGTAACCAGACAGGGCGGTGAATCAGCTGTGGCTGCTTGCTGCTGTGCATCCACTCTCTCTCCTGATGTCCTCAAATTACATTGGAGGATAGGCAGTGAGCAATACCTTTATCAACCACAATTTGTTTTGATAGGATTGTGATGTATGATTGACAGAGATTTATGGATTTCTAGTTACACTCGCAAGATCTATATTGACGGATAGGTTGGAGTCAGTTTCAGTGTAACCCTGTTGGCTTGATATGTTTTACTGTACCGCTCCCATGTTTCTCACTCTAACCTCCAGGCCTCAATTCCCCTTCACACAAAGACTGGCTCACCCTTAACATATCCAGTCCATCCAATCTTCAAAACACGGAGAACTAACTATTTCATGCAAGGTCTGAATTTGGTCCCTGACTGTACTGCACCAAAGCAATGCCTTTGAAATCCCTGTCTCATGTCTTTCAGAATAAAGTTCTGAACATTGATGCTCTCAAAATCAAGCTGCAGGTAAGTGCAATCTCTCTTTACATGAATACATTTCTATGCTAGCCCTTATATGTCTGTCTGCCCACCATCTTTTCTGTTGCCTGTCAATCTGTCCTCTCCTCTCTGCTCTGTCTATGTTGTGTAATTTACCACTGCTAAATGTTCCCCTTAGCGTAAACGCACATTGTACATCTTGTTTTACGAAACAGAGCAGACAAGCATCCCAAACGAGGATTTAACAAGGCCTTGGTTCATCTCTAGGAACCCTTTAGCACTGTCTGCTGCCAGACCAAAGACTCTACTGGGAATATTGCTCCGCCCATTAGGGTCCCACAGCCTGTTTATGAGAGAGAGAGAGAGAGAGAGAGAGAGAGAGAGAGAGAGAGGAAAGACCGAAAGAAAGAGGAGGTTGTAGAAAAAGATAGCCATAGAGATAAAGAGCGATAGAAAAGATGATGTAAACAGAGATTACAAAATGAAGAAATATATAGAGAGCGGAAGACATCAAGACATGGATGGAGAGAGAGACTGTTAAAAAGAGGGCAGGAAAATGACAGAGAAGAACACTACTGTGATCGCTATCGCAGCAGGGCACTCTCCCCATATTTAGTTCAGACAAAGATGCCTTTGTCAATGATAATAGGAGAAAGCCATCAATCATAAATCTACAAATGTTCAGCTCTGTTTACCAGAGAGTCTCACAATAAATGGGGGATCAAATTGTCTCCAGGATGTTAGATTTGATTTGGAAAGGTAATCCTGATTGATTTGGAATAATGTGACAATATCTCTGGCTAGGCCCAGTTCCTTCTTTCAATTCAGAATAACCCTGCAGTTTGTGTAGTTACTCTGAATAGTTATTTCAGTATGAACAAGACACTATGAAAATAAAATGATGATGGTGACACTCTTTCTCTTCAGATATGGGACACTGCTGGGCAGGAGCGCTTTCGCAGTGTCACACACGCCTACTATCGTGACGCCCATGGTAAGATCTCTCTGCAAATATAGCAGAAGTTTGTGTGTTCGTTTCCGTGTGTTTGTCAGTTTGGTCTTGACAGGCTGAAAGCTGGAGGCAAAACCAATGGGTATACAAATAAGCACACTTTTGACAATGTAGAAGCATCTGTTCTGATGTGTGTGTGTGTGTGTGTGTGTGTGTGTGTGTGTGTGTGTGTGTGTGTGTGTGATCTCTAACAAGGAGCTCAGGGAGTTCTCCCTCTTTCGCCTGTCAGTCCGATCATTTGAACAAAGCTCATCTGGCAGGCAGAGTCAAAGACAAGCCCATCACAGATTGCATGGATGGATGCATTCACTTCCTGTGAACTACTATACAAAGAACAATGTTACTCCAGTTTCTGGGAAGTTTAGTCAACATTTAGATTTTAAGGTACTGTTGATATTAGCCACAAGCAAAGAATGTTTGAGGGGCAAATGGTGTGGTAACGCTAATGCTAATGATAACTAGTTGGCATTTTGAGCTGCTAAATAGTTGAAGCATGGATAGACTAGATCAAGCAGTTTCTCAAGTGCATAAATATGGAAAATCAACAGTATATTTAGAATTTGCTTGGCCACATACCTGGGCCCTATTCACAAAGCATTATATCGTACCACTAAGAGTACTCCTAAATATCAGTAAAAGTTCCTAGCTAAGAGTTTCTTAAACCTGTTCACAAAGCTGCTGAGACTAAGAGGGATTGGGATAACTCTTAAACTACGAGAAAGGGCGGGTTGACCTCGTGGTTATGGATGATGTCGTGTTTCATGAACGAGCTCACTTACAATGCACACAGTGATTGGCTGATAAATACAGTATTATTTATATATATATATGTATATACACACTGTATATGTAAATATACTGTATATAAACATACACAGTATGTATATACAGTATATACAAGGGCAATTCTGTTTAAGAGGCCAAACGGCAGGTGCTCAAGTCCCCTTCAAGGTCTATCTGTACTTGTGCCTGCAAGTTTATTTTTTTTTTTATTTTAACTGCAAAACTTCCTATTAACCTGTGCTGTTTTGACAGCTTAGGGCCGTCTATGGACCTTAACAAGAGTCTTCAAAGTTATTAAATCAGAACAAATTGACTAAGTTAGTTCATCTAAAAGTGTTCTTTCGGCAAGCTGTGAGCCCATCTGTCGCCGAGCGGCCTTGTGTGGTCCAAAACCAGACATGGACCCTCCTCCCAGACGGACCTGCCAACCGGTCCCTTTCACAGCATGTGGTCACAGCAGGGGAGCACTGTTCTCAGTCAGAGAGACTGAGAGAGACTGAGTGTTTAAACAGTTAGAGAGGGAGAGAGATGTGAAGCTTTAGATAGAGAAACCAAAGAGCTTGTGACACCTCACAAAGATAGCCAAAAAAACCATCATGTGAGGGAGTTTTAATCTCAATGTGAAGGTCAGACAGTGGTTATACATAGATATTGGATTCATGAATGTGATCATAACGTCCAAATACCAAAAGGTAACATGTTATTGATTTAACTAACTACTCAAATGACTTCCATTGTACTTAACCTGCCTATGTGAATATTTTGACTTTTTAAAGGTCAAGTGCTCCTACACTTTCAAAATAGCAGACCGTAGACTCCAGCACTGTAGCCCACAAATCTCTTGATAAAAGTCACACGCAGTCCATTTCCTGTAGTGCAATTTATTGGAGCAATCTTCCAAAACAGTGAGCTGAGCTGTGCTGGAAAGAATGAAGTGACCATTCTGTCCCTGAAAGAAGTGGTCAGTATTAGTTCATTTAGACTGCTTATCATTACTCCTGCCTGTCTTTTTGATCCTCAGGGTCCCAGCTGCACCCATTCTCTGCATGTCTTTATGGTCCTCAGGGTCCCAGCTGCACCCATTCCCTGCATGTCTTTATGGTCCTCATGGTCCCAGCTGCTCCCATTCTCTGCATGTCTTTATGGTCCTCATGGTCCCAGCTGCACCCATTCTCTGTGGTGGGCATGTGTTTTGACCTACGGCATGGTGAGGAGCAGTGTATCCGTTTAGGAAGAACATGCAGAAGGGAAGGAGCTTTATTTCATCTGCTTTTAATCCTTTTCCAATGTATAGTCAGCCTCTCATTCTCATTTCTCGCTTTCTCTACGACTCCTCTCTTCCTCCCTCACTGTGTAGCCGTTATCAGACAACGCCAGCTTTGATATGAATTGATTAAGCTGTCACCTTATCAGGTGAGTTAAGCAATCAGTTGTCATAGTGATTGATCACTCCCCTTCTAATATGCCTGCTGTGTACATAAGCAGCTTTACATGGCTCTTTGGATCCTTGTTTCTTTCTGGGGAAGGTCAAATGTAAATTACATTACATTTTAGATGTGATAGCAGAAGAAAAGTAGATAAAGTGTAAAGAGATTGAAAAAATATAAAACTTAGCTGAGTTGCTTTGTTAAGCAGTATAGAGTATATATACTGTATATAATAATCGTAATAATAATACAAAGAATTTTGTATGTCAAACATTAGCCAAAGATATCTATGTAATCAATACACTCAATTTGTTATTATTGTAGGTTCTGACTTTCTAAAATATTAAATTGAGATGAATATTAGGTACTGGAGTAGTTTTTGTTGATCAATGATTGAATATGGTGTCATGATCATTTGTTCTTCAGGTACTAAGGAGCACTGCTAAAAGTTGATAGGCATATTCATTGGCATACACACTCTCTCTTTCAAACATACACACATAGATCTACCCTTAAAATATGGCATATCTTCACTCATTGCTGTCAGTTTGTGTCTACAAAACATGTGCTTTCATCTTTTCATTTTTTTTTTTACATAATATAGTCAAAGACAGTGTTGTTCTAAATCCAATTGAAACCTTACATTACGAGAGAAGATTAATTTAATATAACAATTCCATAGAAAGATGTATATATGATTTATTATTCAACCCTAGATTTACCTATAGGTGTAATACAAATACAGATAATATATACATTTTTATCCACCAGAAAAAAACAACGTGTTTATCTGGGGTCTAGGAAAAAATTGCATATGCAGGTTCTGCAGTGATGAGGGAGAATATATTTTGCAATTAATGTGTTATTGTCCCCAAAAGTGGAGCGGGAACTATAATAAAAAATTAAAAATAAAACAATAAAAGTTGCAGAAGATAAGATATTAGTAACATTTTAGTACTGTTAGTTCTGGCAAAGCTTTCATCTTAAAACAGAAAATATGCACACTGCTTCAATATATCAGATAAAACCACAAAAAAAAAAAAAGCACTGGATAATAGAAAGATTAACATAAAAAACAAAACCACAATCCTTGAAATTCCTAAAGGGATGGGGACAACTAAAACTTGGGGAAGGATGGAAGACAGAAAAGGAGAAAAGGAGAATCTCAACGTAACCAATGCACCAGATGCTCTGCTGTGTGTGTAGTTTAGTTTTGTTTACTAGGATCCGCATTAACTAACGCCATGACATCTTCTAGTCTTCCCAAAAATTATATAGATTACACACAATCAATCAACAAGTGAGTATTTACTGTTCGTTCATGCAGTTAAATACATTAAGTACTCATTGTTTTCTTGAAAGTGCTTTTGGTATTTGATTTAACCGTGCTGTAAAGCAAATTTTGAGATTGAATTCTAAACACATTTTACATGTTAGAACATAGTAGCTGAAAAGTATGACCTGTGAACGATGCAGTGCGGAACTGTGGAGTTGTACCGTTAAACCGTTTTATACTATTTGTGTATCCAGGATCTTTGGGCGAGCCTTAATGGGGGCCTGATAACGTACTTAGCATGACCCCTCCTCTAACCCTATTTAAAGACTAGAGCGCGTTAGTGTCCTGCTTGCTAACTATGTAAGTACTACAGTTCTATTATACTGCGTATCACAGCCTATTGTTTGCTAGCTAGCTATGCCTTCACCCCACCAAAGCATATTCTCTGGATGTCAGAAATTACATAACACACATACGGTCTTGAACATGTACGGACAACAACAAAGCAGCTAGAAGGAGCATACATTTTTCTGGTCATAGTCGTTTTTGGACACTTAGGATAAGCCATCTTTCCCTCAATTGGACGTGGTTTCAGCGCGTTTCAGAAGAGAGAATACTGCTTATATTTCGCAATTTGAATCATTCAAACTTGGCTGGGTGGTTAATAACACAGTTCTCTGTGGTGTGACAAACTCAGAACACATACTTTGATATCATTTCACAGCACCTTTAATAACGTGAGTCAGTAAAGAGTTCCGTCCTGTAATGCCTCCATAAATCACAGTAGATTTGAGGAGATTTGTCCTAGCTCTAGGTGGAAAAGATATCCTAACTTCATATATATTATTTGTTTCCATAAAAAAGCAACTGTGTCTTCATGTTATGCAGAGGACTGAGAGAGGGGGAAATGGAGGTCATACACTGAACGTTACTTGCCTTATCCCACATCCTGAATTCACAATAGGTTACACAGTTGTGTTACACAGACTGGATTAAGCATAAGGTCATGGTGCTACACATCTTCTTTACCATCTTTGTCTGTCGGTAACGGCAACTAAAACTCTAACTTTTCCGTATCGTACTCCGTCCTCTATCTCTCTTCTTTCTCTTCGATTGGTTTTTCTCCGACCGTGAAGGTGCCAGTGGTGCCCAATACCCAGTTACTGAGCACTGATTTATAGGCCTGACTCTCTGTCTCTCCTATGAGGTAACTCAATTAGAGAGGCTGAGGTAGAGTGTGGCCGGTCCCCATTATGTTACCCCACGCACAGTGGCCTGTTGGCAGCTGATAAAGATGTGGGCATTCAGACCTTAGACACACGGCTCACTCTCTTCAGGACAGAGGTTTATCTCTTTCTCTCATCCTCTCTATTTCCCTCACTTCAAACTCCCTGCACATACCTGAGCCACCTCTCCCTCATTCTCTCTCTCTGTGTGTGTGTGTGTGTGTGCGTGTGCGTGTGCGTGTGCGTGTGTGTGTGTGTTTTGGTGAATGTGTGTGTGTGTGTTATCAGGAAGGGGGGGGGGGGGGGGGGGGGGGGCAATATTAATGGAAAGACTTATTAAAACCAATGAACGCAGGGATGTGTGAATGACCTTTATTTCCAGGTATCAGATTTTCTCGTTGTCAGCTGAAATATAAGTACACAAACTACGAGTTTCTAAATAATCCCAACCACCAGCCTTTATTCAAAACACTTTTTGTCTGTTCGCTTTAGCCGAGGGCAACAAATAAGTTAGTTGACTGTTTAGGCTAATATGATTATGTTTACTAGAACCTGGCTACGCCATTAAACATTGTATGGTAGGATGCTAAGATAAGGATATTGTTTCCTCTAACTAAAATGCATTGGCTACAGTAAAGGGAACATGGCTAGCATCATATTATCAGTAAACCTCTAGTGTTGCGCAAACCATATGTGCTATTAGACTTGCTATGCACAAAGCATGACATTGCTGCTCACTCGGGGGGATGAATTATAATAGCTAATAATAACTCACTGCTTTAGTGTACATTTTTTTACTCTAATGCCAAAATTGTGTTCTGTTGAATCCTTCAACCTATGAATTGTGAAGCTGAAGCAAAGCTGTTCATGACTGTTAAATGTAATGTTTTGGTTGTGACTTATGGGCATAATGCAATTGTTACATGCATTTGCGGTGCACAGTCCTGTGCATAATATGTAATGTACAGTATATATTATTACTTTAACATTATGCTTTGTATGACAAATGAAATACTTCCTCATGGCTGACACGTTGGTATTCTGTCCTTGTGCCACAGCTCTCCTGTTACTGTACGACGTGACCAACAAGGCATCCTTTGACAACATTAAGGTAAGGAACAGGAAGTCTCTCTGCGACTCTCCTTCTCCTCCCTTACTCTGCGTGAGGGCCTTCAAAGTTGTCGGGAAACTAGTCACGGACAGGATTCATGTTTCGTTATGAACAGACATTCTGAAAAAAGGGATGAAGATGTTTAAATGAGGAGGAGGACGATGCGGGATAATGATGGGCCTAAGAGGAAGAGTGTGGGCGGGAGCCTCCCAAAGTGTCCCAGATGCCCCTTTGCCCCTTTGCCTCTGTAGTTCTGCCTCCCAAAGTGTCCCAGATGCCCCTTTGCCTCCTCCCAAAGTGTCCCAGATGCCCCTTTGCCTCCTCCCAAAGTGTCCCAGATGCCCCTTTGCCTCTGTAGTTCTGCCGCCTCACCGTGCGTCGCCCCCCCTGAGCCGACGGGGGTGTGATTACCGCGTTGTCGCGGCCCCACTTGGAGCCACTCTGCTCCCCTCTCGGATGTATTACCCTGCCTTTGATTCACATGAAAAGGAGGAGAGGTTGACTGGCACATGCAGGAAGAGAGAAAGAGAAAGAGACTTGGCGTGTATTCGTGTGAGTGTGTGTGTGTGTGTGTGTGTGTGCGCGTGTGTGTGTGCATGTTCGACCTGGCACATCAAAGACGCGTAAAGCTCTGTAGCCATCTGCTACGCCACGGTACCTGCAGCTGGAGAGAGTGTGTGCATGTGTGCGTGTCGCTGCTCTCATCATTAATACCTGATGAAAAGAAGTCCCATGGGAGCAGCACTAGTTCTCCCTCTCCAACATGAACAGCTATCTTGGTAATAGGGAGGAAAGATAATGTTCATGGAGTGCTGTTCACTGGCCAGCACACTGGCTGCTGTTTGGAAGAAGAATGGTGGGGCAAACTCACAGAACATTAAGCCAGGTTTTTATTGATTTGAGCAGGCTGTTATGAATTGTAGAGCGACCCCAAATGCGGGACATAGACGTGAGGCGTGGAATGAGGATCTTTGATAATTTATTTAACAGAACGTAGTCCAGTAATCTCGGCGAGGAATTGTCCATTGAAGTGGAACAACAATCTGACACTGAGTGCATGAAAAACCGGAGTAGATATACTGAAGAGTAAATGGGATGATAGGAGGCAGGTGGGCTGATTGCAACAGGGAACAGGTGTGGTGGTGGAATTGGAAACCGGGAGACTAACACGCCCATGCCACAAACACATACACAGAGGGGCCAGCAGGGGGACAACCAACACACTAACAGAGGTATAGACACTGGCCATAACACAGGCATATTTCCTTTACCCCTACTTTGGTCTGCACCATTTGGGTTTCAGCTCGTTTGATTCATCTTTAAATGTTATGGTTGCGTGGTAATTTTGTTGACACAAAGACACCTTTTTTTCATCCCTCAGCTCTTAATTTTTTCTTGTTCTCTCTGTTTCCCCTCCCATTACTAAAAACTCCATGCCGCCTATAACTGTTTTTTTATTTGGGTCACAATTTACTCCCTTGTTTATGCATATCAAAGCATCGTCTCTGCAGGCAATGTCTCTGAAATTGATGCATTCCTTAACACTGTGCACATGTATTATACATATTCCAGTTCCACCATGATATTGAAACCTCAGGTAGAGCACAGAATGATGTGTGACGTGGTGTGTCTTTTTGCCATCTGATATATACTGGAGAATTACTTTTCAAAGTCAAGCTTAAGTCCACACCATCATCAGAGCCAAGGGAATACAGAGTGGCAGTCTATTTGAATAATGTGTGGTTATTTGTGTTTCAAATGTGGGACTGAATAGCTGTAAAGCCACAGCCCTATAGAGCATTGATTAAACAGCACACCTGTTTACATGAATCTATTTTCAAAGCTCGCACACACTTGAGCCTAGATGAGCCTAGGGATTCATAAATACCCTCTATCTAAGAACATCTGACTCTATGCCCGGTTTTCTCTGTGTTCCACTCTCTCTTTGCATCTCTCATTTACTTTTTGCCCCAATTTTTGGGGGGCAGTATCGCTCATTCTCTTCTTGTCTATTTGTTGTGCCATATCCATTCGCTGAGTCCAGGAGCAAAATCAAGGAAGTTGACTCCTCTGTTTGACTGAATAGAATAACACTTAGAGTGCTCTGCAGACGTATAAATGCCTCCAGCTTGACCCCTCTCGACAGGCTCCATCAGTCACAGTGAATGTGTGTATTCGAGTGTGTGGGCGTGTGTAGGAGAGTGCTGCTATTTCAAAACGGGGTTGTTTAACCATGTCTAACTGAAACTCTCCTTCAGCTTACCTGTCAATGTTTGAAACACGTTCAATTAGAATCCTCTCATATTTGGTCAAGACAACCTTGAAGCTCCCTCTGTTTTCCCTCTGTTTTCATCTGCTTTCATGTCCTCCGTCCTTCGTTTCATCCTCCACTTTTCCTCCTTCCTTCCTGACGCTCTTCTGTCTGCTTTGCTCCAATTCCTTCTTGTTCGATTATGCGGGTGGGTCTTCTTATCATTGGAGAGAGCGTCTCAACAACCTAACATACACACAGACTACAGAGGCAGCCAAGAGAGGCAATGTAATCTTCTTTTAATAGCCTAGTTATTAGCTCCTCTCATCTGCCGGTAATATTATTAGCCTAGTTACATGGCAGCGTCTGTTTTTAGCTTTGTGCACGATAGGAAACAAGGTGCTTGAACGAAAGTTTACTGTGGGTAAGTATGTGTGTGTCCTTTTCTCTGTGTGGGGATATAGTACTGTATATGCTTGCGTTGGGGCGAGAGGCGGTTGATATTCGTTTTGCAGCTCATATAACTATTACACTTTGCTATACAGCAGTAATCAAAGTGGTCAGTGGTGTTCTTCCGCCTGTAATTGACCTACCGACTGGCAGTGTATTGCTGCAGCAGTTCTTGGCTGCTGGGTTTATGTTTATAATTCTCTTACAAGCCAAGGCCTGCCAATGTGTGGCTGTGATTACACAGGCACCTTAACCACCTCACCTAAACAGCCCCATGCTCTCTTGTATTCCTTTAAGGTATGTGTGATGTGTTGTTTCACACTGCATTGTCCAAACCTTCCTAAGAGTTACAACAATGCTGGGCGACACAGGGTTGCACACCTCTTGTGATTGTACAGCCTACAGTATCAATACTCTGCAGCAGGAGGTGGAATAAACACTGTCCACATTATCCCGCTAACACCTGGTAGCCATGCTCCCTCTCTAACACATTCACATACTCAGTAGCTCTGGAATAGGTTATGCTAATGCATACAAAGTATGTCTTACAAATATTACCAACTTTGCATAAAGATACAATGCCATTAACAGCTTGTCGCAACCCAATGCCTGAGAGCTTAGTCTAGGAATTAATTCAAAAGTCAACTGAAAAACATCTAATCTGAAATCAAGTAACTACTTAATGGGTAAAATTGAAACTGGGCATCTCAAAATCACATATGCCCACCCAAACAAAAAAAGAGTATATTGAAAATATATTAAAAGTAGTCGAAATATATTTCAAATATGCTTCCTTTTTTTGGTCCTATCCTTAAGTACACCTTTGTTATACTGTCGATACAATTAACTATCTGTACGGAAAGTATACTTGAATGAAGTATACTCATTTGAACTTCAGTATACTCATTCTAAGTATATTTGATGTTTTGTTATTTAATTTGTAATTTAGTATACTTATTTCAAGTACACTAATATTTCATGTCCTCATTTGTACTTAAGTACACTTATTTAGAGTGTACCAATATTTTTGATTACCTTAATTTGTAATTCAGTATACTTTTGAAAGTGTACTTACATTGCTTATTCTCTCATTTGTAATTCAGTATACTTGTTTCAAGTCCCCTCATTTATACTTATTTATAGTGTACTTACATTTTTGTTACCCTTATTTGTAATTCAGCATACTCAATAAAAGTGTACTTACATTTCTTTCCCCCTCATTTATAATTCTGCACACTTATTGAAAGTGTACTTAAATGTAATGTCCTTTCAGTTCTATTGAAATATAATAATTGAAAGTGTATTAGAATTTAATGTTTTTATATGTCCTAATATGTCCATAGTCTATTTACATTTAATATACTATAATTATTATACTTAATGAAAGAGCAGATGGATTTCATTTTCAAATGAGCTATCCCAGTGAGCACTAACCCGGATTTTAATGTTGATTTCTAATTGAAAACTGGGTGATATTCGGTCTGAATGTCTAAGACCTCTTTTCAACCAGCTAAAATGCGGTTACAACATCAACGTGTCACAAAACACAAATGAGTAATAATTTGGCTAATCCGTTCCGTTTGTGTGAGCGGTCTTTCCCCGGACCAAAGTGCGGGTCGCGGGGCTACTATTTATCAATACCAAGAACGCAACAAACGGAAAAAATAAAACTTTGATTGGTAAACAGCCGTAGGCTATGCTGCGCTGCCAGCACATTACGCACAAGTAGGCCCAGAGAACAGACATACAATCAGTGCTGTTCATCTGACTAGTTTGACATGTTTTGTCTTATTTTAATATCAACACCTGCACATTGAATTTGTTTACATGGTGGCCTTGTTTTTACATGCACATTACTTTGTTTATAATGGTTGTGTTTAGGGCTGGGCCATTTGGCCAAAGAAAGAAATCACACATTTTTTCTAAGTTATCGACGATTTCGATTTTAATCTAAATTGTTCTTGTTAATTCTGTAAAAAAACATTAAAAAATACCGAGAAGTGTTTTAAATAAGTATTTTCTTTATTTATGAAATGAAAAATGCGATTGTGTTATGTCCAGGCATACATGTGTATTGAAACTGTGACTCCTGCCAACCTTATATTATGTATAACAAAAAATGCATGGTGATACTAATTTTATTTAGGTTTTTCAATATTAAAATGATTGAAGTGTGTTTGTATATACACTATACTTTTTTAACCTTTTCAGCACATTTGAACCATACAGTGATCAAATTGATAACCATGATCATTTGTTCACTATAATGGTGATCTGAAATGTTCATACCGTTACATCTGTCTCTACCCCCAATGTGTTTGCTGTTGGTCCACGCTGCAACGAAAGTCCCTGGCACTAAAGTATCCTGATACCGGTAACTCCCATTGACAGTATAAAATCGCCATCTTGGTTTCATAGGCCATCGCCATATTTCATAAAAAAAAACTGAAGTGATGACATTGACCATACTTGGACGAGAGGGTGAGGCTGGGGAGGAGCTGGGAGGAGTGAGGGGTGGAGCCTGTTGCTACGTCTCTATCCCGATTGAGTGTCAATCACAAGGTATAGCCACGTCCTAAAGCATACCCTGCTTTATTGTCTATTTTACTCTAAATGGGACCATCATTTAAAAAATGAGCATCATGCTGTATTGAAAAAGACTTGAAACTAGCAATTGAGACCCTAAACTCGCAAGGAAAATGTTTACTGATGTAATAAAGTAAGTAAGAAGTTGGGTCATTTTCTCATTTCCATACAATCGTAGTTGCTTCTGAAAACAGGTGAGTCGCCCCCTACTTGTTATTAGAAAGAATGCAGGTTAAAGGCACTTCTGCATAGGCTTCTGGAGTCTGACATTAGTGCTGGGGGGACAGACATGAATTATTGATAACAATGCGTGGCGTGCACATTTTAGACTCAATGTCCCCCTGCCTCCCCGTAAACTGAAGTTTCAGATTTAAGATATAATTAAACATTTAATATTGAACCCCAGATTTAAGATGAAATATGTAATTTTTTTAAACACTTAAATACAAAACAAAGATTTAAGTTAAATATTTCAAAAAAGTTCTGGACATCCTACATAAAATTTGTTCCACACCACACAAATAAACCTTTCATTTGTTTTCCAAAGATTTGTTTATCTAAGAAATAGGCTACAATTGAATGTAAATCTGAGAAAAAGTTACAGATTTAGCTTAAATCTATGCACTCTAAATAATGCACTCTAACTTTAGTTTACACTTGGCGGCCCATACATTTTTCCCTTGAAAAAAGTTTAAACAATGTCACTGGTGAAAAGATGTTCACAACAGGTTCAAAAGTGATCGTTTTTTATACATCTATTCAACTGAATATTTTTCGCTGGGATGTGGTATTTACATGTTTAACTACATTGCTACAACTTTAGTATTCAAAAAGCACCTTAGTACTGTCTAAATATGAACTGTCTATCTGCCATAACTTTAACCATCTTCAGCCTGCTGCCTTCTTGCATCATATTGACAAAATGGTGCTGTTTACAATTTGATGTGTACTCCGGTAGTGGTGCCCACGGCTTTTGATATTTTTGTATAATAAATAACACATTCTTAATATACTTGAAGTTTATTTATGGTTGAATAATAGCTGATTATATAGGGTGTACAGTACATTTTAAATGTGTGATTATTACAAGTATGTGATGAAAGCATTATTCATTCTATTAATAATAACCTATATAGGCACTCATTTCATAATATAAGTATACATAAACTATACCCGAAGTGTTATTACATTGCAGTTTTAACATAACTAAAATCTTAAGAATGTTTTCAAGAACTGTGCTTTGTTTACAAGCGGTCCAGTTGAGTCGTTTTCCGGCCTTCAAACCTAGGTCCGTTTGTGTAACCTACATGGTGTTGCCCTGGACCATTTCCTGCCTGGTAGTTGACCGGTGAAGGTTGGGGGAAGTCAAAGGGGTTGCTCAAGTTGACCAGAAAAGAGGAATGGCTGCTTGGTCTACGTCCCAACGATCAGCACTTTAGCATGCTGGTCTGCCACTTTCACCAATAGCGCTCACAGTCTACCCTCTCTAAACCTTTGACTTTACCCTCTGTCTTTTGTTCATAAGTGCCAATGACTAACCCCCCCCCGCCATCTGTCTCCCCCCTTATAGTTTTTTATGCACTTCGTTTTTGTGCCTTTTCTCTTCAATCAAGACCACATCTTAAAAACAGGCCTAGCTCCACTTTATCTCCGACTCTGTGAATTGCTAACTACCATCTTGGTCTTTGGTAGTAATCGTAAGAAGCCACTTAACTCATTCCCACCCTCCCGCTGGTCACAAGGCATTAAACCGTCTGCCAAAGCCCAAAGTATGTCACATTAATATGTATCAGTTAAGGGAAAGAAGATTAAGGAATGTAAGATAGAGAGCCGTGTTCGCCAACACACACACACACACACACACACACACACACACACACACAGCGTTGTAACAAGCAGACCAGACGATCTGGCTCCTCTGGGATTTACCTCTAGTTTGATTAATTCTGCTCTCTGAAAGATTAAAAGACAATTTCTCTCTATTATGCCATCCTCTTTTTATCTTCTCCCGGGGAAGGGAGGATGCATGCAGCCTTGTTTAATGGAAATTGAGACTGTTCCAGTCACCTGTTGGAGAGGATACTTAGATGTGTGGACGAAAGACAAATGGAAATGGTTGTCCCCCATCAGTAAGTGTAGGAAAAACAGATTAGATGGCTGTGTAGCCCTTAGGCAATATGTGCTTGTGTGTGTGTGTGTGAGGGAGTGAGGCAGGTAGGCAAACACCTCTGTTTTGACGTGCAGTCTCGCTGCTCTCTGCCTGCAGCAAAGCTTACAGCTTCGAGCACACAACACAGCTCTCTCACTTTTCCCCCAAAGTCTTTCATCAGCCAGTTTGCTGTGTCTGACACATCAGCAACTAACTGATCATCCTCATCCTGAGGGAGGAGGCCTAGATTTAAAGTTTGGCCTTGTTTTTCAATTCAAGATGTTTATTGTTGGTTGGCAGCTTGGGTTTTTATTGGTCTTGTCCCAAGCTGTACTACTGCACAACACAACAAGGAACCCTTGTTACCAAATGTACATCATTTTAATTGCAGCCTGGTGAAAGACGGTAGCCGTTTCTGTTGTGGTTTTATTATATAATGAAATATATGGTACACTATATAATGTTTGTGTGTGTGTGTGTGTGTGTGTGTGGGTGGGCTGCCCCTTAGTTGCTCCCATCCATCAAGCAGCCAATCAGAGCCTCTATTCAACTGAAACAATGGGCCTGATTACAACCTGAACTCCAGGATCTACTGGAGAGAGTGAGGAGGGAGTGAGGAGAGAGTGAGGGGGGAGTGAGGGGGGAGTGAGGAGGGAAAGGAAGTAAACGGTGTGAGAGAAGAGCAGCCGTGGAGAGAAGGGCCAGTGATTAGAAAGAAAAGGGTTCGACTGGTCTACTCTTGATTGTCGAGTGCACGGTGCATTTCTTCTCACAGTTTCATTGTTTAATGTTAATATTATGTTAATATATTCCCCGTCTCACTCCTGCTAATCGCTCTAAAACACAGGCACTCCTGGCAATTTCATTAATTGTTTTGCTCTTTTTTTCTGTGTGCGTCGAGGATGCATGTCTATGCTTGAGAATCATTGATTCATTCTCATCAAAACTTGTTTTCATTTTTGTTAAAAATTGGTGTCAATCTCATCGCGACTAGTTAGCAAAGTCAGTCTAACCAAAAGTTTATGTAATTGATTGATAGATGTCAATCTCATAAGGACTTGATAGTAGGCTCAGTCTCACCAAAAGTTTATATCAATCTCACCAGAAGACGGCGTCAATCCCATCAGGACTTAATAGTAAAGTCAGTCTGTGATGGGGAAAAATGTATCTTTGTGTAGTGTAACTTATGAAGTTAGAATGACCTTCTGCTCCTATCACTGAGACGGGAGTAGTCTGCAGGTGCCTTATCTAAGTTTCCTCCTTTTACTCTTAGAGAAGCCAATTATAAACAGGGTTGTTTTATCTATTCATCCAAACCAAAGGCTTTGGAAAAATAGGGGAAAGAAGCTGCACTCACCCCTTCTATCGGTAAACCATCCACTACCTTCACGGCTTTCTTGGCCTGCTCCAGGTTCGGGTCCTGCCATTGGGCCGTCCCAAAGCGGCCATGGGACCCCTCTCGGGCGTCCTCGGAGTGTGGGAATTCAGAGAAGACCTCCTCTGTTGATGCCTCTTCGATGGCTCCGCCTGGAGGAAAGAGAGGCAGAGGGGTGAGACAGAGGTTAATGGGAGGGTGAGGGGCCAACCTGTACCGCTTCCCTTCAGCAGTGTGGTTCTCAGCCTTGGCCCTGGGGTTCTGGGCCCTGGACACTCTTCTTGGTCCTGGTTTCTGTGGGCTGGTTTGTTGGCCCTGGGGTTCTGGGCCCTGGGCACTCTTCTTGGTCCTGGTTTCTGTGGGCTGGTTTGTTGGCCCTGGGGTTCTGGGTTCTGGGCCCTGGGCACTCTTCTTGGTCCTGGTTTCTGTGGGCTGGTTTGTTGGCGTGTTCCTTGTTCTGGTGCCAGCCAACCCCCAGGCTTAAATAGAGTGGCTCTAATTGATTGCAGGTGGGGGGAGTGGCCAGGAGCTCAGAAGGTGACGAGGGAATGTAGTGGCCTTCAATTAGCTCTCCCAGCCTCAGCCTTAGGGGGGAGGCCACCTCCCCCCTCTCACCTCTTCAGTGGGGAGCCTGCCATAGGCTGGGGCACCACAATAGTAACTATGTACAGTCCGTACCATACAACACCCCACAGTTCTCCACACAGGGGCTCTGTGGGTACAGTTTGCACTGGATCCTCCACAATGTGTTCCCATTTGTCAGAGCTGTGAACATTAATTGTGATCCAGACACAATTCATTGCCATTTTCAACATACATTTTGTGTAAAACATGATTTAGCTGATTTCATTGAGGTGAGTGAATGCACCTCCAGTATTTGCAGGCAGAGCTTCCTTTCTCCCTCTCCTCCTCTACACCCCTCTTGTGAGTCCTAATGGACAGTAATTAGCATAACAGAAGATGCTCCTTCATTATCTGGGCCAATGATATACCATAAATGTAGGCCAGTCATCTTCTCTTGGAAGAGGCAGAGAGAACAACTATAGCATTATTTATCCTTTTGTCATTACAATATATCCTTCGATATATGGGGTGTAGCTGGGCGCTATTAGCTACCACAAAGGTATACTGGAGGTAAATGTTGGAAGTATTGAACACTGGGAATCCATGGTGGTGGTTCATTCAAAGAGTGACAGGGCTGAGTTAGTTTGTTCGTTAGAACCTCTGGGAAATTTACCGGGGCTCCTCAGAGAGACTATGCTCTGGTGAAACAGCCCAGCTATTTATTGCCCTTTGACTTTTTTGCTTTCCCTGCTCTCTCTCTCTCTCTCTCTCTCTCGCTCTCTCTTCAGGCGTGGCTGACAGAGATCCATGAGTATGCCCAGCAGGACGTAGTGCTCATGCTGCTGGGCAACAAGGTCAGACCCCCCCCCCCCCCCCACACACACACACACACACACACAACACGAGATTTACTTAAATAATGACAGGATGAGAGAATGGAAAGGAGGAAGGAGGATGGTGGTACAGTTGATTCATGGTTGATGTCTTTCTCTTTCAGGCTGATTCCACACATGACAGAGTGGTGAAGAAAGAAGAAGGGGAGAAACTGGCCAAGGTACAACATTACAGGACACACACACACACACACACACACACACACACACACACAAATAGGCTCCCCTCATTGTATTGTTTATACCGGCTTGTCTACACTGTTTAGATAAAAATGCACTAGTATACAACCCATCGTTATACATCCTGGTCTGATACTTACCCTCTGTGCCATTTACTTGTCACTTTATGTACTTAGATCTCACTTGTCGTATTATAATACTCTTATATAAATTAGAATATAAATATATTTATTTTGTACATTTATTATAATATATTTGAATAATCGCAAATACATCCCGTATCTCTTATTCTCTAATTTATTTATTTATTTACTATTATACTTTGTTTTTGTTTAATAGTTTATTGCTGCTAAATTGGTTTTTGTTTTTTTGTTTGCTACAGAGCTGACCTGACTCTCGTCCTGCACATTTCATTGTATTGTTGACCCCGTGTTAACCTACATATGATTAATAATTACAATAAGAAAACAAAACTACAATACACACACACACACACAGAGACACACACACACACACACGTGTGCACTTGCATACAATCACACATGAAGCACACACTCAGATAATAATATATACAATGCACTGGTACAGATACATTTTAAATTAAATGAAACAATCGTTCAAGATTCTTATTTAGATTTAGCAAAACTTGTGAATTCCTATAGTTTAGGTATGAGTCTTCCTTACTGCCTATTTCATATTTACGTATTATTAAATATTAGAGTAGAGTAAATTCTGCAATGTGATTAGCTCATGCAGTTGCAATAAAAATTATTCAACCAACATTGCAAATTAGGTTTATTAGCAAAGTTTACAAACTTTCAGTTGTTTGCAAAAAACAATCAAATAAGAACAATTTAAATGGCTCACCACAACTAAAATAACAAGTGGTTTCTCCAAATTCAACACAAAATGGCACTTTTAATGACTACTGCAGTCTCAGAATTATTCAACCACTTATTGACAAGCGTCTTCAGTACTTAGTGGAGCACTCTTTTGCTGTTATGACCTGCTGCAAACATGATGCATAGCCAGACACCAGCTTCTGGCAGCGTTCCTGAGGAATCTTAGCCCATTCCTCATGGGCAATGACCTCCAGTTCACTAATATTCTTGGGTTTGCGTGCTGCAACTGCCTTCTTCAAATACCACCAAAGATTTTCTATGGGGTTCAAGTCAGACGACTGTGGCGGCCACTGCAAGATCTTCCAGGACTTCTTCTGAAACCAAGCCTTGATGGACTTCGAGGTATGCTTGGGATCATTGTCTTGTTGGAAGGTCCAATGACGCCAAAGCTTTAGCTTTCCCACAGAAGGCATGACGTTTTCTCCTAGGATTTCCTGATACTTGATTGAATCCATCTTGCCCCCCACATGCTGCAGGTTTCCAGCACCAGAAGCAAAGCAGCCCCAGAGCATCACCGAGCCGCCGCCATGTTTCACAGTAGGCAGGGCGTTCTTTTCAGCGTATGCTTCATTTTTTCTCCGCCAGACATACCGCTGATCCATAGGGCCGAAAGGATCCAGTTTTGTTTGATCGATCCACAGAACAGAATCCCAAAACTTCAGTGGCTTATGTATATGGTTTTGAGCATATTGGAGCCCACTTATCTTGTGCTTTTGGGTCAGCAGAGGTGTGCGTCTTGGAGTTCGGGCATGGAGACCTTCAACTTTTAGTATGCGTACCAAACTGTGCAAACTGAAACCTCAGTACCAAATCCTGCTGCAGGTCTTTTCGAGGGTTTTTGACCACCTGCCATAGCTTCCTCTTTCTGCCACGTCCAGGTAGTGTAGCCAGAGTTCCTTTCACTTTGAACTTGCCAACTATGCTTCCAACTGTATCTCTAGGAACATTCAGTGCCTTTGCTATCTTTTTGTATCCTTTTCCTTATTTGTGCAGGGCAATAATCTCTTTTAACTTTTTGGGCCACTCTTGACTTTTGAGCCACAAAGGGCCACATTTCTAACATGCAATCAAACGTCACAGTCAACAAAGCCCTAGCCAGTCCAGGTATTTGATGTGTTTTATCTCAAGACAACACTTGGTTTTCAAATGTGTGCTTTCATGAGGGATTCTATTCAGGGGGTTGAATAATTCGGAGTCTGCAGTAGTCATTAAATGTGGCATTTTGTGTTGAATTTGAGAAGCCACTTGTTATATCAGTTGTGTTGAGCTATTTAAATTGTTCTTGTTTGACCGTTTTTGTTTACACAGAGCTGAATGTTTGTAAAATTTGCTAGTAAAACCTCATTTGCAATAGGGGTTGAATAATTTGCATTGCAACTGTAGCTGTAGCGTCCTTTAAATATACCTGGGATAAGAGTACTGTCCTTACCTTATTATATCTCATTGTGCAATGACAGGAGAGGCTTCTCTGTACTTTTCAAACAGAACGTGTATTTTAAAGTCCCCCTCCGATCATTTAATAAAATGTAAAATATTCTGCCAAAGGGTATAAATCCTATACATTCTGTTTCTTCTCTGCAAAATAAATAAAATAACCTTGTTAAAATCCTAAAAATGGAATCTTCTCCTGCCTCATTAAATATTCCTGAATCAGAGTGGCCCCGCACCCTTTTTTACGAATGAAGGTTGCCTGCAAACTATCTCTAGCTAGCTAGCTACCCAACAGTCTGCTGCATTCAATGTCAATGTCAATGTTTTTAGACTACTAGGAAGACTACTGTTGGAAATTCCTCCACTTTTTGGCTGCTAATTACCTTGTGTCAGTATGTATTCATAGAAATTGCCAGTGTTGTTGTTTAGAGGATGTTAAGGGACCACACTGACCCACTTTTATAGCTCAGTACACCCCAATGAGCTCACACTAGGACATGACAGTGGGAGTTATCCATGGTTGATATGTTTCACTCACACACACACAAAGTCTGCAATACAGTTGCTGTGTGTATTTGTGTGCAGGAGTTTGGAATCCCGTTCATGGAGACCAGTGCCAAATCAGGGCTTAATGTGGACCTGGCTTTCACAGCTATCGGCAAGTAAGTGGACATTCTTGTCTCATTGGTGAAGTTAGAGGTCATAATGCACAGTGTCTGACTAAAAAAGGTATCTTTAACCCCCCTGCTTTTCCTTTGCCTGCTTCCTCCTTCCTCTTTGTCTCTTCTACCTGTTGTCTCCTCTTTCTTTCTTTCTTTCTCACTCTCTGTTTCTGTCTCTCATTCCAGAGAGCTGAAACACAGGACCATGAAGGTGCCTGAGGAGAAATTCCAACTCCAAGAGTACGTCAACAAGGAGATGCAGACCGCCAGCTGCTGCTACCGCTAACCAGACCAATGGGTTTAGATCTGTGTCTGGGAGAGACAGAGGGTTTGTCTGCAAGGGTGCATGTGTAAGTGGAGCATATTTATGTTGGTTAGCTTGTGTTCGTCATATGTGCGTGCATTTGTTTGTTCTCTTTCTCTCACCCTCTCTCTGGTTTTCTATATTTCAATGGCACATTATATATTCTATTCTACATAAAATAATCTTTGTTTATAGATTAAAATTCAACATTTAGTATATATACACTCAACACTCTAAATATTACTTGACTGAATGTACCAATCAAAGGCGTCCTAGCAAACACTCTGAGCTGGAAACAGAGGAAGATGGATCTGTTTGTTAGCTCCCAAATTTTTTTATTTTCACTCTGAACTTATCCAATGCTGAAGTCTTCTTTTCCCTTACAATCCAACCTTACGCTTCAGCTATGAATGTAACACTTTATGCCCTTCTCTGAAAACATAGAAAAGATGACAGTTGTATACACATTACAAATACGTACGCAAACCTGCACATCTTTTTAAACATTCCATGTGTTTGTAAATGTAATGTATGACTCACTGACGTACTTTTGTGCAATATTCCAAGAATGAATGAATACATGTTATGTACAGAATATACAACATTTCAAATCTATGTTGTTAACCTGAAGCTTTGAATTTTTTCATCTCTATTAAAATACTTGTCTTGTTGAAGCCAAATTAAGTAGATATTAATGTACATAGGAGTAGTCAACTACTAGAAAAACACTTCTTTTGAACACCTCAAGGGAAATGTACAAAGCACAATAATTATTGAGGTATTGAACCAAGCGTATGGAGAAAATGCATTGATGGGTAAATGGGATGGGAAAATGCATATATTTGTAAAATACATGTTATGCTTCTTTAAGGCAGATAACAGTGGAATAGTGTTAAGATACAGTACCCACTGTATGGGTATCAAGCAACATTCAGTAATGTGACTCCAAGTTTCTACAATTGTGTTAAAGTCCCCCAGAGAATCCAACGGAGACTCAAAGTCCAATGACATCGAATCTCATTAGAACTGTGCTAATTTAGGAACATTTGAATGAACTTGTTATACATTATGAGTTAGTAGCTACTGTATGTCTGTAATAGTGTAGTGTTAAGGAAAGGCATTGTTTTTTTTGTAAATAATTACAGATTTCATACCGGTGTCTGACAAGGTAAAAAATATTCCATCTAGAATGATTGTCTAACTAAGACATTCATTCTAGATGGAATTCTTATCAAAAAGCCTTTTCAAAAATCAATCATTTGAAAAATCTTAAATGTTGTATGTTAGCCTTTCTGTATTAAATTTCTATGTCTCTCTCCCATCTTTCTCTATAATATATATTCATATGTGTACTATTAGTAATAAAGACAAAGGTCCCTAAACTGATTGTCATTCATGTTTTTTTTTCTCTGGGAATATTAGGATATTAATTAAAAACAGCACCACCATGTGCTGGTCAGTGCCACCACTGTTTTCTCAGTGAATGTAGCTTCAGCTCAAGTTAAGGCAGACAACTCTTGAGTCTGCTCTTTGCTGATGATGTAATGCTGACTAACAGCAATTAATATGTACCATTTTAAATTGGAGTTGAATGAATTGAATTGATGTCGATTCATTGACTGTTGCTTGATGCCAAAGATTTTGCTCCCACCTCCATCCCCATCTTTAACCTTTGATCTTACAGTCTGTGTCAATAGATGGATTGGAATGTTTATGCCCTGCCTCTGAGTGTGGATGGCTGTTTAAGTTCTGGGCAGGAAGTAAAGATAAATAAATAAGCAGATCCAAACATGCCAAACTAAAGGGGATTTTCAACACCCTAATCTATTTCTTGACATTCATTTTTCACAAAACACAGGAAATTGTCAGGTTCCAGCACTCTCTGCACCTTCCAGAGATTAGCACCATGGACAGCTCCAGGAATGAACGCATGCTTTCAATCATTCCATTACTCTTGTGTTAAATTCATAATTGTTTCCACCTGTTAGTTGGTCCCTATTGGTCCTTCCTCAGTCCTTGTTTGCTATTGAAGCACCTGCATTGGTTGTCCTCCTTTGTCTGACATTGACATGTCATGCTGTAATACCCTGCGTTTTAGAGTGTCAAGTAAAGCGTTTATATTACCGCCTGAAGCCTTTCTGGTCTCAGTGTTGTTTTCTCGGGTTTGAGTTTCTAGTGCCTTCGTGATCTCCTTACTTGGTCTGCAGTTGGATTGCCTCATCGTTCAGGGCTTGTGACAGAAATGGTGTTGTAATATCCATTATGTCATGTCCAGAGAAAATGCAACCCATTAACCAATACATTTTAGTATTCACTAGCATTCAAATTTTGTATCTGTATATAACATTTAATATTAGCTATCCTAACATTATAGACCCATTTATTCTTAGATTTTAAATTGATTATTGAAATTATATGCACATAATGTATAAACGGTCAAAATGACCGTTTACGGCAATTCTAGTAGTTCAACTGTTACTGTTAAACAACTAAAAAAAGGCAAAATAATGTTCAAAACAATTATTTCAAGGCAAAAAATTCAGTTTGATAAAACCTTTGCCATAGGCCTAGGTTATAATTTTTTTAGATTTTTTTGGCATTTAGCTTTGAGTTGTTTTTTAAAATATTTTTCCTTTTTTCAGGAGAACACAAGAACAGACAAATGCAGATTTAAAAAAAGCCACAGTGTTAACAGGTGTGTTGGCGCGGATTTAAGGATACAACCATTGACATTATATTAGTGGACATATACAATGTGACGTCACCCATTAGTTTGTGGACTACCGGTTTGAAGCCATGAATTTAGCATTTGGGCCATTGCCATCTTGGTTGCAAGGCCATCGTGGTCTTTTGAAACCAGAAGTGATGATAAGTTAACATTAAATTGTGTGTAGCGTTAAGTTAACCACTTATGGTTAAAAAAAAAAATCATTCTAACATTGTGTTTTTAAAATTGGTTTTGCAAATCTGAGGTTACCTTAACGTTAAACAGTGACAGCAAAATGCTAAATGGAGTGTCTATCACAAGTTAGCCACACCCTAAAGCATACCCTGCTTTATCGTCTATTTTACTCTAAATGGGACCATCATTTACAAAATGAACATCATGCTGTATTGAAAAAGACTTGAAACTTGCGATTGAGACCATAAACCCGCAAGGAAAATGTTTACTGGTGTAATAAAGTAAGTGAGAAGTAAGGTAATGCTCAGACTTCCATACAATCACAATACTTTTTGCAACCAGTGGAGTCAACAAGCTAGATAGCTACATTCAAAAAGCCTCAGACACTTAATTAAAGGGCTACTTCCCCGATTTTTGATCTTTTGATATGTTTTCCATCATATACCAGTGCTGTACCTAACATTCGGCATCGTTTTTAGTGTTTTGCAATCAAACACCAGTTTTAAAAATAGCTTATAAAATGACTATTGCATCAGAGAGGACCCACATAAACACAGGACTACGGGACAATGGCCGGAAATGACTCTACCACACACGCAAAGACAGAGCATGACACAAGACACAGCATATGTTTAATTTGGTAGGGCAGTTGACCTGACCAAAATTCATTTTGTGAAAATAAATACATAAAACAAATCATAAACAGTTCTCTTTAAGCTATACAACAATATAATCTAAATGAGCTAAAAGTGAATACTAAATCTACACTAACATTTGTGAGTCTTGTTGTAACGGCTTGTGGATGTTTTTGAGGCATTGACCTTGTATATCTTGTGGAATAACGTGCGGCTGCGAAACACTGACCCTGCATTCACACATTTGCGGCGTCGTCGCTAGGAGGAAGCGCAAATTGCCAATGGAGACCATTCAAAAACTCTCTGAAACGCCTTTTGCGCATGGCAAAGCGGCAAGCCAGCCACAATGTGGCGATCCAATAGGACATTTGAGGGTGGTACCCAGCTTGCATTAAAACAAGTTTTAACAACAGAGGAAAACTATCGTTGCCTTCAACTTTATAATGTTTCTCTTAAGTATTAACACAACGGACTGAGAAAGCAAATGGCATGGACATTGGTGGCACATTGTTGGTGAAATAACAGATGCGAAATCAAAAACATTGCAAATGTACTACAGCTAGTAGGCCTATATGGTTTATTATGCCAGTAGCTAGGTAGCCAGCTGAGTTCTTCCCTGACGTTATTTAGATGTTTCCATTTCAAACAGGGCCACAGTGCTGTTAAAGCCAACATGAGATTTAATTGATTGATTTCAACACAAAGTCACAGGGCACAGGGGATTAAAATACCGTTTTGTGCCCTCTTTCTTTAATGTGGCGTGATCATTCAAGCTTTGTGATGACAGGAAAACTTTGGCGTCGACTGATAGGCTATGCGTTTTAAATGTTTTGGTTTCCAAACCTGTATAGAGATTGGTCAAGTAAACAGAAGGCGGGATTTCAACAAGCTGTCTGCGCAGTGATTTGCGGAATCAAATGTGTGAATGAAGGGTCAATCTGATAACCAGCGATATCTCCAAGTGTTGCACACAACTTATCCAAATTGTTTTCAAAGCAGGCTGTGAGTTTGCAGCAAAATAGTGCGTCAACTCATTTCGTGTCTGACAGCGTGAGAAATATGAAGTGTGGCGTGGATTTCACCATGCAAGAAATTGAGCAAGCCATCAAAAGCCTAAATACTGGCAAGGCACCAGGCGTAGACGACATCCACCCCGAGTACATTAAACATCAAGGTAAGAAAGCAACAGAATGGTTGTGTTCCTTCCTCTCTGCATGCCTCCATCACTCAAAGCTGCCAAAGATTTGGCGCCGTGCAAAGGTGATCGCCCTGCCAAAGCCAAACAAGCCGAGCGACGACCCCAAGGGATCCCGGCCCATCTCATTGCTTTGCGTTCCATATAAGCTCCTTGAACGTCTCCTACTGGCTCGTCTCAACCCAGTGATTGACCCCCAGCTGCCCAAAGAACAAGCTGGCTTTCGAAGCGGTAGGTCAACAACAGACCAGGTGACCCTCCTGTGCCAAGACATAGAAGACTGCTTCCAGGCAGGTGAGAAGGCCGGTGCCATCTTCCTGGACCTCACAGCTGCATACGACACTGTCTGGCTGCGCGGTGTACATTTGAAGCTTCTGGAAACCATCCCAGACAAGCACATGGTGAGCTTTATAATGGAGATGCTGAGCAACCGCAGCTTTCGTCTATTTACCAGCAACAGCCAAAGCAGCAGGGTCAGAAAGCTTAAGAACGGAGTCCCTCAGGGCTCAGTGCTGGCACCTATGCTGTTCAACATCTACATTCACAACCTACCTGAAACGCAATCAAGGAAGTATGGCTACGCTGGCCATTCTTCTCAGCAAACCATCCTGGGAAGCAGTAGAAGAGGGCCTCTCCGCAGATATGAACATCCTGTCTTCATACCTGAAAAACTGGCGCCTCAAGCTCAGTGTTGACAAGACCGTATCAACGATATTCCACCTCTACAACAAAGAAGCAACCCGCGAAATGAACATCATGGTTGACAACGCCCGGCTACAGTTCCAGCCCTCCCCTACATACCTCGGGGTGAAGCTTGATCGAACACTGTCATTTAAACAACACCTGGACAGTGCCCAGGCAAAGACAACCGCTTGTGCCGTACTGATACGCCGCCTAGCCGGTACCACATGGGGAGCCACCACAAAGACACTGCGCACTTCCACTGAGGCCCTGGTGTTCTCTGCCGCTGAGTACTATGCCCCGGTCTGGTGCCGTAGCCCTCCCGTCATAAAGTTGGACACTGCCCTCAACATCGCCCTACGGACTGTCGCCGGGTGCCTAAGAGCCACTCCAACAAACCACCTACCTGTCCTCGCTGGTATCGCTCCAGCAGAGGCTAGACGAGACGCAGCAACGCTGGCACTCGCCTGAATAGCACAAATTATGGAATCCCACCTCCTCCACAAGATCGTTATGGAGACGCCACAGCGCATGCGCCTCAAGAGCCGACGCCCCTTTGCCACACACGCCCAGGAACTGCTCCGCGCAACACCAACTAACACCTCCAATGCCTCCTGGGTGAAGGCAAGATGGAGGGACCAGTGGAAGGCAGCAGAAACATCAAGGCTTCACCTCTACATTAACGATCCCATGGATGTCCCTGGACAGCACCTGCCCCAAAAGCAATGGACAACCCTTAACCGCCTGAGGACAGGCGTAGGGAGCTTCGGTGCAGCAATGCAGAAATGGGGCCTCGTGGACGGTGCCTACTGCGAATGCGGGCACCAACGTCAAACTGTGGAACACATAAACAGCTGCCTCAGACACCTCAAACACATCGTGGTCTAATTGACCTGGACAATGACACGCTGGACTGGCTTGCCTCAACGGAGCTGAGGGTGTAAGGACATACGCCAGAAGGAAAAGCTGTTTTCAGGGTAGGAGCTAAAACGGTATTGTATATGTTGAAGAAAAGGTTTGTGCAGTCAACTTAACATTTAATTCAGCAATACCATGATACCTTTGTCAATCTTTACCGGTTTTATTGCAAGCTATATACACTGCGCAAAAACTTTAAGGGAACACATAAATCACAGTGGATCTTGATGAACAAAATATTCAAGTTCAGCTCTGTAATAGATCATCTAAAGTTGCGGCCCACATAAAATAATCCTCAGCTATGTCAGACAACTCTGTTTTTACCCTGGTCATCATCATCCTCCAAGGAAAGCAAGCGCACTGTTCCAGTTCAATGTTGTTCATCCTCTCAATTACATTGATCATTTCATCGCTACAAAAAGAGAAGATTTCAAGTTTCTATATGGCAGATAGTCTTACAAAATGACCACCTTACATTACAACTTCGACGTTAGTCGATCAAATCAGATTAAGAGGGAGGCCAATCACATATTGGGGAAGCTCCCTGCCCCATTGGTCTCATTTTGTATGGAACGGGATCACTCCACTCTGTGACCAGGGTTGTAGTGGTAGTGGTGCTAGTGTTCACTGTGAACAGGATGGGAACATGTCATTGACTCCCGCACTCATAAATGAAGAAGGATGCATCCATAAAGCTGATGGGACAACCATATGGGATGCTCACCAGAGTAGTTGGTGTGTTGTTTTGTGGTGTTACCCTGATTTGATTGATGGTCTGTGCCCCACTGCCCTTCCTCACTCTTCAAGATATTTTTGTTTGTTTGGTTTATTACCAGCAATTTATTGAAGGCTGCTCAACCACTGCCAGGCTTCTCTTCAGTTTGACAACGGGGCACAAGACTTCACTCTGGAAAAGGAAACCACGAGCTATCGTTAGGAAGATTACAGCAGATGACTGGACGACAGAATGTAGCCAGGCTTTCCTACAGTTAAAACGTGCCTTGCTAGCCAGGGTCTTACTGGGCCACCCTGACTTCAACAAACCCTTTCTGCTTTCCATGGATGCATCTAGCAATGGCCTTGGCGCTGTGTTGTCCCAGGTGCAAGGAGAGGAATCCATGGCGAGACCACTTGCCTTCGCAAGCAAGTCACTGACCTATGCACAGTCAAAGTATCCTGCACACAGGCTGGAGTTCTTTGCTATGAAATGGGCAATCTGTGTTTCATCATTGGCTACATGTTCAGCGTTTCACTTTCCGGACGGATAATAATCCCTTGACGTACATCGTGACAAAACCAAAGCTTGATGCCTGTGAAATGAGATGGGTGGCCAAGATGACACCATATAAGTTTGACATCAAGTACATTCCTGGTCCCAAGAATGTTGTTGCAGATGCCCTTAGCTGAGAGCCCTTTGTGAGGCCCAGTGCTCTTCATCGCCTGACCAGAATTCCCTATGAGTAGAGATGTAACGGTATGAAAATTTCATATCACGGTCATAGTATATAATTTTCACGGTTATCAATATCGTCGCGTTAATGTGAAACTGTGTTGAACATTTTCATGGTATTACTAACAATCTGGAATTTTTACCGCGGTTAACCATTAAACCGGTAATCATTACATCCCTACCTATGAGACTTTGCTGGCAGAAGCAAATGCGATGGGCACATACAAAGTTCAGGATGTGCTTTGTTGGTCCACTCATACCCTTGAGAGGGTGTTTGACGCCAACGATGGGAAAGCTGTCTGTTACTCTACTGTTGAGATCTCACACTGTAATATCACACGACAAGAAGTCTCTGCTGTCCTGTGTTCTCACAAGCACCAAGGAGAAGATGTGAGATCATGTGCACTGCTGATGCCATAGCTTCCCCAGGCTGTGAGGCCTGCTGAAAAGTCTGATGGCGACTGATGAGTGAGCAGCGGAATGACGGGGTCATTAGCCGAGCAATTTTCTTTCTTGAGAGAGCCCAAAGACCTTCAAGGAGAAAGCGCAATCATGAGCCTGCTGAGGCTCTGCATCTTCTCAGAAGTTGGGACCATGAACATGGGTGTCCTGTATCGTGTATCGAGGGGAGTGGTGTCGAGGAAGAAGACATACCTGTATGTTGTTCCTTCTACTTTGAGGGCAAGAGTGATGAAAGGTGTTCATGATAAAGCTGGCCATCAGGGACAACAGAGAACACTGTACCTGACGAGACCGAGGTTCTTCTGGCATGGCTTGGAGAAAGATGTTAGGGAGTATGTTTAATGTTGCAGGTGCTGCATTGTTGGCAAGACTCCCGACCCGGAGGATGGGGCACCTTTGCAAAACATCATTACAACTGAGCCCCATGGGGGTTTGTATCGACTTTTGGTCTGCAGAATATTCCGCAAACAAGTCTTTGGATGTGCTTGTCACTTCCCCATGCTGGCACACACCTTCTTGTGCCCGAATCAGTCTGCCAAATCTGTGACTCATCAGTTATGGAACAACTACTTCTGTGTTTATGGAATGCCCCACCGTATTCACTCAGATCAAGAAGCACATTTTTAAATGCCCTCATCGCTGAACTTTTGAGCGTGGCTGGTGTTAAAAGATCTCACACTACGCCATTCCATCTAATGGTTCATGTGAAAGGATGAACAGGACGTTGGGAAATATGATCCGGGCTCTGCCAGCTAGAGCAAAGCACAGGTGGCCTCAGGCACTCAAATTTGCCTACAACTGTACTATCCAAAATACCAATGGCTTTACCCCATTCTTGCTGATGTTTTAGGAGGACACCAAGACTACCTGTTGACATGGTCTTTGGCTCAGTTCTGGAGAACTCAGAGGTTGTTGATTATGACCAGTATGTGCAGTCCTTGAGGAGGGACCTGAAGGACGCTATGATAATTGCACAGACATCTGCTGCCAAGCAGCTGAAGAGACACACGGCCTTATACAACAAGAAGGTCCGGGGTGCACCTGTAGAGATGGGTGACCAGGTGTCGTTGGCAAACAAGGGCGAGCGCGGAAAGCGAAAGCCTGCTGACCGTTGGGAGAACACTGTCGACATTGTGATTGCAGTGAATGCTGGCAGACACACTTTCAAAATCAAGAACGCTCCCACCGACAACGAGAAGATGGCGCATCGTAATCTCATCGTGCCAGTTCACTTCCTCCCTCTGTGTAGAAGACGGGGGAAACAGACGTGCCTTCCGTCACCGATTCAGGGGAGGTTGCTGATGGTGCGGCCCCCCAGTGTGCATGATGCTACGGCGGATGATGGGGTTCTGTACAGGACAAAAGTGTGGGTGTCCACACGCCCCTCTGAAGGAGCAAGTGCGCCAGGAGGATGACCACTCTTTGGATGTCCACAACAGCCCGACTTCCCCATTGGCTCATACTGAATCCAGCTCTTTAGACCTTTTGCCGTCTGGATGTCTCCTGGATTCCATTGCCGCTCCAACTGACTGTGCTAATGTGCCCAGTACACCCATTTTTCACAGTCCTAATGTATGTAGTGTAGTGGAGGGGTCTTTAAGTCGTTTGAGGTCCCGAGCAGGTAGACTGCTAAAGCCAGTTTCAAGGTTAATTGAGATAATGAACCAGCAAAAAGTTAAGGTTTAGGATATGTACTGTTAGTGGGTACAGAAATATTTTTTGGTGTGTATTTATTAGCTTTTGCCATTTGAATGTCATAAGGGATGCCCAAGGCATCAATGTGTTATTTGTGATTTTCATTTCTTTATTGAGAAGTCATTGAGTGTACTTAACATGTGACAAGCATCTTTACCTATGGAGTTTTAGGGGTTTGAACGCCACCTTTTCTTTCTGATTCTCTTGGAGAATAGTCATGGGACTGGAATTTTCTGTGACTTTTAAAATTCTCGATTTGCAAATGCATTTGGATTGTTGTTGTTAGGTGCCTGGGCTTTGTGATCCTTTGCACTGTTGTATTGGTTTGTTGCAATGGCCAAGTGGAAGTCAGTGGGGGAGGATGTAATGGAATGTTAGTGGTTCCATTTCCAGATCCCACTCCTCCTTTGCTAGCTAGTTTGCTAGTCCCCACTCATTCACTGTGCCTACCTGGAAGGGGAGTTTAGTGAGCATGCTCTATATGATAGGCAATGAAGTATATTCCCGCTGCAGTTTCATGAATGACATTCTTAAGTTGCAGAAAAATGAATATCCTCTCATCAATTAATTAACTCAACTATTATTTCGGAACCTCAACCTTTTGAAGATCCACATTTCAAGTTCAGCTCTAAAGCCGAAGTCCGAGTAACACTGCTTCTTAAATGTACTGCTGTAACAAATGATTGTAACTGCACTGAAAGATCTAAACAAGACCTAAATCTCAGATCTTTAGGTCTAACAGTCTATCATTTTAAGTGGTGTAAAAGTGTTCAGAGCCTTTTTTAATCGGTAGCTACATTGTGTCCAAAACCTCTGTTGGTTTCCACTATTCGTTACTCCCATTTGAGGAACTAAGTGTCTTCTCATCAATGTCCAGCAGGTGGAAGACCTGCACCACATTTGCGCCACACACGCATCCCTGAATCAAGAAACTGGAGCAAGACAAAGACTTAAGGGATGGAACGGACTTGTTTCTGCCTATCTGTGCTGCGTATGTGTATGTGGACGCAAGAGAAAGAAGATGTGCATTTGTCAAAAAGCTGATTCAAGAGTGCATTAGTGTGTGTGTGTGTGTGTGTGAGAGGGGTGGGGGGGTTTACACAGAGCTGGAATATTACTTTGGCCAACCAGGAACATCTGGCCACCTTCTGTGTCATTGGACGTGTTAAACGACATTGTAACCCCGATGGCTATACTCTGGCTATAGATTCACCTGTTGCTTAGTTGTGTGTGTGTGTGTGTGTGTATTTCCCTACTAACTTTTCGTGTCAATGGTTAAAGAGCACTATGACCCTGATGGCTCCACTATAGCTGTAGAGTGACTGGTCAATGGTCCCAGTGCAAGGTGTGTGTGTGTGTGTGTGTGTGTGTGTGTGTGTGTGTGTGGGTGGGTGCGCATGCATCTGTTAATCCCCTCACAGGTCACCAAGTGTCCAACAGCTCTCCCCTTGAATGCAGTTAGGTAACGCTCGCCAAACAAACCTAGTGTCTAGTCCCTTGGTAATTCATGCCATGTGTGTTTGTGTGGGCTTTTCCTCTGCTTCAATGGTTTGTTTATATTGAACATTCAAGTGCACTGTGAAGGTTATATTTATATCACTCCATCAGGGGTCAAGTGACCAACAGCCGAGCCATGCTATCTTACGTTGTTTCTATCATGACTTAGTCTTTCCCCATGACGGCTCCTAGTCTCTCTCCAATCAAAAGGTACATATGTTGCTGTCCTATCCCATCACTGGGATAACAATATGTAACATTGTTAATGAGTTCCATAAGCCATCCATATCCAAAGGCAGGAGTTGTTCTGGGTTTCTGTGCCCTGCGACAACGTGGTGTACTGTTCAAGTACAGTCCAGCAACTGTAGTAGAAGCACGAGCACAGCTGCTGTACAAGCAGACGGTAAGTTCTTTTTTCCAGACATCTCTTGGACAACGATTATTTATCTCTATCTATCTGTCTGTCTCTGTTTCTCTCTGTAGCTTGACTCACCCCACCTTGAAGTGAATAAGGAAGCCAGGAGAGGCGGGACGGAGAGAGAGAGATGGGGAGAAAGAAAGAAATTGAGAGATAGCAAGATATAGAGAGATGCATACACAAGCTAACGCAAACAAGAGATATTCAACAGTAAGACGGAGAGAGAGATAACTTGTTGTTTTGAGACTGGTATACTTGATAGGACAAAGCCAGACTCTAGAACATCATTTGGCATAATCTCAGGGCCAATAAAGAGGGCTGAACTGCTGTTTGCTTTTCATCAAACCAAACAAGCCCGAAACACGGAGCAGGAGGGAGTCAGCTCAGGCTGTTGACATTTACCTTTCTCTTAAATCATTTGATTAAATGGTCTTATCTGCACGCTGTGAACAATCAGGTTATTGTCGAGGAATATTGTTATCATCGTACTTGTGGGTATGAGTCACACTGCTCAGATAGATGTGACTGTGTGTACACACACAAACTCAGTCGCAGAACCACCAGGAGTGTTTGTTATTCCTTTGAGTAGATCGGAGGGCTGAGTGTGCCTTGTTTGACTCCCACATTTCCCCCCCTTCTACGACATCTTAGGGGGAAAAATAAACCTGGTCATAATGACCCCCAAATCACTTGAAACTAGGCATGCCAAACTTGTTTTCACTTTTTTTTTTATTAAGTGCTTAAATAGTGTTATCTTCCAATTTCTTGTTATTTAGTAAACATTTTTGAAAGAAAACAAAATAATAAATTGTCAGTTTGTCTAAAAGTGCGTTTTGTCCAAAAAAGGGTTTAAAATTTACCAGGATTTTACTTCCGTTGAGGAAGACACTGCCTTTATGAAGCATGAACATCCTATGGCCCTAATTTTGTCATTAGTATACTTTTTAATTGTGAGAGTATTTATAGATATTTGATGAAGGATACCGTAAGAAACAAATTGCCTATACAGTTGATCTAATTGTTTACCCAAATTAAGTGTACAATACTGACAACTTGTCCTCTGAAAACTGCTAACGTGTCAAACAACTAAGCTTTGTAGGACGCGGCCCCGGGGTACCAAACGTTCTAGAGCCCTAGACAGTGCTTGCAATAGCACACATATTTCTATTGACATATTAAGTAACGTATTGCTGTGTCTAAACTAATGCCGCAGTTAATATTAATATATAGGCTCTCTTATTATATTAAATAGTGAGTCTACTGGTGAATAATTCATAGATGTAATAAACCAGGGCAAGAGAATTCGTAAGCATTAGCCTAATTTTGTTGATTGGACAGAGACATCATAGCCCATTTTTAATCATGGCAAGACTGAAAATGTGTGGCTCATCAGCAGCTCTGATATGTCTATCCATACTTACAAATGGATTCTGAACATTTACATTATGTAATGGATTAAAACGTTCTTACTGTTATGTAGCGATTAAACAATACTTATATATGCAGAGGCTAGGCTAATACATTTCTAAATGTGCTGGCGTATACCATGTTTCAAAGACCAAAGTTAGCTTGCTACAGGCAGAGGTGTATCATTTTAATTTCTACTGAAATAACCACTTTTTTTTCCCCAGACATGCAAAAGTCTGGAGAAAAAACAAACTAAAAACACATAGGCTACACAAGATGTCTATGGTTTTTCTGTTAAGAGCCAAATCTGATTAGTCACACAGTGGAGAAAGACATCGCTCTACCGCTGTTCGGCCACAATGAAGTACTTCAAGCCATCAGTTCAAGTTTCGAACGTTGTTATAATGTCCTTGTGGTGTTTTTCATGTGCTACATGACATATCAGGAGCAAAATAAGCAGCCAACGCCATGGCTGAGCTTTGAAAATATAGCTTACCAAGGACAGTCTCAAACAACTAAACAAAGGCAGGGGCACATAGGCACACAAACAAAACGACGCAAAGGTGTAAACAATAGGCCTAATAATCAATGAATCAATCAAGGTTAATTGGGAGCCACAGCCGGTCTGTGTTCATGGCTCCACCGCCACTGGACTAATAGGAAACAACTCTGAGCTCAGAGAGATAGGACATGCGAAATTGTTTTTGTGAATGTTGAATCATTGTTTATTACTACAATATTATTGTAAAACTCACTCCGTTGCCTTGCATTAGCTGTTGTTCGGTGTCCAGTTGGTAACCAATTATGACGAGCTAGCGTGTACATATCCACAAGGTGGGTTACAATAAATTCCGTCCGCTGCGGGGTAACTGAAAGCATAAATATTTACAAGATCAACAGACGGGGGGAAAATGCAGATAAACTAGCTATAGCTGTGTAAGTGAGTAACGTTACTAGTGAGCAAGGCAACGTTTAGAATGTATTATCCAAATTGGGTGGAATTTATTTTTAAGTAATGTGATCATCAGAGGGTAAGTTATTTTAAATCTAATAGGCCGCTGTGCCAACTGATTTTCTTGTTGCCGCCTATTCTTTATTCTTGCCACCGTTTTGTAAGGATTATTTTGGAAAACGGTAATTTATGCAGACATACTTGTCAATCTGTAATTTTACCTTCTCAGCGGTTCGGCATGTAGGTCTACATTTGTGCACATAGCTTATATATTTAATAGGCCACTGGGCCAATCTATTAAGATAATTTAGTAACGATATTGCTTGTTTGTCTGTCGTCACTAACGATTACTTGGCTATGTGAGCGCTGTCATGATGTTGGTTTTGTAGTAGGGGGTTGCTGTCATGATGTTGGTTTTGTAGTAGGGGGTTGCTGTCATGCGTTTAGCACGTCCACCCGTCACGTCAGTGTTTCCTCTATTTTTTTCCAGCAGCGGGGAAAGGGTTTTGTTGTGGGTGGTGCACACACGGCGGCTGGCGTGAATATCAGTAGGTAGTTTGACTGCTAAACAAACTTGAGCACATATTTATTGACATCTACAATAATGCCTCTTTGACCGACTACAAGGACGCTTGATATTAGCCTCAGTGGCAACGTTTGCCGCCTGGCTGAGAGCACTAAAGCTGTAAATACACCAAGCAGCGGCGAAGTGCGGCTCACCACAATAATTGCATTTTTCTGCGGCCGGGGAGACTTGTCCTTAGTTTCTGTCAGTCTGTGTGCCACAATAACGTTCTACCGATGTGAACCAATTATGAAACGTCTGCACAACCAAATGCTGACCCAGATTCCACTCGCATCTCATTCGAACTCACCAGTCACACCGAGCAACTTGGCGATCTCTTTCCATTAAGTCTTCTTTTGTTCCGCATCTCTCTAATCATGTGGTAGGCTATGTATATGGTATCGTACAGTGGCGTTCGCTGAGACCGTCACAACTCCCAATCCACCAAGCACTGTGATCCATTTTGGTGGATCTCAACTGTCTCCGCGATCCACCATTATGTACCAAGTTTTCACGTCGGGCTACCAAAATGTAACAACACTCTGTCCAACGAGCCTTCAGATCTGTTCTCCCAAGTGTTCTCTTGCTCCTCTCACATCTACACTCATTCTTGTCTACATGTCTAATAAGGTTAGGCCGATGTACAGTATGTCTATGCTGTCACCATATTCCGTTGAAGTCACTGTGTCACCGTTGAAGTGCGTATACAGCTTGTGTGACGATGCGATCATTTGTAAGGAGGATTTGCATTTTGCTTATGAAATTTGGTTTTGCTGAGAACTCTCCCTCTCTCTGTGCTGTTCGATCATTATATTGCTAAGGCTGTTAACTTTTGCAATAACATAGGGGAGGACACAGTGAGCTAGGTAGTTTGCTTTTTTCCTGATGAGGGAAGGGGGTCAGAGGACTAAACCTGTGCGCTATGGTTTGCGATTGCTGTTGTGAACACCTTGTCCTCCTTAGCAGGGGCTGATTGGCCCTCGGGAAGTTTGGAAGACTCTCAAACCGCAAAAACTGTATGTGTGTTAAAATGACTGGCAATCTTATTTCTGCTCGCATAAACTACCTCTGTTTCTGAGTCCCACACTGAATTTCAGTTCCTGTAGGACCTACTTCCCTGCTCCTAGGTCATTCAAACACGACTGATAGTGGCATTAAGTATTAGCCAGTAGTTGGCCTATACATTTACTGTGTTGCATCAGCCGTTTGTGGTCAGTACAGATATTTGCTCTTATGAACATAATAATGTTTTCCTCCCATACTATGGGGACTCTATCCTTTGATAATGCACCTGTCTAGAGGATCTGACTGGATGTTGGATACTGGTTTAGAGAGAGCGTACTGTTCGTAAAGGTTACCTGACAGATATGTGCTTTAACCAGTCCCAATATAGTACAAATGAAATTCAGAAGATTTTAATAGGATTGAAATTAAGGTGTTTGTCAGAACTTTGTGAGTTCCATGGTAGTGAGTGTATGGAAATACTACCGCACATTTCTATTCAATGGTTGAGCCTTAAGAGGTGTTTGAGTCGCATTCTGCAGCAGTATGAGCCTCTAGCCAGCTACTTGAAGTCAAGTAGGCCTCATATTTCAATTATAGGAATGCAAGATTATTACAATATCTCCTAATTTTTCTTATTCAGCAGGCGTTGAGGTCTAAGGGTGTGTACACACTCCGCCTTTTTCTCAGCTGCCGCCACCTTTTTTACATGGAAACCTATGGGAAGCGATTGCACAACGGAAAAAGCGCTCTTTAAAGGCGGCAACCCGAGACACCAGAGACCCTCTACTGCAGTAAACAATAGATGTCCTGCACAGCCCACGCGCATGTTTGTGTACAGTAACCAGTCAAATATAGATGTATCCTGAATGCTGGAGCTGTCAGTCACTAGGAGTTGGGGAGTGATGGAGACAGAGAATGTAAGTGTATGTGTGTGTCTGTTACTGATCCCGCTGTGAAGTCTGTGTTTACGGTATTGTACGGAAAGAGATGCCACCCACTCGCACAGGTTGCCAAGCAACTAGTCCATCTACATTCAGCCAGCTGTGGGGAATGAGAAGAATGAGGTAGGTGTTTTCAAGAGCTGTGAAACAATTAGGTTTGGCTCTCCAAAGACAAATTCGTTTTTACCACTTTTTCTGCTGTTTAGTTAATAAAGCTTCTTTCTCAACCAGAGACGCATGGCATCACACTTCAGCTGAGGGGCGGTTCAATGAGTACAAAACACTCCAACAAACTGGAACCTTTAACCCCTTTTGTATTCTATGCCTGTATAACAGATACTCTTCTGAGTTGTGTTTTTAATAACATATACAAGATGGAGCGTTGATCACTTTTTCAATCTGGCAATAGTGAAAAACAATTGTGACCCTTGCAGACACTCTGCCATCTGACATGGTGTACAAATTATCAAAACAAAAATTACATGGTCAGAATGCATTATAACTCGCATCATCAACCATGTGTGTGTGTGTGTCGGTGGGTTAACAGTTAAACATTCAGGAGTCCTAAAGGAGAATATATGCTGATAAATGTAACTTCAACAGAGTAATGGCTTGTGTTTAAAGAGTAACATGTTACTGCAGTAATTGCTAAATCCTCATCAACTGTTTGGAATTTAAGGCATTGTGTAAAACATAGGTCATGGGGCATTTTTACATACAGTACAATATAATATACAAAAGCTTTCCCACGTGTGTCTTTGAATGAAGAGGGTCCTCCAAACCAAAACAAACGGACTCTCGCCTCATGCTGTTAAGCCGTCTCGTTGTCATGGCAATCACGAACAGAGGCCACCAGCGCCATGGTTACCATGCTGATGACTGAGCGTGCACAGAAAGGCTACACTTACACATAGGCCTACCTAGTTTTTAGCCTAGCACATGGAAGACACAGAAGACCACTGCCCGAGGATGTGAAACTACGCAGCGGTTCATAAGGGATTAAAAGGTCTAAAATATTATCTGGAGCCAGGTCATGAAGAGCCTTCAAAGTTATCAATAGGATCTGAGGTGATAAAAACATGATTGGACAAGCTTTGTGATATGTTGCTCAAAACATAAACTCTCAGAAAGGACACCAAGATTTCTCGCAACAGGCTTAATATGTTGTGACAGGTTACCTGAAGACAGCAGTATTTGTTTTGTCAGATGCTGAGACCCAATAACTAGAATTTCTGTTTTGTTAGAATTGAGCTGAAGAAAATGTATTGACATCCAGTTTATGTCCATCAGGCACTCCCGTAGAGAACTCTGCATACTGTGGTCAGTGGGCTAACAGGGAGGTACAACTGTGTGTCATCTGCAAAACAATTCAAAGAAATACCATGTATACGGATGAGCGTGTAGGGGGAGAACAAAATTGGTCCAAGAATAGACCCTTGAGGCACACCATACTTGATATGGGAGAAAGACGGAAGTTGTTAAGAGACACAAAACCTCCTATTTGACAGATATGACGAGAACCAGTTTAAAGCAGTACCAGAAATGCCTACTCAATGCTTCAGTCTATCTAAAAGAGTGCCATGATTGATTGTGTCAAAGGCAGCACTTAAGTCTAGCAGCACAAGAACTGAACACATGCCTGTGTCAGCGTTCATTAACAGATCATTAGTGACTTTAAGAAGGGCTGTCTCAGTGCTGTGGTACTGACGAAAACCAGATTGAAACGTTTCAAAGATGCTATTATTTTCCACAGTGGCAAGAAGCTGCTGAGAAACAATTTTTTCCATAATCTCAGAAATAAAAGGTAATTTAGAAATTGGACGATAATTATCAGGCAGGTTTGGGTCGAACCCAGGTTATTTTAGGAGTGGCTGGACACTAGCAGATTTCAAATAATCTGGGACACAACCAGTAGAAAGACTTCAAATAAAAACCTAGTAGGAATTATGTCAAGAGGATTGGAGGATACTCTCATATGTGACAATATTCCTAGGATTCAGGCAGATGAATAGGAGAAAAATTGCTTAAAGAGTCCCGGTGCGGGTGATCAACATCTCAAAAGGTACGATTGGGAGTAACACTAATTCTTATTGGCTCCACTTTTCTAGCAAAGTGAGATTAAAAACGTTTTGCAATCAGCATCACAATCAGCAGCGGCACAAGGAGAGGCTGGGTTTACTAACTGATTGACAGTATTAAATAGGAATCTAGGGTTGTGCTGATGGGCAGAAATAAGTTCAGAAAAGTTGCAAGCTCCGGCATCTTTCACCATCCTATTATAAAGGAGTAATAACTTTCATAGCCACAAAGGGGACCTGATTCTTCCATCTACGTTCAGCTTTTCTGCATTTCCTTTTACAGCTTCGAATACCGTCACTTAACCAAGGCTATATACTAGTCTTTGAGTTAGATCTAATCTTCAAAGGAGCTATGAGATCTACGGTTGAGGAACACATTAACCAATTCATTGGTGTAGGAGAAGTCAGGAAACACATTGCCAGGGGAGTTAAACAGTGTGCAGAACTCTGCTCATTAAAGACACAAGTGTACTTCGAGTGAGATAAAACAGTACCAGCAGCCTGTAATTCACAGTTAAAAACAATGCATTGATGATCAGATGCAAACATGTCCATGATTTCCACAGATGATATTCTCAGACCCAGACTAAAGACTAGGTCTAGAGTGTGGCCACGGTTAGAGGTTTGGCCAGACACGTGCACACCAATGGATTTCAAACTACCCCACGTGCACACCCTCTCCTCTCAGTGTTCCTAAGTTACCAAGGTTGTCACCAATTGTAAGTTCAACTAAGAGTTCTGCGTCTGGTTTTCTGTTCCAGGTGTGGGGTTTTTAATCCATTACAACCTGGAAAAGTACACTCTGAGAGGAAAGGGTGTGCACGTGGGGTAGTCTTTAATCAGTTGGTGTGCACGTGTATTTCACTTCTTGGCCGAGTACAGAAGGGCAAAAAAGGACGGCTCAGAAAGGCACTTGAAATGAATGAGGCTTTTCTAGGTTTTTGTGTCCTCAGCACTTAGTGCACATAGTAATTGCCCCTCACAGTCTGGCCTGATCAAAGAGGAAGTATTCTGAGTTCCACTGAGTTCCTGTGGTGTATGGAGCGTGTTAGTTCCCTTATGAAAAGTACTAAAAACCATTAAATAAATAGCACAGCACCCACACACTAATGAAGCTCTCAGCTAATATACAGGCAGACAATATGTTCTGCTAATGTGTCCCAAAGGGGAATTGATGCATGTTTGCTCCCTGCTTCTGAATGATGTCCCAGATGTGTACAGCAGGGAGTTTCAATTTGTAGCAGACCTGGAGTCACGTGACGCAAAGTTTGAGAATGGCTGCTTGAACATCAGCTCTGGCTGTTGTGGTGTTAGAATCTGTACAAAACTATGTTAGAGTAACTTTTATACACTCCGAGCCAAAAACAATATTAACTTGCCAAGCCGTAAGAAGATCGCAGGGAGATGCACGACTTCTAGAAATCGGTGGTGGACTCACACAAGGCAGTCTTTGACTGCCATCAACTGGCTTAGTGGTCCAATTTCCCCGGAAACAGCAACACCACAGATGTTCTACAAGGATCTTTCGATACTAATCCATGTTCTTTGCGCTTACTGAGAATGGAAGTGTATGTTTAAACTTTGAAAGGTTAGGCTAGAAATGTATTTTCATTGTTCGAACTGAATTTACTATGGGCCAGTTTCCTGGACACAGATTGAGCCAAGTCCTAGATTAAATCTCACTGTCAATTGAGATTCTTAATTGAAAATGTTTTTTAGTCTAGGACTTTGCTTAATCAATGTCCAAGAAACCAGCCCTACATTCTCTCTTCAGATTATATTTTTTCTTCAAACGTTTGGTTAATACGTAAATCTGGGTTTTGTAAAGAATCAACGTTCCAATATCCCAAGTACGTCCAACCCATCTTTCCTGTTTAAATCTCGTCAGCAACTCGGGGAGACCACATGACATGTTACTGAAATTGCAGTTAGAGTAAAGCGTATGACCTGTCATACAGTGATGAAAATAATATTTGTGGGTGGCTGGTTATTCTCTGCAACCCCTTCCTGTTCTATAACATGAAGTGCTTAAGGCCAATGTCCAGAATGTACAGAAATGTGAAGGCCGGGAAGGTGGTCCGCCGTGAAACAGCACAAGCGTGCTCAAGTCTCACCGTAAAAAATCTATCCAAGTGTGTAATCCACGCCTCTATAGTCCTCACACACTCTGCTTTGAAGTTACATTGTGATGCTCACACTCAAAGATATCAACAAATACACACACAGCCTGGCTAATGCACCAGCCTCTTTGGTTCCCCACAAGGTGGTACAGTGAAAAGAATTGCTAGGCATAATGCTTATCTTCCTAGTGTTGGTATCTGTGAGGGTGAATTAGGATGGCGCTTGCTATCAGCAGCAAAATCAAACACTGCGAAAGTTCTGCAACTATTTTCAACGTTAATTGGAGATTCAAAGCTGTCCCTGTACCTTTTCATTCTGTTTCATCTTGATCATGCAGCCACCATTGTTTTCAGAATGGTAGGGCCGGAGGATGGAGCCAATACTACTCATCCAGAAAGCTCAGGCCCTGCTGGGAGGGGGCCGAGCCTAAGAGTCTAACCACAAGGTGGCAGTGTGACGGAGCACGTGGACCTGAGACTAGTGCACGAGTGTTGAAGGGGCATAGCCAGATGAGGGGCCACACTTCTGCTAATGATCCTGAGGTTTCCTGGGTTCAAAATGGCACCCTGGAACTCTTTGGAGGAGAGCAATGTGTATCTGTGAACAGGTGAGATAGTTAGTGTGGGGGTGTTCTATTTTTTTTATCAGAGTGGGTGTTTTTTATTTTAGTCAGACAAAATCATCCGTCTTAAAACATTTATTGAATGTTAAGACACATCAGGTTTGGTTTGGCTGGGTCTGCCACATATTGTGATCAGTTTTTATTGTGTTTCTTTTCAAACAGGACAAAGCAGCACATGAGATGCAATGTACGGTAATGTATTTACTGAGAGGCAGGACATATAGGGAAAGAAACAGAATCATACATATATTGGGCTGAACAGTAGACAACATTGAGACAAATGCGAAAAATAATTAATTCAAATGACTAGAAAATACATAACAAAATTATTAAACACAGCACATAAAGATAAATGCTTCACTGGCAGATAAATAGGTTATTCAGCGTCACATGTCATGGTTCTTAGGGATTTAAGCCAATGTCTAATCATTACAGAGGTGAGTAAAGGAGTCTCAGGGTCCTTTAATGAAAGAGATGGAATTCGCCCACTTATCATGACATTTCTCCACCTGCTTAATGAATCTGAAAGAGAGACCCTCATGGGCTGCCACAATTCCCAGCTGAGAGAACTACACCCCAGCTGGTGGTAGGTTGGTCGCCTTCCAGTCTGTGACTATGAGCTTTCTCCCCAACGTAAGGGATGTTTGGACCCAATATGCCTGCGCTGCAGGGAGGGCTTTTAGGGGGAGAGGATGACCTACAACAAACAGGCTTGGGCAGAATGGGATGTCTGATTTAAGTATGACACTTTGGTTTATGACTGACCAGAATGTTTGTGCAACTGGGTAGAACATATGGAGGTGTACAAATGCTCCCCAACACCTGCAGCAATTTGGACCGTCACTCAATTTCACCCTGTGTAACCTTGAAGGGGACAAATATACCCTGTTTAATATTTTAAACTGCACTAATCTTGTTCTAATTTCTAAGTTCGCTTGAAGTTTTCTTACAGTTCTTAAAGATGTTGTTCCATTCTTGATCTGTGAATAAAATATTGAGATCAACCTCTCAGACTGACTTCAGATTAGTGACCTTACAATTAGAAGTCTTCAGCAAAAGGCTGTCAAATTTTGAAGCCTCATGGGCCTGTACCAAATGCGTTAACTAGATAAGAGACAACATCAGAGCTTGGTGGGATTATTGCAGTGGAACCAAAGGTTTGAGAGAGGAGATGTATCATTTGAAGATATCTCCAGAATTGATGTTGAGGAAAGCCATACTGTAGTACCAGTGCCGTGAATGATTTCAATGTGCCCCCCCAGTACAAGACAAACCTTTTCCACTGCTTTGATAAAGTGGGGAGGAGCGCTTGGGGACACCAGTGTGCCTGAGTCCAAAGGCGTGATAGTATCACAATACATTTGTAACACCCAGCCCACCCTGGTCCACCGGCCTTTTTCGTTTTTGTAACTAAAGCCTGGGCCGCTTGCCATTCCAGAATAATCAGTTACAAAGCTTATCAAATTGTTTGAAATATTTCAGTGGAATTTTAACTGGAAGTGCTTGGAGAATATATTTGAACTTGGGTGTACAGGTCATTTTCAAAACATTGGCTTTCCCCCACAGCAATAAGGAAAGAGGGGCCCATCTTTCAATATTTGCCTTAAATTTATTCAAATGAGGTTCAATGTTGCTCCTCACTAGGCCTGCTAATCTAGGTGGGATAGTTACACCCAGGTATTTGATGCCCTTGCTGGGCCAAGAAAAGTTTCCTCCCTGGAAAAAGGTCTTAGGGCAGTATAAGGTTTAGGGGAGGGTTTCTGATTTCAGCCAATTTACTTTGTAACCTGACAGATGAGAGAATGTGTCTACAATTTTAAATAGTGCAGGGAGAGAGTGCTTGGGCTCAGAAACAAAAATAAGGATGTAGTCTGCATACAACATAAGCTTGGGAAGTGATTGGCCAATTTGTATCCCTGGAATTGACGGTTGAAATCGGATGGCTGTCGCCAGAGGTTCCAGGACCAACGCAAAGAGACCAGGGGATATTCCGTCGCCCTGCCTGGTCTCCCTACCTAGCTCAAAACAGGGTAAAACCAGACCATTAGTTAACACTGCGGCTTTGGCATGAGTATACAGTAGTCGTATCCAGGTGATAAATGTATTGCTAAAACCAAAAGACTCCAAGGTGAGAAATAGATAGAGCCACTCAACCCTGTCAAATGCCTTTTTTTGCATCTTTAAGGAATTGCAGCTGAGGGTGGGGTGGGGCGGGGGGTGGACTTTGTTGGGTCTGTTGGATAGAAGCTTCGACAAAAATCCAATCGACGAGACCGGAGTTTATCTCTGGTACATTTTATTATCAAACAACAAGTTCATGAAAAAGACACAACTGATAATACTGTTCAAAAGTGGAGTTCATGACAAGGCTGATAATACTGTTCAAAAGTGGAGTTCATGACAAGGCTGATAATACTGTTGAAAATATACCATATACATAATCCAAATTCCAAAATAAACTACAGTACATCCAGAACTCTGCTGCTCGCTTGCTCACCCGCTCCCTTGATCACATCACCCTTGTCCTCCAAAATCTTCACTAGCTCCCTGTCCCACAACCAATACAACGAAAAGTCCTTCTCCTCACCCACAAAGCCCTGCATAACAAGGCCCCCTCCTGCCTCACTGACCTGCTCCATCACTATACTCCTTCCCGAAACCTCCGTTCCTCAGACGCCTACTTTCAGTCCTTACCTCCCAAAACCAAGTGCCTGACCTGGGGGGACTGAAACTTCTCCATAGCTGCCCCCTCCCTCTGGAACTCTCTCCCCAAACGTATCAGAGACTGCACCAATCTTTCCACATTCAAATCACTCAAGACTCACTTTTTTAGAAATGCTTTTAATGTGTGATTGATTCTGTGTTTTAGATATTATTGTGCTTCTTTTTTATGTTTTAATGTGCTGCACTTTATGATAACCTTTTATGTAAAGCATCTTTGAGTATCTCAAAAAGTGCTATATAAATAAAATGTATTATTATTATTATTATTATTATATAGTCAGACAGATAGATAGATACTTTATTATCCCCCATGGGGGAAATGATCAATTACGTTACATTTAGGTTAATATCCATGTGGATTTAACCGGGCAAATCCCAGCATTTTAGGTTGTAATTGGTCCTTTTACTGTACTTTTAGAAAGACCTGAAAACTAGTCCCTCTTACCTCTGCGTCTGCAGAACACGACCCAAAGTAGCTCTCACCCCAAGGGACACATTTGATAACTTATCTCCCGGTGGTGTGTTGTTGCATAATGCTGTCTCTCAATTGGAAGGCAACTGTAACGCCGTTATGTAACCAGAAGTAGTCATTGTCTTCGTGATTTGATGATGACAAGGCCAAACATTCATCCAAGTCCTGATGGCCAATCAGGGGGCTACTGAAAGTGTAGCCTAGGGGCCTCTGATCACCTTCATTCGCCCCTGGGTAGACCTGACAACCTGGAGGGTACACCTCCACTTCACTATGGCAGAGAGATGGCTGTTGCCTTGTTGGAGAAACACACATCGTTTAAAGAGATTCGTGGCATGTGTGGGCAAGGTTAAGTCATGCGGTTGGAGGTAGAACACAGAAACACTGGGGATAAACCGTCAAATAAGATGTGGCGTTCATAAAGACAAAGTCTGGATGTGCAACGAACAACAAGTTACTTTTGAAAACCACATGTCCTGAAGTATCCACATCACACATCTGGAAAAAGAAGGCAAAAGAAGATTGAATCACTTAAAAGCGCTCTGCAGCAGGACAGGTGGTGCATCAGCAAAGACAGCTTTCACAGTCTATCAAAGTTACATAAGACCTCTATTTGAGAATGCCAGCCCAGCTCGGTGCAATGTAGCGAAACCCAAACTATAAAAACATCAAATTACACAGAACTCTGCAATAAAAATGGCATGCAGACTTCCAACCTACATTTGCAACAGTTACACCCACCAGCCAGCAGGTCTGAGAACAGTCAAGGAGAGGATAGCCGTTCTTGGTCAAATATAGTGCATTTGGTTTGATCAGCCAATAACCAATCACTGAGGTCACTAATTGCTGAACACAGACACCATATATATATATATATCTGTGTTGCTTCAGCTAAAGTAATATGATTCTCCCTCCAAAACAATCTTTAAGGGTCAGTGCAGTTAATGTCATCTGTCAAACGGTGCAATGATTAAGTCTTACCATGTGAACAAAACTTCTGCATTAGTCAGAATTGTCTTTTTTTGGGGGATATTTAATAAAGTTTGTTTTAATCAGAGGGGACCAAATCAGGCCAAAGCCCTCCAACTCCCTGACATCCTTGTCCAGCTGCCCATGAATTTGAAGAGGGAGTGAAGCTCTCTTGAGTTGAGTTGAGCTGTCCCTACATGCCTCCCACGTAACTGAAACAGCAAGTTAAAAGCCACCTGCTGTCCAAGCAATCAAATGAAGTGCTTGACGGAATAATAGATTCAACATCATGGCATGAATACAACTTGATTGTTCTCATTCCACAAGTAAACTTGTTAGGAGGGTCCTCCCACTGATTCTGAAGCATGTCTTTAAGTATAAGGAATAATATAAAATAATATACTGTACAGGTGCTACTTAAGGAAATATTAATATTCTAATATGTATTATGAGTTAACTGGCTCAATGGCTTTAAAGTCAATATGCAATGTTGTATCTAAGCCATTTAAAAATCATGATGATAATAGCTTTAATCAAATTTGTTTATTTATGCTGAGTTCTCTGAAAAAACTAAAATATTGGTCAGAATTATGATTGTATTTTTGTATCCTAGTGTGGGTGTGATTGAAAGAGTGTTTGCTAGTTCTCGCTTTTCTGTATGTGTGTTTGTTGCGCGTGTGTTTTGTGTGTGTACATCTGAGTGCATTTGCTGTTTTATTCTGTCTAACTGTGTGCACTTGTGTGAGCTCATGCATATGTCAGCAGTAGCCCTAGCAGTCATTTCCCATTTTGCAACCCCAGTCTCCACAGGAAGTCTATCAGCTGCATCGACCCTGCAGAACAGGACGACTCACTGTTTACACACCCTCCACATCCACAGCACACATCACTTATAGGAACTGTATCGACCAAGGCAAGGGGGGGGGGGGGGGGGGGGGGGGGGGGGGGGGGCTCAAATGGGGGAAAGGGAGGGACTGAGGTTGATGAGGTGTGTCTGAGGAAACAGGTGGCTGTTGGTTTCAGATGAACCCAATCTTCTTGACCACTTGTTTGCCAACATGAGGTGCAAATAAAGGGTAAAAAAACATGGGATATCATCAGCGTGTAGAATATCTCACACACTACCACACACCCCCACATACGGAAAAGTCGTAATGAACCATTCTGCAGGCAACACAGGCTGGAACCTGAAACTACCAAACTGAGTGTTATGATCCAACTCTGCTGTTGCCAGGCAAATTCTCGGGTTAGTAGTTAGATTGAACCAGCAGTTCATTGGTTTTGTATTGTCCAGGGCTACATAGGCAATCTAAAGACACAGTAAGCCCTGAACCACAAAGAATATGCGCCATCTCATCATTGTGTTGATTTTTATTTATTTACTAATGATTAATAATAAACAATATCCAAACAAGAATAGCAATGAACATGTTGTTGACTTGGTGAATTATGTTATATTATATTTATTACAGTTTGGATATATAAATAAATGCTTTTCATTTACATATCCGGCTTTATAATGGTTGAGTGTTTTAGGTGTCCCAAAAAGGAAAGTAACTTTATCTACAGAGGGAAATTTCAGGAAAATGGACTGGGGGGAAACGAATGTATTGTTCTCTCTTTCAAGCTCTATCTGTCAAAAGGGATTATCCCCTCTAATCTTTCCCCCTGAAGCTATTCACTATTCACTATAGACATAGACAGAAACAACACAGTTAGGTAGTATTATATTTATTACTGACTTTTCCTCTGATTCTTGTCACTGTTCAAGGGGATGTGGCATAAACAGTGTTTGCATGTACTATGTGGATTATGCTGGGATGTGTTCATAATAGCCTACTGATTCAAATCTTACTACAGAACACACCAACGTTGTTTAGGATGAATGAAGAAAATTACATAGGATTTAGGCCAATCTTTTCATGCAATTGTTTCCAATAACATAAACAATCATTCAACTGCATCATTCAACACACCATATCTCATTCCATGTATCTGTTTATGTTCAATGGGTGATGGCCTTTGTTTCAGAAAACTGCAACCTAATACACAACATGGATTCTATGTTCATATTATCTAGTCATCACTATTCTCTCTAATTCACATATTTTGACATTAACTTCCGTGGATGTCTTCCAAGCCTCTTTCCTCATACCTGGTATCCCCAATACATTCTTTAGTTCCGAGAACTTATGATTTCATCATCTAAAGGTATGGATTTATCACTAACACGATTGTTGAATTTATGAAACTGGCATTACAGTTTGGTAAATTTCCATGATTCAACCCATTCTCGGAAAGATGGGATTTCATTAGTAAGTTCAGAGGTCAACAGCGTATTAGTTGCCTCACGTTTTAACATCAACATCTCGTGGTGGTGGAAGTGAGATTCCAACGAGGCCTTGCACCACTTGTGCCCCAGACTGTAGCTCCAGGAGCTGGACCAGTCTTTCAAACCTTGTTGGCCATCATCAGACGATGTATCTGAGAACGTCCAGGATTCATGCCAGCCTGGCATTAAGACATTCACAATCCCGTTAACTTTCAGACCGCCTTTCTCATTCTTCTTGTTGTTTTGTTTTGCCACAGCTTGGGAAGACCTCCATGAATTCTCCCAGGCAGGGAAGTGGACTTGCTTGTCCAAGTGCAGCGCCCTCAACAGTTTGTTGCTCGGCTCATTGTTGTATTCTTGCCATCCTTGATTCCAATCTTCTTTGTTCTGCCTAAACACAAACATGACAGTCTTCCAAGTCCCCGCCCAAATGGGGAGAGCAAAGATTTCAATCTGGGGATTCTTAGGCCAGCACTTGGACTCAGACAAAATCTCCCACTGCGATTCTGTTGAAACCGCAAACTTTGAAAGGCGTTTCACTTGATTGCCAGACGCAATCCATTCTTTCAAGGATCCCAATTCGGAATCATCTCCCATCAAGTCCCACCTCGTGGGCTTGTATTTCCCCTCATCCCTTGATTTGGTATTGGAGGGTTGATGGTCTATTTCCAAACCTTGCTGCTGGTGCTGAGGCACCTTCAGGCTCTTCCATGACTGGTTCCAGCTCACAGGAAAACGAAAGTCAACTATTTGAATCGGTGGTGGTGCTGGTGGTGGTGCTGGTTGGGACCTTGTGGGTGGTAGGTATTTGGGGCGTCCGACCTTCGTTGGAGGTGGTGTAACCTTAACCCTAACTTCCAGATGTGCTCCATCAACATCTTCTTCGCCGCTCGCCTTTACCACATACTTTCTGAAGTCCGACATGTCAATCTGTTTCTTGTCTGCAGCTGGGGCAGGGCCATTTTTCAGAGCCAAGCGGCACTGCCATTCCTTGAAAAGTCTAGGATTAAGCACACCAACTTTATTCTACGTTTAAAATCAATCTTTAATATTTATTCAAATTAAAGCTGCAGAGTGAAGGTTATGCTTTTTTACATATAGGCTTATTTCTACGCCTCACCCCTGTTTTTAGTCCTATATTGATTTACATTATGATTGACAGTATAGCAGGCAGTGCTAGTCTGCGAGTATTTTGGTCTTACCCATTCAATGCACTTTTCTGTTTCCTCTCCCTCTCTTGTTTGAGTCTTTCACTGTCAGTCTGAGCCCTCTTCTCCCACTGGTCACGAAGACAGCCCTTGAAGACCCTCACTTCTGGCTTACTCAACGACATTGTGAGTTCTCCTTAAAAAGATTTGACAATTAAGCCTCAAACAGTATGCAGTTAATGGTCTGTCACCCAAAATGTGTTCTCAGATAAAAGACATTAAGTTTCATGCCTCAAGATCTGCCCTCTCCTTAAGACCCGAGGGGAGTGCCTGAACCTAGAGGTCCCCGGCATTCATGCCAACCAGTCCTGGTCAGTGATGTCAGTGTGAGAGACTATAATTAGCCCACATAGAGTGCAGTGCCATGGTGATGTCAGTGGACCCATCTCACAACAGCACCAAAACAATGTGTGCCTGTTATATCCATTGCAGCGCACAGCCCATGTTTGGACCCCTACGACTATGAGTGGTCCAAACAATTAAGAATGTGTTCCGGAACACTAAACAATTAATATAGCATGTGATAAAAAACGTTATTATGGCCAAACTTAAAGTTGCATTTGATGTGTTTTTCCCCTTCTAATTAAAGTTAGGCACCACAAAAGGTTAGGTATTACCAAATCCCCTCTCCGCAGGAAACATGCTATTCATCCAAATTAAACCAAACCAACCAAATTAAAACGATTTGTTATTTATTTTTGGAAAGTGGACTCTTGGTGGCTGTTATGTTACATGCCAGTAATGTATGCTTTCTAAAGCTAAAGGAAGGTATATATATATATATATATATATATATATATATATATATATATATATATATATATATATATATATACTGTATATATATATATATATGTGTGTGTATGTCCCTATTCTCAACAGTCTTATTTGTTTTGGCATGAAGCCTTTGTTTTAGATCCTTATTCATAGACACTTACAGTGCCCTCCACAATTATTGGCACCCCTGGTAAAGATGAGTAAAAGGAGTTAGAAAAAAATTCACCTTCGGTGAATTAGCTTAATCTCACACTGAAAAAATGAGAAAAATCCAACCTTTAATTGAAGTACATTTATTCGGAGAGAAAAAAATCCCTCGTCAAGAAATTCACATTTTTTAACAAAACCACGTGCGACAATTATTGGCACCCCTAGAAATTCTACTGAACAAAATGTTCCATTTTTCCTCCAAAGGCCCTGTCCCCTTTTTAAAGATGGGAACCACCATCCTGGTCTGCCATTCCCCAGGTACTGTCCCCGAACTCCATGCGAAACTGAAGAGGCGTGTCAGCCAAGACAGCTCAGCAATGTCCAGAGCCTTCGGCATTTCAGGGCAAATCTCATCCACACCTGGTGCTTTGCTGCCGAGGACCTTTTTGACTACCTCGGAGACTTCTGCCAGAGATATGGGTGAGTCCCTCGAGTCTTCCCACTCTGCCTCCTCCACAGAGGTGGTCGGGGTTCAGAAGTTCCTTAAAGTGCTCTTTCCACTGCTCGACCAGGTCAGCAGCTGTCCTCCCCCGCTGAATACAGCCTGGGCCCAACGGTTTGCCAGAACTTCCCTGAGGCCTACCGAAAGTCCGTGTCCATAGCCTCCCCAAATGCCTCCCACACCCGGGTTGTTGCTTCGGCGACCACCAAAGCCGCCAAGCCCGGAAAGCCCCCTTCTTCAACTTGAAGGCTTCCCTCACCACCGGTGTCCACCAGCGGGTTCTCTGGTTGCTGCCTCGACCGACAACCTTCGGACTACAACTCCCAGTGGCCGCCTCAGCAATGGAGGCTTCGAACATGGCCCACTCTAGTTCCATGTCCCCAACCTCCCCCGGGAGGCGTGAGAAATTCTTCTGGAGGTGGGAGTTGAAGATCTCGCGGACAGGGGCCTCCGCTAGACATTCCCAGTTCACCCTCACTACACGTTTGGGTTGCCAGGTCTGTCCGGTAGCCGCCCCCTCCATCTGATCCAACTCACCACCAGGTGGTGATCAGTTGACGGCTCTGCCCCTCTCTTCACCCCAACAACTTTCAGTCGCATCAAGGGGACCCTCTCGTTCCCGGGGAAAACTCCAACATTGCGGCGCTCAGCCGGGGGCTCTTGAGTATCCCCACACCTCCCCGGCGCCTCTCACCCTGGGCAAGTCCAGCCCATCTTACTTGACATAGAGGATGATGTCCATTTCATATTGAAACTGACATAACAACCCTATATGACCAGGTAGAACAAACATTTATGACTGGCTATGTATGTTAATGTCAGGTGTCATTTAATGCATAAAGGTGTCCCTAACCGACTCAATAAGACAAGGATGTTGCATGTCCCTGAGTTTTTGCCCGTGTGGAACTCTAGACTGAAAATGAACTAGTATTAAATTATCTTGTAAGTATTCAATTATCGGTTTTGAAAAGAAATGACCCACCTGAAAATGTAATAAATTCCCAATAATGTAATAAGGTATTACATTATTGGTAAAATTGTATTACAATATCAGTCAGGACATTTTATTACATTATTGGTCAAGTTATTACATTATTGGGTTTTATTACATTTACGATCAAGTTAAGTGCACATTTTAATAAATGATCAGGAAAATATTACATTATCGGGTGCTACAGGCCCTGGGAACCTTGCTATGAAATACCAGGACATTTTAAAACTGAATCTGGCTGCCTCTGCCAGGAAACTAAACCTGGGTCGTCGTCGGATCTTCCAGCAGGACAATGATCCAAAACATACAGCCAAATCAACACAAACATGGTTAATTGAACACAAAATCAAGCTGCTGCCATGGCCATCTCTGTCCCCTGACCTAAACCACATTTAAAACCTTTGTGCTGAGCTGAAGAGGAGAGTCCATAAGAGAGGACCTAGGACCCTGGATGATCTGGAGAGATTCTTTAAAGAGGAATGGTCTCATTTTCCTTGCTCTGTATTCTCCAACCTTATTAGATGTTACAGGAGAAGACTCGGTGCTATTTTATTGGCAAAGGGAGGTTGTACAAAGTATTACATGCAGGGGTGCCAATAATTGTGGCACACGTGGTTTCGTTAAAAATTATTATTTCTTGATGATAGATTTTTTTTTTTCAGAACAAATTTACTTTAATTAGTTAGACGATTCTCATTTTTTCAATGTGAGATTAAGCTAATTCACCAAAAGGGGAATTTTTCCCTTTTTACTCATCTTTACCAGGTGTGCCAATAATTGTGGAGGGCACTGTATTTGTTTCACACACTGCTATTTTAAATTTGACTTTGGTTTCTTAAATTTGCTTTCAGGGGTTGAGTAGTGCAACAAGGACAGCTGTAATCTGCAGTACTTTGACCCCAAATGTCTTCTATTTTAAACTGCAGAAACAATAAACTTTGTTAGCTGAAAACGAATCTGGTTCTAACTACACATTATCTGCTTAGAAACCGAATTACTAACATAGTTGAATGGATGATTTTTTATGTGTAAACTAATCTGATTCCTTTTGAATTACATTGACCTATCAGTTTTCCATTTCTCAAAAGAGAAAACATTTTGTATGGTTGTAAATTATCCAAATGTTGGAAAATGTGGTTGCACGTGGTTAACCGAGTAGGTAATTGATTCTAATAATGTTTTCACATACTGTAATTTTTATACTCTGTAATGGGACCAGTAACCTGTAAAAGTAAACTGGGCAAATAAAATTGACTTAAAGTGATACTTCAACGATTTTCGATCTTTTGATGTAATGTTAGCTAGCCAAGTTGTTCTTGTATCTATAAAGCAATAACGCAATTTTCTGTATAAGATTTGCTAGTACCAGCGTAGTATTTTGCAATGGGAACCGAGGTTGTTGCGCAATTTAATTCCTGCCCCCCATATAGGCTCTTAGCTTGAGAAACCCCTCACTGCAGTACGCAGTACAGGGCGGAGTCAAATGTGGGCGGGGTCAAACGTTTGGGGCCACACGCCAAAATGTTTCTTCTTGAAGAAGGAGAAACAAACATGTGCGTTTGAAGAGTGCTCGCATATATGGTGAGCAAACTTCTACATAATTTACATTTTTGTCTGAATGATACTGTGCGTATATTTTCAATATAGTAGTATTACCTTAGCCCATATTTATTAATGTATTATTTAAGTTAAGTTTGAGAACCACTTGTTTATTTGGTATAGGATCCCAGTACATACCGTTTTCAGAGAATGACATAACATTAATAGGCTTATGTTTTTCCATAAAAACGCTGTCAAAAATAAGAATATTGAATAAAAAATGTGGTTTACTGAACTTAGATTAGATATTTTGTATAAAAATGATAACAGTATAATTATTAACATAAATAATTATGTTATGGGGCTGTAAACATGTTTTATTATTTTTGTATCAGTAACTGAAGTTAGTTTAAAAAAGATTTATATACGTTAGATTAGCATTTAAAAACAGCAGGATCTCGCACAGAAGGCAAAAGGCCTATTACATCGATCAAACGCAGGTTTTGTTACTGATTTTTCCTGTAAGACATTTTACGTGAAGGTTGGAGCCTCTCATATACATTTTAGAGAAGGGTCACATCCATTGGAGTTGATACAAGTCACATTCATATTCAGAAAACACTAAAACACATTACACACCATGATGCCCTTGTATTGAAAAATGGTAAACACAGGCAGCACACGTTAAACACAACTGCAACACATGCATTTAGTTAGTTCAAAATAGTTCACACTTATTTTTAATGATGTGATCATTTTTTGTACAGAAAATGTAAGATGTGGTGTAAGAGGTGGTGGCCAAGGAGGAAGAGTAGGCCTATAGACTTATATGAGGAAGAGGAACAGTGCCATGACAAGACAAAAAAATTTAATTTTAGATTAAATTCGGGCAACTGTTATTATAATAGTGGCAATTTAATTGGCCTGTGGTGACATTGGTGTGGAGTAGTTTTTTGGGATTCACTGATTAGCCTATGGTATTACTGTAGCCCTACTTGCATCTAGGCCTATAGGCCTATACAACAAATTCACAGTACTAATTTGTGATACATTTTCTTTTGTTTTTGCTAAATTGCATTTACTGTATAGGCAACAAAAAAATTATATGTAGGCGCATAGCTACATGGCCTGGACGCTGTGTTTGTAAAAATGTCAAATGAATGTTCTGTTGTTTTTATATAGCATAGGCCAGGGGTTGGCAACCTTTTCTATCAGAAGAGCCATTTGGGGAAATTGTTGTCCACAAAAGTCTTTTTTAGTCTATTATTTGCGAGTATCATTTGGAGCTTACTCGATGTTTCGTAATTCACATAACTTTACGGCTGTTGCTTGTGTTTTATTGTTATTAGTTAAGTTGTTACGCTGTATGCTTGGAGATTGTTTTATTAAAGTCCCTTATTCAACTGCCCATGCGTCTCGACATCATCATTACAATCATTACAAGTAATCATCACTTATTCCAGATTATTTGTAATATATTACTCAAATAAATGTCTTGCAATACAAAGACTGACTACCTCATAGGAATATATCAGTCCTTAAGTACTGAAAATTGAACACAAACTTTGCATTTTGTTTTATACCTTATGTCTAAAAGAGTATTGAGATATTAGCTCACAAGCAACAACAATACTGTTTGTTTTATTCCCTCCACTTTCACTTGATCCTAAATCAGTGTGACAAAATATATGTGTCAATAAATTGTCACATGGCCCAATAACAGCCTCACAGTCTAGCTCGGTGCCACTTTAATAATAAAGCACATAATTGAAAGGGTTGCAATGAAATAGAAAGTATGAAGGTCATACACAACAAACAGTTTGAGTTCCAAATTTTGAGTTTCTTAGAGTGGACTTTTTTATGACAGTGCCTTGGATGAATGCTTTGATGCAGAATATTTATTGCCAGAGATAGTTAATTGTTTTAACATTTACTAAGATTAAATCATGATTAGCCAAGAGAGCACCAGTTCCATTTCAAAACAAAAGGTACCAAATACCAATAAACACACAAAATAAGAATAACAGGCCAATGTTTTGTTGCAATTTGCCATCCTCATCTGGAACTGCTTCAAGTCCTACTCCCTTTTCAGCTGTTATGACATTACTCTGTTTTTCGCCGGATCCTGCTTCAGAAAAATTATTTAGCTTTTGCGCGATTAACGGGTATGCCCATGTCTCTTTGTGTAACATAACTCTCAAGTTCTTATCACTGAAACTTTGCTGAGATGGTGGACGTGATGTCTGGCAGCCAGATGTAGAGCTTCTTAGAACCAGGTAATCAGCACTGTCCTCTCCACTCACTGTAGAAACAGTAAAAAAATATATTGAATGGGGATACTACTGGAATTTGTCTTAGAGGGGTTCCCAGTAAAGAAAGGGACATGGAGAATTTTATGTGAAGAGTCACTTTAATATGAAGAGAGTAACTAACATTAAAGAAAATTTTGCTGTAAGCAATGCATTATGTTTAGCCTTGCCTTGTTTTAGTTAATCTCTCCATTTATGAATACAAATTTAGATTTGTTTTTGTGACAATATTGCCAGAAACAAAATTGGTACCAACTTCCTGGTCTTTGGATCAACCATAATATGTTGGTCGTTTTGTAAACAAGAGAGTGATTAGAAGGCTGTCAACTGTTTGATAGTGTTGATGATTCCCATTAAAAATATTTATAAATAAAATAAATCCAAATTTGACATCCGATTGGTCAGCTCTTTACTGAATGTATAGTAGACACAGGTGCTCCACTAGCTCGGTTCATGTGAGCTATGGCAAACTAAATGGTCATCATTCAATTTGTATACATGTAAGGTTACCCATTAGTACAAACAATTAGTCCATAAAATGGACAAAGCTAGCCAGCCATCCCTGTTCAGAGTTGTGCAACACTGTTAGCTATCGCATTCAAACAAGTACTAATTTAGCGCCTAGCTAGTTAACAAACTATTTAGGTCAAAGGTTAACAACACACAATTTAGTTTAAAAGCTAACACAGACTGGAAAATATATATGGTTAATATAATAGCAGCCAACTTTGCTGGGTCAACTACGTGCTCTGGTTAAATTATATATTTTTTTTACTGTAGCATTTTAACATTAGCCAAGCTTTCAAGCATAGAGGATCACTGATGCAGAACTCTATTTTTTGTCTAGTATTTAGCATAGGTCTCAATCTAGTATTATCTAGTATTAGGTGTCAATTCTCTGGAAGCCATTACCGAATTACATCCAGGACATTCCGTCAACTTGATTCAATTGCATTTTGGGGAGAGGTGCATTCCAGCTGCTTTTTCTTGGGGAAAAAATATTTATGAGTTTAATAAATCCTTGCAAAAAAAATGTCATGAATACATGGCAATGTTAAAATATATTTACATTGCAAAAGTGGTTTAAATACTGTACTTGGTCAGCTAGTTTGTTTCAATTGGGGTACTATGCACATTCTTTTGATTTTACATTTAAAGAGCAAATCAATTCCCAAAAAATGTGACCTTGAAAAGTCAACACGTAAAAGCCAGAATCAGCAATACTGGACACCTTGGTTGGTCGCGTATAGTTTTAACCCTTTATTATATTTGCTTTATTTTACAATATAAATCACAGTTAACTAATATTTATATTAGGGCCAACATAGGCTGCATCAAGTTACAGTGTCTGTGTGTCTTGTTTTCCTAAATAAGTAAACATCGGAAATCATTTTCTTAAAAGGAAACAATCACACTAAAACGACTGTCAAATTTCAGCAACATATGTATCATATACATAAAAAAATAACTAACTGTGGTAGTGCTTTTCATATGAAGTATTAGAGCAGCTATTTGTTGTACAAATAATAATGAAGACAAGTATAAGGCCAATTACATAAAATATGTCATTACCATCTCAACCCCACCTTTAACGTTGATATACTGTTTTGTCTTATTTTTTTTAAAGCTGTTTTTCAGTCATTATGGAAAATTGGTTCGGAACTGCCTGTTTTGAGATATCATGGACTCATATTATGGGTTGTGAAGTCTTGTTGATGCTTTAGGTCTTTAAATCGGTCCTGGAATGATTGGCGGGTAGTCCTGGCTAAATATTCTATCCTGGCTAAATATTTTGGAATACAAATCATCGGGCTCATGTTGAGACCATAAATAATTGTTCAGCCTACCAGCAGTGGGATGGTCAATTGGTAACCAGCCTCATATCATTGCAATGTAACAAATAAAAGCACACAAGTTACAAATTGTGAAACACAATATTGCTATGACTAAAACTTGGGCTGCAAAGAGTGTAGCTAGTTATTTGCCTTACATTTGAATAGTATTTGACAGTGTACACAAAACATTTACATAAATTGTCATCATTTTCCTAACTTCATAAAAATAGTGTTATAACTCGATACTATTATTTTTGTACATATAGCTATACAAATGGTAACACCATTACCATGTTATGCTGTGACAAATATTGCCACTATGTTACTGTAAAAAATCTTCAAAAGGTATTATTAAATACTGTATAAATAGTAATCTGTCTGTTTTATGCTTGTAGTGACATATACTGAAAAACTGGGTTTGAGATTTGGTTTCTGTTCTAGGTAAGAATCATTTATGAGTAACAAAGGTTCATATTGAGCTGTAAACAATCAACCACTGACAGCCATCAAAATCACACTAGAATAGAGAAGCCACTGTTTCCGACCCGAGGTAACCAAAATGACAGACAATTTAAGTTACATCTGAATTAAAACATTTTCAAAACTTTGTTAATAACCTACCTAATTATATGCAAGAAAATGCAAAATTCAAGCTAACTACAACTGAGTTCAAATTTGCTGTGATGATTTCTGTGACTTACTGTTTTTGTCCTCTCTGGACTCCAAACTTGATTTTGATTCTGTTTGATTAGCAGCAGAGCTCCTTCTGGGTCTCTGATTGAGATCCATGTCAGAGGGAATGGAATCCAAAGCTGATTCGTCTTCAGGTTCATCTGGCAGTGATGCCCGGGGGCCAAACTCAGAGCTTTTAACAGACAGCGAGTCAGCTTGGGCCTCTGCACTTACTGAGAAAACAGATAAACAAACAAGAAAAACATATATGAATACAGATTAAATGGCACATACCTTACTTATGCTTGGAAGAAATATATATTCTGGAATGCAGAATGGCAAAATGTATTAACATATACAGTATACCAGTCTACCTGCCAAACGTCATTGTAATGAAAGGTATAAAAAAAAAAACACTTCCAAACTGTAAAATCATCTGTACATGCAGGGTTGGGAGGGTTAATTAGTGCCTGAATACTGATTACGTGGCTCTAAAAGTATTCAGAATACGAATACAGTTATATGTCTTTCAAAAGTAACGTATTCACTCAGATTACTTTTAGAAAACTTTTCCATTCCAGATGGGTATGTTTGGTGTGCAAAAAAAGCAGCTGCGACTCACATTCTGGTGGTATCACTATTTCTATTGTAGAAATATGTTCCTGTATCTCGTCTGTTTCCTTGGTTGATCCTGAACTTGACTCAGACTCTGATATGGAAGCCACATCATTGATGGAGCCACTCCCAGCTCTCGAAGTGGGGCCAGAGCCAGAATCTGCTTCATGTTCACCTGGCAGTGATGTCTGTGAGCCAAATACAGAACTTCTCCCAGACAGGGAGTCAGCTCTGTATCCTCTGCTCACTGTGGAAAAGGTTGAAAAAACACCAAAGCTCAATTCAAGCGACAAATATCCTACAAATGAATGTGTCAACCGAAATGTTATGTCTGCGTATCTGTATGAGGGAACGAGGAACTGCCCAAGATAATCCCAGTGACTCACTGTCTGTTGGTGTCAACACATAGTGTTCTGCTTGTTCTACTGGAGACCCCATCTCAGCATTGTCCCGTTCCTCTTTGACGTCTGGCCCTGAGCCAGAATCTACTATGGAGGCGGCATCGGCTTCGGAGCCGTTTTCAGCACTCAGAGTGCGGAGCCAAGCAAAACTTTCTTCGGGTTCGCCTGACAGGGAGGTCTGTGAGCTGAATCCAGAGTTTCCTAATGTCAAGGTTTCAACGCCATCCTCTCCGCTCGCTGTGGAAACCCAACGCACAAAAGCTTGATTCATTCCCAAATGGAATTGATTCACTCGATTCATTCTGAAAATGAATTGACTCGTCAAAAGCCTCACATGCATGCACAATAAGAAACCTGCTACTCACTAGTCTTGTCTATATCCTCTCTGGATTCGGAACGAGACTCAGACTCTGCTTTGGGAGATACGGAGCTCCTTTTAGAAATAAGATTGAGGCCCATAACATATTCTTCTTCGGGTGCATCAGCCAGGGATGTCTGAGACCCAAATTGAGAGCTTTTCTTGGACATGGAGTCAGCCTGCATCTCTCCATTTCCTGTGTAAACAGAAATACATAAAGAAAATACTTACAGTATAAACAATGCTTGAAATAATGAAATACATTTTTATAAAGACTCAATAAGTAAATGGCATATTTTCATAGCAATAAATCCTTCATTAACAAGTCAGGTGAATACAGCATGGCAAAACACCTTCTCAGTGGCTTTGGATGAGATTTAATAGAGAGCAATTCAAAGTTAAATAAAGTTGTTGCCTGTCATGCAAAAAGGGTGAGTAACCACTGAGGCAAGCCACAAGACTTACATTTTGACTAGCTGGTGCATCCAGCATGGTTTGCCACAGGAATCTACTCACCGCTTTGAGTTCTCCACTCATGGGTTCCTGTTTGTTGTGGTGGTGACATCACCTGGGTCTCCTCTCTCTCATCTACGGATTCTGGACCTGACTCAGACTCTGCTACGGACGCTGTGTCCCCTGTGTCGGCTATGAGTCTGCTTTCAGAGCCCAGACTGGAGTCTGTTACATAATATGACTCAGACATACATTGCATACACCTTTCAGACCCAGATTCGGCAATTTCACTCGCTGGTGACACACACACACACACACACACACACACACACACACACACACACACACACACACACACACACACACACACACACACACAGATTGAAAGAACAAAGTTGCAAGAACATTTTCTTTACAGCTATGGCTGCTTTACTTTTTTCCAGACAACTTTCACACTTTTTAACAGTGATTTACCAAGCAGTCTCAATTCACTCTCTTACTAAGTCTCATCTGAAAGACTATGTGTGTGGCTCAGGCTTTACATTGTGAGGTTTCGCTTTAATTGAGAGTAAAATGAAGCCTGTGCCTTACCCGCAGTGCTGTCAGTGGTCTGTTACTCACTGTTTGGTGGTGGAGAGCTCATCTCATGGGCTCCTACTGGTTCTACAGGAGATTCTTCTCTGTCTTCTATCGATTCTGAACTGGATTCAGACTCGGCTATGGAGGCAATATCAGTTGTGGATTCATTTTCGATTGGGTCCAAGCCAGAATCGTCTTCAGGTTCACATGGCAGTGATGTCTGTGAGCCAAATTCAGAACTACTCAGGGACATGGAGTCAGTTCTGCATTTTCCACTCACTGTAGAAACAGATACATTTAGATATTAATTAAAGAAAATGTTTCTTTAACATATGGGATACATTAACATAGGGATAAATGTCTGAGTTTAGAAGATAGCAATGACAAAACATTGCCTTTTCTACCAGAGACACATCTGGGTCTCCTCACCGTCCTCAGAGTCTACCACAGAAGCATTATCAGCGGTGGAACCGTGATATGAAGGCTGAGTGGAGTAGCTGGCTGAATTGTCTTGAGGTACACCTGGCAGTGATGTCTGCGGGATCAAGTCAGAGCTTCTCAGGGAGAGGAAGTCAGCTCTGTTTCCTCCACTGACTGTAGAAACAGTAGAACAAAGCATCAACTCCATCCCAAATGAATTTCAAACTTTAAAAAAAGTTACAATTCCATTGTTTACATAAATATGGTGGCAAAGGCAAACAGTTACAATTCTGGCCCTATAATTATTTGAATACTGTTAGCATATGAAATTATAGCCTGGGACTCACAGTCTGGTGGTATCTCCTCAACGGTTTCATATTGTTCTGGTGGTATCTCCTCAACAGTTTCAAATTGTTCTGTTGGTATTGACTCGACAGTTTCATATTGTTCTGGTGGTATTGACTCAGTAGGTTCATATTGTTCTGGTGGTATTTCCTCAACAGTTTCATATTGTTCTGGTGGTATCTCCTCAACAGTTTCATATTGTTCTGTTGGTATTGACTCAGTAAGTTCATATTGTTCTGGTGGTATCTCCTCAACAGTTTCATATTGTTCTGGTGGTATTGACTCAGTAGGTTCATATTGTTCTGGTGGTAATGACTCAACAGTATCAGATTGTTCTGGTAGTATTGACTCAGTAGGTTCATATTGTTCTGGTGGTAATGACTCAACAGTATCAGATTGTTCTGCTGGGGGTATCGTTGTAAGGGCCTCGCTCCGTTCCTCTCTGGACTCGTAACGTGATTGTGACTTTGCTATTGAAGCTGTATCCAGCGTGGAGCCACCACCAGACCTCTGACTGGGGTTAACGTCAGAATCTTCTTCAGGATCCTGTGGGGAAAGGTTGTCTGAAAGTGGGTCTTTTTCAGACTGGGATATGTTGTCTAATTTGAGGGTTTTGGCCAATACTGGCAGTGATGTCTTCTCCTTGAATGTAGAGGATCGGGAATAAGCCATGTCCTTTTCATACACTATAAAAGTAAAAAAACAAAACGAGACAGTAAGAGACTGGATTTTACGTAAAAGGCAAGCTCATTTCGAAAATGCATCTTAAAGCCTATATGTCCTGGCGTTGTATGCCATTTGAATCTATAAACATTAATAGTAAAATCAAATGTTCAGTAAACACCAGTGGCAAACATGATGCCCCACAGCCCCTACAGGTAGAGTGATTTTGTCTGTTTTGTGCCTTACTTTCAGCAGGAAGGCATTGGTAGACCTCTCTCCTCCTCACTGGTGCATCTAGCACTCTTAGCTTCTTCATGACCATTGAAAGCCAACATTCTTCATTGTGATTTATTTCACTGGCAAATAGTTCCCCGCAGTTCTCTGCTATCATCTCCTCTATCTTGTTTAGCAACTCTCTTGCTTGTGTGTCGTCATCTATTTCATTGTTGTCAAAGACGTGATACCTGTTTCCACATTTCTGAACAACCCACTGGAGGTTGGCTTCACTCTCGATATGCTGCTCAATGGTTTTGCCTTTCAGAAAGTCTCCATGGGTAAACAGCACTATAGTATGATCCCACACTTTCTCAGTAAGAAGCTCCACGTGTACCTCTAACGCCTTTCTGTCTTTGTCAGAGAACGATGCGTACCCTCGTATGACCAGGAGGAGTGCGTGTGGTCCTGGTGAACAAATGGACACGCTGCGAACAATTTCCTGTTTAACCAGTTCTGGAGTTTCCTTTAGGTCATGATGCTTCCACCAGCCTGGTGCGTCGACCACAGTGACCTGCCTGCCGTCAACCTCCCCCTGTTTCTTTTCGCACTGAGCAACTGTCTTTGTATCAAACTCATCTGCATCCAGGATGGTGTTCCCTGATGAACTTTTACCAGCATACCTGTTTCCCATGAGCACAATCCTTAACTCTGGTAGATGAAGAAAGTCACCTGAGGATAAACGCAAGAGGATTCATCAAATGAATCCCATCATGTAAAGAAATTAAGATCATATAGCTAAATAAGTTGTCAATTATACTGCCAAGTGTTTTACAGTGCAAAAAATCGTAATATTGTCATATTATTTGAATCATTCTAATTATACTTATAACTGTGAACAATTTTTACCTGTTCATTTTGTTTTACAGTAATGCCACCACTTACAGCAATTATCTGTTAAATAATATAAAAAATGAAGGAACAACTGGAACTCAAGCACAAGTGGAATTACCTATGGTCACCTTCCTAAAATACACCCTATTCATAGCACAGCCACATTGGTGTCTGCAAACCTTATTTTATTCCTGTTTTAAAAAATCCTAGAACCTGACCATGCGTAACCTTTGTCTGTACAAAAACAACATCATTGAGTTAAGGTAGATAGGCTTTTGTGAATAAGTGGTTTGGGCCTTTCATACTTCTTTCATACGTACTTATGTCATAGAGACCCCCACTCTTTTCTGCCACCATGCCATCTATTGTCTCCAGCAGCTCTGTGACCTGTGAGCCGTCTCCTCTGTTCTTATTGTTCAGGACATGATACCTGTTCCCACACTTCTCAACAACCCATTGGAGGTATTCTTCACTTTCAATGTGCTGCTCAGTGTTTTTTGTCCCTGGACAGTCCCCATAGGTGAACAGTACTATGGTGTGTCTCCACACTACATGACCAAATAGTCCTAGGTGTTCTCGGACAGTTTGCCGGTGTCTCTCAGAGAATGAACGATCCCTTCGTATGATCAGGAGGAAAGCATGGGGTCCTGGGGGGCACAGAAATACACTGTGCACTATGTTCTGTTGAACTAATTCAGACGTTCTGTCTATGGGCACATTCCTCAGCCATCCGGGAGTGTCAACAACAGTGACTCGCCTTCCCACGACTTCTGCAAGTCTTTTTACGGATCGATCCGTGGTCCTTGGGTCAAACACCTCTCTGCCCAGAATAGTGTTTCCCGTTGAAGTCTTTCCTTCACCTCTCCATCCCAACAGCACGATCCTTAACTCTGAAAGAAAGGGAGTTTCCCGGAAGGTTATTGACAGGAAAAACTCAAATACCCATTCTGATTCTAACCTTATTTTAGAAACTCAGACATGTATCAGTTAAAATTCAAACTATTCTGTGAGGCTTGAAATGACTTTACCCGATTGTATATGTTCATTAGCAGGCATTATTGCAGTCTCCCTCTATTCCTCTCGAAAAATTGTGTCTGGAACACTCCTCCGATCATACAGTCGACAATATTATGATACTTCTGTTTGGAGTGTAAAAGAAAATAATTAAAGGAATTTGGATTTGATGAGTCCACATATGTTAAGTGGCTTCATTCCAATATCCCAATAAAAGAGTTAAACTGGACAGGCAAAAACAGATTCTTCTTGACTCAAGTTGATTTGGTCCGACAGACACCATCAAATTGTTGTGTAAACATGTCTATTGATTTTGACCAACTAAATGGCTGAGCAGTTTGTCTTACTTGACATAGAAAATGTTACCACTAAAAAGTATTTCCTCTTGCTATGTAAGCACAAGCCGCTGTGCCTATGATGACTAGTGCTATTCATATCACCACTCATGTCAGCAGTAATATGCTCCCACTGGTGTCCAGTTCCCCTAACAGAAACACCAGCCAATTGCTCACTTCATTGGGAAATAGACTGTAAAACATACAACTCCAACCAAATCAAATGTATTCAGATAAAATAAAGATCAGATTTGAAATATTCTTAACATTCAACAAGCATTCCAAGGGGTCCACAATGTTGTGAAAAGAAAAAAAGTCCCTTAATTTAGTTCATAAATCATACAGTATACACAATGACAGGAAACATGTTTTCAACTACAAAGTGAAAATACAACAAGCAAGATAAAAGGTTTGCATACCATCATCTTTTAAAGTTGATTCTGTTATGATAAGCAAGTTGAAAAAAGTGACACTGACCACCAAGCCCCTCCCCTTTCCATCTTCTTAAAGGTAAAGTTCTGCCTTGACGTTTCTGGGGATAGAGCCTGAATGTGCCCCAATTTCAAAGCTATTGAAACATCGCATGTAAATATTTAAATAAAAAAGAGGCATTGAAAATGAACCCAATTGTGAAGTTAAACAAAAATTGCAAGTTCAATCCTCTGCTATTCTGCTGTTGGTTTATTTCGTGTGTGCATATGTTATTTCTAAGGGGAATTCAGAGCTTACGTTTCAACTGAGTAATTAGGCCATGTCGAAAAAACAAACAGCCTCGCTCTTTTTTTGATTGTTAGCCTGTGTGTGTCTGTAGAGTTCACAATAATATTTGTTAATGACAAGAGGTGACCTGGGTGTCTGTGACTGTGCACACATGCCTGTGTGTATGTTTGACCAGTAAAGGTTTTCATCAGTAAAGGTTTTCAACCTCACATCCACCCACCCATCTCCCTGTAAATGTTCATCTCCGTCCTGCCTCCATTCATGTAATCGCATCACATCGATCATCCAGAAAAAAATTCTTAAAACTTCAGTCTAACTTGCAAAACTCAACACAATGGGAATGAAAGATATAAAGGAAGTGATTACATTTAAAGGGCCATCTTCTCTTGTATTACTTTCTGATGAGCGGGCATCCCTCCCTGCACTTCAGGACACAGCTTCTCTTGACAATCAAATACAAAATGCAAAGAAATCTGTTGACATGAGGCTTCTGTTGACGTGGATGATAGGTCACACACAACCCATTTACTAGGAGAGCCCCATGCCATATTCTGCTCTCTATGGAAGGGAATATGGAAAAAGAGCAAGTCATGTATATTCGTGTCAATAGATGCCTGACAGATACTTATCTACATAGCCTTTACATAAATGTACAGTACATATAAATAGATTACAATCCCAACATAGCATACAACCTAATAGAATAAATATGATGGCCTTATGTAAAAGCACAATAAAACATGTTGTAAGCTGAGTTCAAATTAGTTTGAGTAGTTTATACAATTCTTTAGAATACTATATAAAACACACAGCAGGGTATCATACCTGCGTTCTTTTTTTACCCTGGTCCTTCAAGCTAGTAAAAAAACATGAAAAGAACTCAACCTATGCTAGGGTTCATGGAGGCTGGTTGATGGTTGGGCAACCAACATGAACTGCATTGTTCAAATCTCTTTCGAAGTTGAGCGTGTTATACTTTTTCATGTACTTTACATACATGAAAAAATACATGTCTTCTATCGTAATTTTTTTTTGTTATATTATGGTGAAAATATACTTTAAAGAAAATGTTCCATAGTCCCACTTTCGGAACCATATATCCAAAAGTGGAACATCATGATTTGCCTAATGTTGGACAGTTCTAAAAGTACTAAGGTCAGGCAAAAATATGTGCAAGGCATGGATTTTGCACTAACAAGCATTACTCACAGGGTTTTAGTCTACTAATGCATTATTTTAGATATATATGGTACATATAATCATTTTAGGTACAATAATTGGGGGTGGCTGCATCTCTCTTAATACGGTATGAGGTATTTTTGTGTGGTTGTAAGTTTGTGTGAAGGGAGAAGCCTTGCCTTTTTAAAGTCAGGGAAGGTGTTAGGGATAAATGTCTGAGTTTAGAAGATAGCAATGACAAAACATTGCCTTTTCTACCAGAGACACATCTGGGTCTCCTCACCGTCCTCAGAGTCTACCACAGAAGCATTATCAGCGGTGGAACCGTGATACGAAGGCTGAGTGGAGTAGCTGGCTGAATTGTCTAGAGGTACACCTGGCAGTGATGTCTGCGGGATCAAGTTAGAGCTTCTCAGGGAGAGGAAGTAAGCTCTGTTTCTTGCACTGACTGTAGAAACAGTAGAACAAAGCATCAACTGCATCCCAAATTAATTTCAAACTTAAAAAATTGTACAATTCCATTGTTTACATAAATATGGTGGCAAAGGCAAACAATTTAATTTCTTGTCCTAAAATTATTTTAATATTGTTAGCATATGAAATTATAGCCTGGAACTCACAATCTGGTGGTATTGACTCGACAGTTTCATATTGTTCTATTGGTATCTCCTCAACAGTTTCATATTGTTCTGGTGGTATTGACTGCATCTTAAAACCAATATGTCATGGGGTTGTATGCCATTTGAATCAATAGTAAAAGCTAAGTTAAGAGTTTAGAAGATAACAATGACAAAAACACAGATATTAAAATTTTCACAGCAATAAAAAATGTAATTGAAAAGCCATTTAATATTGACTTTTTAGTGTCCCACATTTCGGACAGAACTGTCGCACACTAGGAAAAGCAGATTGTCGGAGACATCTTGGCATTAAGAGTACTGATATGTGTACGATTTCTTTTATGATGTGATATGTGCATTTTCTCTTTTGGTCTTATTAGGACACATCCCAGGGATTTCAGAATGATACTGGGTGTGGATTTGATGTGTTGGCTTCATATCGTAATATACTCCAGAAGTCATTAATGTGAAAAATGTCCCACATTAGGTTAAATCACCCAAAATAAATAAAAACAGAAGTAAAAAAGTAAATTAGAAGTAAATAGAATATAATAAAATCTGTTTTATTAAGACTTTCAGGACGGGTTTGAGGCAGTAGGTGGCAGTAGTATGATACAATGTAACATAAAGACATTGTGAATAAAAAAAACAAAACTAAATGTATCCTTTGTTCACTTATGAAACAAAGCTTTGGGTATGGCTAGATCCATTGGTTGTGATGTGGATTGGCAAAACACTTACATACATGGTGAAGAGGGTTTATCCACATAGGCTACTACTACAGCAACATTCTTGAAAGTGTTTAGAAGCAGTGTATCATTCTCTTTTCATCAGCAGATAATACTTGACTCAAGCCAAGACTAGCCCTGTCAGTCAAGTAACTGATAGAAAAGAGATTTGTGATTGTTTCATCATCACTTATCAAACTTCCCATTTAAAGCACTAATCTATTGGTCATAGGACACTCACTCAATACTTTATCACTCTTAATTAAAGCCCAAAAGTTAATACTGAACTTGAGAAATACCTTTTTTCCAGTTGAATGGAACAAGGTACAACACGAATTGAAAATTGACAAGTTTGTTTCATTTGAACAATGTAAAGTTTTATCACAGTGTATGGCCATTTGGTAGACGAGTGCTTTGTTGTTAAATATATTAGGTAGGCTAATTATCTGCCTTTGTAGAGGGTAACATTCTCTGTCGGTTAACCCCGCATACGTAAATACATATTCAAATAGAAATCAGGATGGTCTCCACAGAATCTATCCTATCAATGTGGAGAACATTCCTGCTTCTGAATGATTTCTGAATAGTTTCCTGACCATATTTTGGGACGGGTTTGTCGTGAGAATAATACTAGAGAAACTGTAGCCTACTATAGACCACGTTACCCACAAATCAACGCGCCACTTGTGGTTCAGAGGTCGACAGCACAGCCTGTCTAGCTAGCGACTGCATTATGTAAACTTATTTACAGAGAACTAACAACTGTTACGTAATCTGTGTTGTCATCCTCATATATACAGTGCAGATATCAGCGACTTTCCTATCCTATTAAGTATATGAACGTGGTCTTCGTCAATGTTAATCCTGTCTCGGATTGTTGCGGCGGGTTGAGCAACTTGGATTACAGCAAGGTACAGTAAGCATACTAAACAGTTGGTTTAGTGACAGCATTCACCATGTTGAACAACCGAAATGTGTAAAACCGATGCACGTAGCTAACGTAGCCTACTATTACATTTCTTAAGGAGATTCGCTCGTAAATACGTATACGCTTCTCAAACCGCCAAAGGTGGGAGTGACGTAGGTTATAGAGTATTTTAAATAATTTGCTAGAAACTGAGACCGAAGGAGGTGGCTTAAAACATGTGTCTGTTCTAGAATTCTAGACCGTATATTTCGGAGGGTGCAAATATTAGGCTTATCTGCGGTTAGTTGTTTTGTTTGAGTCTTATTAGTTTAATTAGAGATTCCTGTACGTTAACCGCAGAAACATACAATAAGCATTTGTTTATGGACATTCACAATAAATACAATATTTTAAACCATAAAACCAAACTAAATTGTGTACTTTGTGAATTTAATCCTCAAAATGCCACGTCTTATGTTTTCAGGGAAACATTTATATTTGTCAGCAAACAAACCAACAGATACAAACAAATAACAAACTAATAACAACACATTTAGTGCAATGATTTGGTGCTAAATATAAAAGGCTGATGTCAGACAAATGCTTTAATTTGAAGGCTTAAACATGCAGACAAGTCACGCCAGGTATATCGGACCAAAATGTTCCCTCTGAATTGTATATTTTACACTAGGCACAATAGAAAGACACAACTTAATAGGCACTATAGAAAGGCCATTCATTCTCACATCTAGCTGTAGGCATGGTTATGTTAAACCTGTTTGAGAAAAAAAAAAAAAAAACATTAAGGAATGGATAAATAGGAGTAAGAGGTGGTAAATTACTATCTAATTTCATAACACTTGAAACATATTTAGCACATGCGAGAAGTTATATTGTACCCATGGATAATCATATTTTTTATACCAAATTGTTCTTAGTGTTGCTCCGTTCCACTGTTCTCATACAGTGTGAGGTTACAGTAACCTTAAACTATATTATCTATATCTACGTGTCGGCCTTCATGAGATCAGATGCTTAGATGTATGTCTATCAAGGTGCTAAAAGGTAGGCCTCATAAAAACCTTGTGAACAAATCTCAAATTTAATCTGGCTGCTCGCCCTGTCCACTGTGTGGCTCTCCAGACTACTTCAAATAAGTTGTGCCCAGCCCCAGTCTGTGTTTGAAGTGGGAGCGGAGAGCCCGCTTTAAAACTCAAAAATCGTGCATAGAGTTTGGTTTATTTGGAGTGGCTGTGTCCGTGTACTGTGCTGTGAGTCCCAGTGTTTTGTCAGTGCTAGCTGTTGGAATTGATTCGGATTCCAAGCATCATTCCTCTGACTCTCAAAAACCAGTGATGATGACGTGAAAATGATTTATTCTTTCATAGTTTTCACCCCCAGGGTTCAACATTAAGGTTTTTTTCACTTGCCCAGTCGGCCAAGTGGGTCAGAAATCTGCTTCCCCCAAGTACATTTTTACTTGCCCCTATACAAATAGTTTGATTCATTAGAGGTTGGGTAAATGCAAACGGAAATATCTGTTTTTGAAAAAAGAACCCTTCAAATAGGCCTAAGTTATAGTTTAATCGAGAATCAAATTCTGTAATTATCTGTAATTATTAGAATACTTGCATCTTATGAAATGTATTCTCAATTATAAGGTGAACATTAGAACAAATTATATTTAAATTGATGCACAGTTTCATATTGCTATCACATGTTCATCGCACAGAACTCTCAATGTGATAATGGCCATCTCAGTTAGGAGAGTGAGTGAAAAGTGAAATTAAGGTGTTATGCAATTGGGCAGTTAGTTAGCATAGGCTAGCTATTGTTAATGGTTGGGTATTGGGCGTCATATTTTGGTCAAACAATACATTCAAAGAAAATTGCTAACATCACTCAATCTCTCTGTCTTTCAGGTGGACATGTCTTTCATGGAGGAGGTGGTGAGGCTCGTCGATGTATTTGATCCCAGGTTTTGTGTTGCCATCATTGCTATTCTCTTCAACCCCTTCTTCTGGAATGTGGTGAGTAAATCAGCAAAGGTTGTGAATTCTTTCAGGCTTCCTAACATAAACAATCAGAAATCAATCTGTAACTGCTTATAGATATAGGCTAATAGAAATAATATTGCATAATTTAAATAGTGGTTTAGTATCGATGTGCTAGCAGATAGTCCATTCTCATAATAGTGGGCATGCATTTGACCTTTGTGCCAAAGTACAAGGTTCGCTTATGATTGTTAAATGGTGAGCCTTAGGTGTCCTTTTAATAATGACGATGAACTTTAAGCTTCTAACATTATCTTCAGAACTTACAGACCACGCTTATTCAACAAACTCAGAGCTAGCATCACCAGGAGTGGAGCCATTGATTGTAGGTCGTTCCTTGATTCTTGAGAGAACCATAAATGTTCACATTAGTATTACATACATTTCATTATCCTTTTATTAGGCTAGCCCTTACTGAAAACCGCATTTTAACATCACATTTTCTCAAGAGTATCCAACCCTTTCTAGAACATCTTTAGGTAGCAGTCAAAGGGGCTTTCTCTTGTTCTTTCCTCTCTCCCTAATATCTCTTCCAGAGAACAGAACGGAACATTCCCATTTTTTTGTCTTTTCATTGCTTCTCATCCTTTGTCATGTGATTTTCTCTTTCTAGTTGAGCACATTGAGCAAGTGTTTTGCACTCTCCTGCTCATCTAAAACTCTGAACTCTATAATAATAGTATACATTTTTTAAGTTTTGCTGCAAGTAACAGGTTAGTCATATTGAAGTCTGAAATGTATCACCTAAATGTCTTTGTTAAATAGTACCAGTCAAACGTTTGGACAGACCTTCCCATTCACTTGAATGAGAAAGTGTGTCCAAACTTTTGTCTGGTACTGTATGTCCTCTGTGTTAAATAACATTACTTACATCTACATTCGGTCACGAGTTCTATCCAGCTGTTGATGGTCCATTATATATACAGTACTGTGCAAAGGTTTTTGGCAGGTGTGTAAAGTAAGAATGCTTTCAAAAATAGAAGTGTTAATAGTTCATTTTTTATCAATTAACTAAATGCAAAGTGAATTAACAAATTATATTTTAATCAATATTTGCTGTGACCACTCTTTGCTTTCACATTTTTGCCAGAATTTTTTCACATCTGCCTAAAACTTGTGCACAGTACTGTATGTATATATATATATATATATATATATATATATATATATATATATATATATATATATATATATATATATATATATATATATATATATATATATATAGGAATCATAGGAACACATTGTTCTTTTCTAAATCTAAGGTTGCACAAAATGACAAAATACTCTAAAGTATTAAACATGGTCTGTATTTGTAGTTCCAACTGTAAAATATGCAGTAGGCAGTGTTGTGGTCAGTGTTCGCTTTGTCCTTTAAATATTTTTGACATTTGGCTTGCCTGACTTTGACGACCTGTTGACGACCAGTTTTTCTGTATAAATGAGACCAAAATGATTGCTACTGTAAAAGGGTCAAATGAGGTTATGCTAACCCAAGCTTTTATGCAAATAAAGAGTTGAGAGTAGTACAGAGTTGTTATTTTCGACAAGACTTTTGCTTTTATGGTCTTATTGCCTGAAACTCCTAATGGGGATTGATTAAATCACGCTAGAACATATTTATCTATCAACTGCAAAATGTTTACGCCATTTGAAATTGAGCATGGGATTTTGCTCACATTCCCATCAATTCTTACCTTTGCCTTCTTCTTTTTTTATATATATATATTTTTTAAATACAATACATTTGTTTTACCTGTTAATTTTTGCCTGTGACTTTTCGATGACTCTTCCTTTTTTAAACTTGACCAATATTTGGTTGCGCCGCGATAGGGCCGCTCTGACGAGAGCTCCATTCCAACTCATGTAATTGACTTTGTAGCGATGGTTATTTTCGCACCTCCGGTACTTGCACACATTCGGTATGATCGACGTACACTTTTGGAGTTACGAGCATCAGCTACTTTGGACTTTATGCCGTTTTTTGACACCACGGACCACATACGCCCCTGGGTACTTTGTTTACCTGTGTGCCGACGGGCGAAATCAAAACAAAACAAAAACAAAACAAAGAGAGGGAAGCGCGCCGGGGCTCTGCAGAACCCGACACCGAAAAAACAAACCCCCTCTGCCCAGTATCCTGCTAGCTAACGTTCAATACCTTGACAACAAACTTGACAAACTGCACGCATGGATGAAACACCAATGGAACATTAGGAACTGCTGCGTCCTGCTGTTCACTGAGACGTGGCTGGAGGCCAGTGTACCCGACTGTGCAGTCTCACCGGAGGGCTTCTCCGTCTATCGACAAGACAGAACAAAGGAATGGGCAAGTTGGGGGGGGGGGGGGGGGGGGTGCTTTATGGTTAACTCTTCGTGGGCCACGGGCGTTAGTGTCTTAAAAGCGCACTGCTCCCTGGTTCTGGAGCTGCTGCTATTAAGGTTAGACCCTTCTACCTACCCCGTGAGTTCAGCTCAGTCCTCCTCACAGCTGTTTACATCCCCCACAGGCTGATAAATCATTCGCCTTGGACAAGCTGTATGTTAATGGTCTGGAGAACTCCAACCCATAGCCTGTGTTCATTGTTTTGGGTGACTTTAACAAAGCTAGTATGAAGAGGGTCTGTCCAAGATACCATCAACACATCATCTTTCCCACCAGAGAGGAGCAGACTCTAGATCACTGTTATACCCCATTCAAAGATGAATACAAACCCCGCCCACACCCTGCTTTTGGAAAGGCAGCCCGCTTTCCATCCTCCTGCTCCCCCACATATAAGCAGAAATGAAAACAAGAAAAAACGGTCCTGAGGGTCATTTATAAATGAAACACAGGCAGAGGAGGTCTTACAGGACTGCTTTGAGATAACTAACTGGCAGATGTTTGAGGACGCAGCTGATGGCAACATCAATGAACACAGACTCTGTTATAGGATATATCCGCAAGCGTATCGATGACGTTGTTCAAAAAGCCACCGTCTGCATTTACCCCAACCAGAAACCCTGGGTCAGCTGGGAAATGTGCACTAAACTCAGAGTGCGGACCACCGCCTTCAATTCAGGGGACCCTGACGCCTACAAAGCAGCCGGATATGACCTCCTGATGTCTATCAGGGACACCAAGAACTATCTCAAACGGGACACCTCCATCTGCAGCTGGATCTTCGACTTCTTGACGGACAGGCCCCAGGTGGAGAGAATCGGCAGCCACACCTCCTCCTCGCTGACCCTAAACACTGGTGCACCACAGGGCTGTGTGCTCAGTCCCCTACTGTATTCACTGTTTACCTACGACTGTGTTGCCAAGCACAGCTCTAATGTCATCATTTATTTTGCTGAAGATACGTCCATCCTGGCCTTCATTACACGCAATGATGTATCAGCCTATTGAGAGGAGGTGAAGGCACTAACCAACTGGTGCCAGGATAACAACCTCTCTCTCAACGTCAGTAAAACAAAAGAGATGATTGTGGACTTCAGGAGACAGCAGGGAGGTGGACACCTACCCATCCTTATTGGTGATGCAGTGGTGGAAAGGGTCAGCAGCTTTAAGTTCCTCAGTGTTCATATCACTGATCATATCTCCAGGGCCCTACACACAGACACTGTGGTTGAGAAAACTCGCCAATGGCTCTATATCCTGAGGAGGCTGCAGAGGTCTGGTATGAACACCAGCATCCTCACACATTTCTATAGGTGCACTACCGAGAGCTTACTGACGAGCAGTATCACAGTCTGGTACAGAAACTGTTCTGCCTACAGTCGCAAATCTCTAAAGAGGGTAGTGAAAGCGGCACAGCACACCATTGGCAATGGTCTCCCCGCCATTCAGGACATCTTCCACCAGCGGTGCCTGCCAAAGGCCCATAGTATCATCAAAGACCACAGCCACCCAGCACACCTGGACACACAGCCACCAGCACACCCTGCTACTGTCTGGTAGAAGATACACACACAAACATTTGGCCATACACATACATGTGGATAACTTGACTGTAATTGCTTTAGAAGGACCAAATGTCTACTTGGCTGCACGCACTACCAGACTCAAATACAGTTTTTATCACCAGGCTATTAAACTCACAAAAATAGGTTCCCCTCATTGTGTTTATACCGGCTTGTCTACACTGTTTAGATAAAAATGCACTATTATGTGACCCGCCGCTATACATCCTAGTCTGATACTTACCCTGTGCAATATACTTGTCACTTATGTACTTAGATCTCACTTGACATATGCATAATTCTTTTCTCTAATATATTTATATTATAATATATATTAATCATTTTGAATATATCTCTAATTCTCTCATTTGTTTATGATTATAGTTTTTTTGTTTGTGTTTGTTGCTGTTTTTTTGTTTATTAGTTAATGCTGCTAAAGTTGTTTTTGTTGTTTGTTTTCGTTTCGTTTTTTTGCTGCTGAGCTGACCTAACTCTCGTCCTGCACATTTCATTGTATTGTTGACCCTGTGCTTACCTATATGACTAATAATAAATTAAAATAAACAAAATAAAAATCTATATTTATACCTACCCACATCTACTGAAGTAGGTCATGCATTGTACTGGGTATTTTATAATTAACTTATAATAATAATAATAATAAAAACAGTTATGTCCAGTAAACATCTTTGGAGGACTTTTTCAACACTATTTTCACAAACCTCTCCGGGTGAGTGAGCTTCATTACTTGTAAGTGTATAGGGTTCTGGAGAAGTGAAAATGATTTCTTAATATGACGAAGAACCTGCTTTTCTAAATTTAAAACAAAGTGGCCTTAGTTTTCATCTCTTTTGTTTCAGAGGTTGTTCCGCTTCTCACAATCATCCTCCTTTACCTATTCTGAGAATTAGGTGTTTGTGTTCATTAAGCGTAGCCTTCTCTCAGGATGTGCCTGCATAGCATTACATATGGCTGTCAGGGACTGAGGGCAGAAGAAAGGGGTATATAGAAAGCAGGGACGGTGGACCAGTGGGTTCTCAAAGCCTTGAAGTGTAAGGTCAGCGGTGTCCTTTCCTTTTCACGGGTAGGGTGACTTTAGCCTCCGGAGCCTTGCTTGCTCTGACGCAAAAAGTCATTTTTATGGCCACATAAAGACATACAAAGACACACACACACACACACACACACACACACACACACACATACACACATGTATACTATGGCCCATTGACTCTTGTGCGTCTGTTGCTTCATTGACCAGTCTCAACTGCTTCCTAGCATAAATCTTTTCAGTCACTTGGTACATTTCCTCTTTTCACTTTTGTAGTCAGTAGTAATACATATTGCATTCATGCAATCAGTGAAAATGCACCTTAAGGGAGAGTACAAACCATTGTACTACTATATAGTAAACTAGGACAGGGTTGTAGAGGGAAATGTAACTGGTAATGCAGTACTTTGAGAAAAGCATTTACCCCTAGTTATCAACAAATAAGCACAAATACTTCGTTACTGTACTTAAGTAGATTTTTCTGGTATCAGCACTTTACTTCACTATTTATTTTTCTGACAACTTTTTACTTTCACTCCTTAAATTTTTAACAAATATATTTTATATTTAGTTTTAATCTGCATTTGGTGGCGTGATCATTATTACAGTTTTTTTCCTGCATAGAGAACTACGAGGCGGCCGCCTCCAGGGCCTTTCACACAGGACGCGGTATGCGCTCGCCGCTGGCGCACATCTGACTAGTGTTTGGGGAAGTCGCGGAGGACAGCGCAAAAATGGGCGGGGTTTAAAAAAAAAAAACGTCTAACGGGACAACGCCATTTTGTTGCTTTTGGTTAAAGTAAACAGCTAAGTTACAGCTATTGAGGGGACACACATAGTAAACTGCTACGTTTATTAGGCTACACACATCGTCTACCTACAAGCTACCTGGCCGTTAAAATTACACATCTGATATGCCTACTTGGTTGGAAATAAGTTTCCACGATAGGGCTTTCCTCCCGAGATCGCGATACACTCGTAAACTAGTGTCATATAGTTCCGGAAATTCCGACACGCATATAATTCGTTTTTCTTCCATTTTTCTTTCTGTGCCGGCTGCATTTCTATTGGCTGAGCGGAGATTCGTCAGAGCGCGAGGCGCACAAAGTTTAACCAAGCTCGGCGCAGCGCAAAACCACCGTTGCGCGGCGCAAGCCATAGGAAACAATGGGTGTCAGAGCGCAGCGGTGCCGTTGTCGCGTCCTGTGTGAAAGGCCCTTCCGTCAAATTTCGTGCCGCCTCCAGCACTCGACCAAACTGGAGTGTCATAATAGAAAACACAATTTTCTTACAAGCATTGTTGGTGAATTTCTGACATTTGTTACTGCAATTGCAACATTTCGCCGTTTCCGATGTGTTAGACCTTAGGGTGAAATAAAATGCCCTCTTTAGTTTGCCTGCTCTTTTGGCTGATCACCGAACAATCAAGCTGCAGATTATGATGGCATGCCCGCTTGGAAGTGTAGGTCTACGCGGGAATGTAGGCTAAAGGGACACGTCGAGCTGTGTTTGATGCCAGAGTCCTCAAACACACGAGCATTCCACGCAAAATAGCGTGCCAGAAAAGCTGAGATTCATATGCTACTGTTTAGTGCACATAAATCGTCCAGGCCCATATCATAATAAAGCATTAGAGCTTTCTATAAGCGCCGGCTGCTCAAGCCGGCTAATTTGTTAAAATATGCTTTGTCTTTTGATTGCCAAGTTGCGACTCCACATGTGTGTAGCCTACATGTATTCCACTAGCTTTAAAACAACGTGAGGGTGATGATAGAGAAACGTTATCCACGAACTTTAGCAATCATAACTTATATTTACCATGTAACAAAAAAATCGGAACATTTCACTGTTTAATCACTTGATTTAAAAAAACGTGAAAACTTAAGCTGTGCCGGCGGCGTCAGTAAACAGGGAGCAACTGCCGCGCCGGCGTCTCATCTCTAATACTACTTTTTACTTAAGTTCATGTCAGAGCCCATACTTCTTTACTTTAACTTGAGTAAAGAAGTTTAGTCAGTACTTCAACTTTTACCAGAGTGGTTTTAAATACAAGTATCTGTACTTTTACTTGAGTGAAGGATGTGTGTACCTTTGCCATCTCTGGAGAAAACAAACATGTTTATGTAACTTTCAGTTTTCAGTAAGACAGTATATGTCAACTGACTACTATGTCACTTGACATAGAGGATGATGTCCATTTTACATTGAAAGAGACATAACAACCCTATATGACCAGGTAGAACAAACATTTATGACTGGTTATGTATGTTAATGTCAGGTGTCATTTAATACATACAGATGTCCCTAACCGACTCAATAAGACAAGGATGTAGTTGCATGTCCCTGAGTGTCTGTCTGTGTGGAACTCTGGATTGAAAATGAACTAGTATTACATTATCTGTAAATATTATATTACCCACCTGAAAATGTAATAAATTCCCAATAATGTAATAAGGTATTACATTATTGGTAAAATTGCATAACAATATCACTCAGGACATTTTAATACAATAATTGATCAAGTTATTACATTATTGGGTTTTATTACATTTATGATCAAGTTAAGTGCACATTTTAATACATTATCAGGCATTATTACATTATCAGGAAATTATTACATTATTAGGTGCGACAGGGTGGTTCTCGGCCAGGTTATGACTGCATTATGGACCAAAAATATTATACGTGACATAGATCTGGCACGGACTCAAAGCAGTAAGTAAATATAGGGACGGGACTAGCAGCCCATCTACGTAGGCTGCTCAGTCAATATCAGTAGGATGACTTTGATGAAATTGACCTGGGTTTTAGCCAAGCCAAGATTTAAAAAATTACGCTAGATTTTTTTTTTATTTGTTGTGTACTCCACTCCTCCGGTTGTTTACACTGCTTGCAGCACCAAGTTTATCTCAAAGCGGCAGCTTCTGAACCCTATGACATAGGCTATGTGAAGACCGAGGGTGTAGTTCCGGCTCTGAAAAGTAAAGCCTCTAATAACAAGCAGGGGGCGACTCCACTGGTTTCAGAAGCAACTTACCACCCTTTCTCGTCATTCTACCCGGGTGCCATAGTAAAGATTGAGATGCTGCTGGCTGAGGAAAAAATGACGATCACAAGGGTTTGGGTGATCTAAATGTCATGCATTCCATAGAGATGTTACATAAACCACATATGTTTAGTGACCAAAAAATAGGTGAGTGCCTGTATATCCTGTTGTTTATGCAAGACACATCCATTTGAAGACCACAACAATGGAATTCAACGGCACTGTGCCATCTTGTTGGGTCGAACCTTGTGTCTTCGTCCAGGCCGCTGTGTGCTCCTTGTAACAGACCTTATAAGGGTTCGCATTGTACTTGCTGTCGTCTCTTGGACCCGGCTCGTCGCCATGGCACAAGCGTTTTCATGTAAGATATCCAGATACCTAAAATACCATAGAAGGCCTGAAACTTTTATGATAAGACGTCTGTCAATCCAGGATGCAGTGCTCCGTGCCGACTGTGAGCTCTGTCTTTGCCCCTGCTGCGAATGCTATATTACCAGCTGTGCGGTGAAGACAGGGATGACGTCACATAGTGCGGCGGTTCTGTGAGTTGGCGGCGGGAAGGGTGGAGGCTCCTACGTGCAGCACTCGTAGCTGTTCAATTCATCTGCTACTCTGGCTATATTTAGAGTACAGCAATAGCTGCCTCTCTGGCGATGATTAGGGCATAATTAGGATTTGTCTTGACTTCCCCCGCTTCACTGTCATCGCACCAAACCACACACGTAGACACACTTGCGCACGATAAACATGCACTCACAGATGATCGACAGTGCTTGATCTACAGTATATACGTCAAACCACCCTTTGCTAAACCTTCCCATGTGCGCCACTGACATTCACCGCCATCTAAAGGGGTTCCCTTAGTCCCCCGGAGGAGGTGTCTAATGTTGGAGATTAGATGCTGGGTCAGCACTGAGCAGAAGTTTCTCCAGAGAACCCCCTAGGACCCACACACCAGGTTGGTTTGTTTGTTTGTGAGAGATAAAGAGAGGGAGTTATGGAGAAGTAAAGAACAGCGAGACGGACCCTGGAAGGGGCACGAGGTAGATGGTTGATGTTCTCAAGCACGTTCTGACCTGCACACTCTGAAAGGGCTCCTTGTTCCTCTCCTCTCGTCCCCCACCCACCCCCCCGGTCTTTCATTTCCTCCCTCGAGCCTTCTTGGTGCAGGCTGCTCTGGATATCAATGGGCCAGGGGAATCGGAACAGCATGAGCTTTCCTAATGAGAAGCATTTTTTCTGTTCCTCTCTTCCTTTCCTCTGCCCTCTGTTGCCCTCCGTCCTTACATTCTAGCCTCTATTTCACATTTTTTGCCATACTTTTTCTCCTTCCTTTTCACACCCCGTTATTACTGGGGTCTTTTTGGGGCTGTGCTTATGATAATATATAATAATCTGCTATTTGTATTGCACTTTTCGAAACGGAGTTACAAAGTGCCTCACAGGACAGAATAAAACATCAAATAAAATGGGCACATTAAAAGCAAAGTAATTAAGTTTCACAGAACAGTGAGAAGTGAAAAATATTTAAAAAATGACCCACAAAAAACATTCCAAGATAATTAAGTAAAAAGCAATATTGACAACGTCGTAAAATAGAGCTACAAAGCACTGTTACGAAAAAGCATATATATGCATATATAATGGTCACGTGACAACAAATGACTGGAGGAACTAGACAAAGGACACGTGGCTTTCCTTATCTCTCTCTACTCTACAGTTACACACTCTTCTTACCACTCTGAGTTGAAACTGATTCACATAATAGCATTCGGACAGCAAACCAACACATCCGAGTATGAGAGAGGACACCAAGGAACAACGCTGATGTTCAGACGCTTTGCACTCAAAGGGGCTGTGTTGTTGTTTTTTGGAACCTTTTCCCCCTTATGCTTTGGATTTTCTAAGTGCATTTTGTTCCTCCAAGCATGGCCATTATCTTCTCCTGTCTGCTTTAATACTCGAGGATGTTGGTTAGAGGGATAAAAGAGAAGGCTTATTTTCTCCTTTGTAACAAATGGCAATAACACTAACATTGAACACCATTATACCGATGTGCTGATATGATGCATCGGGTAAGTGTTCTCTGGCCAAAGAGGCACAGACTATTGTTTAGCTTTTTGGGAACATCTTCTCAACAAAGTGCTTCAGATGTGTTGTTGTTCTATTTGTGATGACTGAAGGACAGCAATACTACACATAGAAAGCCTATTGGGCCATGTTTTTACACCAGGCCACCATTTGGAAAACATGTTGATTGGTCACAGTGCTGATTCACCACCCCGGGCACTATCACATGGTCACATGATACATGCTTCGTAAGAAGCCCAGGTCCAAAATGGATATTATCTTTTAAACGCCACGGCAATGTTAGTTTTGGGAAGACCTTTTTAAAAAGTAGTATAGTATAGTATAGTATAGTGGCTCAAATGTTAACATTGCATGTACAAGTCCTCAATTGCATCACATACGCCACATCCATCGCCTGACTACAATATATTATCATAGTGCCTTTGTCGTTGTGGAGCAGTGTGAGTTTGATATTGTGTTTTGTTAAGGCCGCATGGACCTCCAGATGTGTTATCCCCTCGCAAAGTGATGGGTTCAGCTTTAAGCCAGTGCCACACCTTGTTAAATGGAATTTAACAACTTTATTTGTATAGCCTACTTTAAAGCCTGTAAATGTATGCAGCACATGCTTAAATATCTTATTTTAAGCTACATATAAATGCAGTCTCTTAAATTACCAAGATCACGTGTGAATACAACGTTGCACCAATTCAATCAGGCGAAAAAACATAAACAAGACCAAAGGCAATTTAATTTCAATAGTAAGTGCATCTCGGTTTGGACTACCTTCACTAATAATCCAGAAACTATTGCGTGAATCAATTTAAATTCAAGAAACAACCAAGATCTAACATAAACATTGCAATCACAAACTCCCTTGCCCAGCTGCCCTATTGCTTTCTCACTCAACCTTGATGCCTCGAACATGCCCCCGAGATCCTGAGCACGAGCGTTGTGACGTCGAACACAGACCAAAATAAGGAATCGTTTTTTATTATGTTTGTAGCCTTTATTATTAGAAAAAACGAATTTGAGTCTGAATACGTTTATATTTAATGAATTTCTGGGCCCATAACTCACGCTCAATTTAACAGATTTAAGATTTTAAAAGTTGTATATTAGAGCGCCAGTCAATGGAGAAAATTACATCCGGAACCAGCAGTTCAGGTTGTTACCATAGGCGGCAACATTTTGGCTTAAAATCTGACTGAATCGTCGCAGCCCTGGTACAGACCGCACATGGCTACAATATGAACAATTACTGATTGTATATGTCTTTGGTGATCAAAATAGATTGTTTCTTCTCAGTTGAATAGATGTCCTCTCCTAAATATATTAGAATTATTTTATTGTGTAAGTCATCCCATGCAGAATTGTCCATCTAATTGTCAAAATCAGGACAGGAGTGAAAGGATGTCCAGTGATTCCCAGCACCAACTTTATTTTTTAGTGTATTACTACATATAGTAGGCCTATATTTTGTTTCCACGTTACAGTTTTTTTTGGTATTGACAGGAGACATGTTTTTGTTGTGTGCAGTGCTGTGTACATTTGAAGATTTTTTTCTGTTTACTATATTGTACTGGGTTGACCATTGCAATTTTGCAGTGAAATAGTTTTTCCTCACATTACATGCAAATGTAAGTGCTCTTCTGCTTTACAAAGTGGAACGTCAAACCTTGGGCTCTTGAAATCAGCAGCTGAAGAGTATTCACTTTGATACACAGTAGCAGTCAGTTAGCTTCAGAAAGATAACAGTCTGGAACAGTAGGCATTCGGTGTCAGTGAAAACATGTAGGACAAGACTATTTGGGATTTAAGAGATGAAGAACATCTGAGAACTTACAAAATGTTTTGAAAATTGTGCCAAAGCAATTGAGAAAAACTGTAATTTCACAAATAATGCCTGTAATAGTATAATTCATAACTCGTATCAATCACATCATTGGTTACTATACATATGAAATAAAAGAGTGCGAATGAGAAGTATATCTATGCAGACAAGTAGGCCCATATCTGTTTCATGATCGCCAAAGGTATGTTTTCTTTTTCTGAGTCGGCTGTTCCATGATAGGTAAAGGGAAGCCCATTCCATCGCTTTTTTAGACCGGGCGCCGCAAATTGTGATAAGAGGGTGGTGACATGCGTTGATTGTGTGATCAGCCGCAGGTTTGGTAAATCAGATGTCAAAGGAAAAGGCACAGCATGCGCTTTCTGCAGCCTGACCAAGTTGCTGTTTGCGCTGTGCTCTCTAACACACGTGCCTAACCCCCTCCAACCTCTCTGTCTCTCCATTTCTCCTGTTCGTGCAGTGTGCTCAGCCAGGGTGTGAAGGGAAAGCTCTACGAGGAGGTGTTGCTCATCTGCCCTCTGCCTCCGGTGTACAACCGTGCGGCCACAGTCAGGGGTGCCAAACGTGAGCTCGGCCAGTGACCACAGGAATGTGGAGACTCGCTATGAAAGGGAGAGGACGAGGGAGAGAACATCGTTGAGTCATTGTAGCCCCAAAGCATTAAATCAAGTGGTCAAATGTCCATTTATATCGTATCTGCCTCAGAGGAAGATAGGCGGTAATAACTGATAATACTACTGAGAGGCGTGCTCATATTTTCTGATTTCTAGAGTCCTCCCAAGGTTACTTAGCTATGACTGTCATTTTAGCTTTGTATGCTTCACCCGTTCATAACTTCAAATTCAAAACATTAGGGCGCAAGAAGATATTGTCATCTTCTGACGCACTGCTGGCTCTGCATATGGGGGCAGGATGTGTGTTGTCTCTGCTCTAATGGTAACTATATTTAGGCAAATTATCAGCCTTTAGACTCTGCGTCAAAGGGAAATTGTTTGGTTTCTTCACGGATAAACAGTGACTAGGCATTCCGGTGGATATAATAACTCTTGCCAATACCCGTTTAGTGTGTGTGTGTGTGTGTGTGTGTGTGTGTGTGTGTGTGTGTGTGTGTGTGTGTGTGTGTTTGCGTGTTTGCAGGAACAGGGGTTTTGTTTGTGTGTCAGTGGGTGGGATGGGAGAATACAATAACCCATCTACGCAAACAACTTCCTCTGAAAAGCATCTCCTCTACTTTGTATCCTTAACGGTTGAGGTCAATTTACAATACATCCAATAATCAAGCTATGTGCCTGAGTATGCTCTTGATAAGGTATGGTAATTTGTACCTAAGTAATCGACCTGCCATATGCCAAGCGGTCTTTCTTCTGCATATGGACTGTATTCATTCGTCATGGTGGACGACAGTCACCCGTCCCCATGCATTCCCAATGGCCTAAATCCTCAACTTGGAAGCTAGTCATCATCACACAGACATCTGCTGTTTACACTAGTACCTGCATGCATTTTTACAAGAGTTGTACCGGTCCGCAAAGAGCTGCAGGGACAGGGCAGTTTTGAGCGGAGCCAGGGACTGTGAATATGGAGCCGACCTCGAAAATCCGGCCGAACGTTTAACCGTCAATTTTGAATAGTTATCCATAGATAACTGGGTTCATTATATAAAAAAGTCGTCTAGCTCCTGCTGCGAGGATCAACTTAATTGAACCTTGAAACTGACCTCTCTGAGTCTAACTGCCACCTTTATTTATATGCAAGGTGCTAGGGGAAAATGCAGGGTCTATACAATTTCTGTCCCTTTCGTCATCATTCATCATCACCAATTCGATAAAAAATGGGTGCTAAAAAGAAAGACCTTACTGTGATGAAATAATGAATGAAAATAATTTGAAGTTAATAATACGTTAATAATAACGTTCATAAATTAAACTGAATTTGAACAACATTATTTATTAGGGCTTGGGGCTAGTGGGGAATGTCCACCATCAAAACAGTTCTCCATGAAGGACAGGGCAAAAAGGGAAATAATATATAACCCACAGGAAGTTTTAGTTTCAATCACTACTCTTAGAGGGAGTTGGAACTAATCATTTACTCTAGTTATGGTGATCGATTTTGCCTGGAGGCCATTTACCTTTGTACCACTTCATTTGCAAAATAACTTAAGTAATCATAAAACTTAGCTTTATTGGTGTGTTTGATTACATTTACCGTGAACACCATTTGAAGGGAAGGACTTATGAGAGGGATTGGAGGGATCAGAGATTCAGGACGTTCACAATTCTCTAGACTTGCAGATATTGCACCTTTAAGCTAATTTATTGATTGTTCTACCCATAGACTGGAAATGTAGTGGACATAGCTTCCGGTTCTGAAAAGTGAACCCTATGCAGAAATGCCTTAAACCTGAATTATTTCTTATAGCCAGCAGGGGGCAACTCCACTGGTTGCAAAACAAAGTCAGATTGTATGGAATTCTGTGAGAATCATAGATCATGTCTCAATCGCTCGTTTCAAGTCTTTTTCAATACAGCATGATGTTAGTTTTTCTAAATGATGGTCCCATTTAGACAATAAAGCAGGGTATGCTTTAGGGCGTGGCTAACTTGTGATTGACACCCCATTTTGCATTTCGCTGCACAGTTCAAACAGATCCACCCCTCGCTCCTCCCCAGCCCCACCCTATCGGCAAAGTAGGATTGGTCAATGTCGTCACTAATGGTTCAAAAAACAAGATGCCGACGGTTGTGAAACCAAGATGGCGACGGACAAAATGCCAAACTCGAGGCTTCAAAATGGTAGTCCGCAAACCAATGGGTGACGTCATGTGGCCACATCCACTTATATATACAGTCTATGGTTCTACCCAATACATGAGCCTGATTGTAGTGCCCTGTCCTCAGAGCCCCCTGGTGAAAAGGAAGGCCACCTGCTAAGCCTGTCTTATCACAATGCACACATGGTTTAAGCTTGTGTGTGGCCTGAAGCCCATTTCTGCCTCCCACTCCTCCCAAGGTCACCAAGGACAGTATGAACTAGCTTTTGCCAAGTAAAACCACGGCTCATGGCTGTTCTAAGACTGAGTTTCGGTGCAGAGCTTCTCTCTCTCTCTCTCTCTCTCTCTCTCTCTCTCTCTCTCTCTCTCTCTCTCTCTCTCTCTCTCTCTCTCTCTCTCTCTCGCTCTCGCTCTCTCTCCCTTTTCCCTCTCTCTGAAAACAGATATATGTCATAGCTACAGTACATGTCATCATTAGCATGCTGTCCACACATTACCTTTACAGATGTGTAGGGCCTACCTTTAGGTGAAACATGACTAAGTTGCATCTCGTTAGATAATGACAAAAGAGTTCTTGTGCTGTTTTAGTCCTGACGACCCCTTGTTATCTATTTCCCATCCAACCAGCCCCTCTATTGTGAGCAGTCATGGCTTGATTTTTCACGGGGGCTCTTTAAGGTTATTGTCAGGCACCAGGTCTGAGAGATCACGGGGGTAGACTCCAATATCTTCAGATAAAGCCAACATGATTGTTAGCGATTCTTCTGGCCTACAAGATAAACTTTCGGCCCGGTGGGTGATTTTAATAAGACACTGTTGTGTTTGTGTGTGCATGTTTTTTTTTGCCAAACCATGTCAAGGAGAAGCAAAATCACACGACTGAAGTGAAATGGGGAGATGGGCTATGATAAGTATCTTTCAAGTACTGGTATTGAACAAAGTTCATAGTCATACTTTAAAGATGAAGCAGAATTTAGATATGTAAAAACTCAACAATACAATTTTTATTCACAAGGATGTAAATCATCTTTTGAAGCTCTGAGATCGTAAGCAGTCATAGGCTCAAGGGGTGTCAGATTGTCACAGGTTAAACGGTAATTAAAGGGCCGGCTAATTGATATCTCGTTGTGCATGTGATCACTCTGTGTTCCTGTTCTCTCTGTGCTTCCTCGCTGCTGACCACGGAGCGCTGCCGTGCATTAATACGGTGGATGAATCCCCAGGTGGTGATTAGGCTTCTGGAACTAGGGCCCGCACCGGGGCGGGACCCAGGGGAGCCGGAACCTGCTGCTTGCCGAGACAGCCCGTTCTAGGACCAGCTGCCTGCCGTGGTCTAGAACACTATTACCGGTGTTACTTAGGCAACTGAAGACGGAATGCTCAATCAGTTATGACACCGACAAAAGACCCGTCCTCCAAGTGCTGCTGACTCCCTCCATTCACTCAGTGCAGGCCTCTAATGGGCAGATTCTAAGCCAGGCCAAAAATACACCTGTGGCTAAGTGGCATGATGCAGAGGTCCAAGTCTGCCCTTACCCGTGCCTTGATTGAATGCATTACTTTTCAGGAGTAATGGCTCCTCTTTTGTACTAGGTTATGACTGTGCAATGGCAGGGGTTTAATAAGGCAATCAGCAGTCTAGTCCTGACACACCTGTTTGTTTCTTTAGTTTTCTCCATCCCTCACTGTGCTCATGGGCCACAGCACGTTTTGTGGAGGACTCAGCCTCATGTTGAAGAGTATGCAGCCTTTCTTATTCTTATACACATATACAAGCCAATATAGTGTATGGTAATAGCCTGTGTTTATGCATTTATGCATGCACTATGGTGCGTATTGTGATCCTGTGTTTTGTTGATGTACTGCTTTGGTCCCTTGAAATACTGGATTTCAAGGCAAATGTTGGGCCGTGTTGTCAATTTAGAGTGCCATTGTTATTCAAGTCCACAACCAATTTGAGCATAACGTTGAATTTAATTGTGCATAATATGTAGACAGTGTATGTTCTTTTTGAAAATCTAAATGCAAATCACCTTCCAGAGTTTGAGCAGATTGGACCCCAGCATTGTTGAACTGAACATCTTGTCACTTCAAGGAAAATACCAGGGACTGCTCATGCCCAGAAGCTTAAACATTGTGTAAACTGTAAAAATCTACTTTTTACAGATACATGGGCAGAAGATAAAATTGCTTTTGTAATCCTTATGTTGTAAGTGCAATCCTTCTATCTTCTCAAAGATGTTAAACCTGTAACCTTTGTTTATAGACTCATGCATCCCCAATCCTGATCCATAATGACCAATGAGAGATGAGATCGGTTTGTTTGTGGTAGTGCATCGTAATCATCCCACAAGGTCTTCACAGTAAAATGCCTTTGTCATATGAATCATAGAGCTCTAACTGAGCTAAAAGCATCTGTGCTTATACCCCTGTTAGTGTACTTAAGTAGTTTCATCAAGCATTTCTAAACGTACTCACGGTAAATGAAATTTCTGTGATCAACAGAAAACCATGTTTGATGTCCACAGTCTACTAGAAGGGGCTGTATTGATAGGGTACCCTGCTAGGTGAGCCAGTAGACCTGGCACTTTTGTGGGTCACCACCAGGTTCCGTAGCTGTTGGCAGGATAGTTGGTGGACAACCATGTGAATCCATTGATATTTCATACTTGCGCTGTTATGATTTTGTGTCTTGGCTTTCATGCATATGCAATATTAAGGAGAATTTACCTGTAAAGCAGTAACAGAACCACTCTCTCTACTTAAGCTTGATTTAATGGCTGTGGACTGAGACAATTTTTTTTATATTATACATATATTTCATATTGAATCTTTTAAGCCAAATAGACCGTTTGTAAAGAAAGAGGAGTAGAAGGGGAGAAAGAAAAAAAGGGTTGCGTTTGAAATCAGCCAAGGTGGACCCTACTGGATACAGCGTGTGCCAGTGTGCCCACCTGTTGACACCGCCGTGGGCAATTAGTGGCCCTGCACTGCAAGACAGGACGGAGATGAGTGGACCGTGTGGCCATATTAGAGCCTCTCATTAGCCCCCTTTGAAGTAGCCAGAGAAAGCTTCACCCTCGCTCCCTTCTTTTTTATTTCTTTATTTAAAGATGGTGAGAGGTTGTGCAGACATTTTGAGAAGAAAGGAAAAAAAGCTCCTTTCCGCCTGCCTAATGGAAAAAAGACAAAGATAATTATTCTTTGTCAGGGCTGCTTTTTGACATAGAATATGGGGAGCTACAGTGCTACTAATGTTGGAGAGAAAAAGTGCCAAACAAATCTATATCCCGGGTGGTGAGGAAGGGGCAGGTGATAACTAGCGATGTATTACAGCACACGAGCTGTTGCCATCAGAGTGCCACAAGCAACCAGGCTTGCAGATCATTCATGCCTACTAGTGTTACATTACTCAACAAACTATTAACAAATGACGGATACTGTGTGTGGGATGATGCTACATCTATATATGTATGTATGTATGTCTAAGAAAGGCAGTCCAGGACACTGGCATGGACCGCTAATGGGATTTTGTCACTTTTGTCTGAAGTCATGCTGCCAGTTACCACTAGCTTACAGCCATGGGGCTAGGATACATTTAGTGTACAAATTACTAACTAACTCAATAGTGAACGTACATACATAAAATGTATGTCAATCATCTCGTCTGATAGGGGTAAGTAGAGGCACATCTTATTTCTCAAAAACGACCTCTTAAAGTCCGACAGTAGAGACTGCATAAGTAAGCATATAATTTCATTTAAATGTTTTGCCTTAACATTCCTGGAAAGGAGCGCGGAATGCTTTCATAGATTTGTACATTACAGTATAGAATTCTAATTCCAGTCGTTCCTAGCTTGCCAATCCCGCAACAGTTCTGGTACAGAAACCAGGAACCATATCTTTCCAAACAGTGGCTCCAAGGAGACGTGTTGGAGTCTTGTGGAATTGGAAAGTAGAGTGTGGAATGTCTAGTGGTGACCGTGAATAGTCGATCATTTGAGGATTTGATCCCAGGAGCATTATTTCGTATTCAGAAAAACGGCTTCCACATCTAGGACGATAACATAACAATAACTATACAAATATAAAAATCGTTCTTCCAAGTCAGATAGAGGAGCGTGTTCACACTACAACAATAACTAGAAATGAGTGGAGAACGATATTGTTCCGATGGCTTTCAGAGAGATTTTTTCCTTGTCCCTTAAACAATAAACTGTTGGCAGCCAATCAAAAATACGTTCGACATTGGAACTCAAATACATGACAGCCCGCTTTCCATAATATAGACACATGATTGATCGAACAAGTAGACCTACCTTAAAGTCATCATAACAAGTACATTACTAACCATAGTCAATCAAAGATTTTAAACTTTGATCCGACAGAGATATGGGGCTTTTCACACAATATACACAAGCAGCAGGTGATTCAAATACTCTTTGTACATGTCCATGTCAACTAACCAAATAGTTAGTGGCATTAGTTAGTCAACTAATGTCCAACAAAGGAAGGCTTTGTGTCACTCCTAGATAAAAGGCCACTGGAAGTAATTTCATTCATGCGTTTCAGAGATCTTTCGGCTTTCACCCGATTGGTCAGTACTCTGGCCAACGTTGCCTTCTTGGTCGCTCAATGGGATCTCCTCCCCAGCCTTCCCATCATGCACCGCAGCTTTCGCCTCGCTCTCTCCGGCTTGCTATAATAGAAAACAAAATGGGGGCAAACATTTGCCTGCCGATTTTGTCTGTAGTGGACATTCATCACTAGTCGCTGTTGATTATTACCGATGCTTCGAAGCCCAACATTTTTTATTTGGGACAGCCCTAGTAATATTTCTCTGCTCAGCAAGCACTTCCCCCATAACCTCTTCCCATTTCAAGCAGTGTCATCTGTGTGTTTTCCCAGGTGGCGAGATGGGAGCACCGTACGCGGGGTCTGACCCGGTTGTTCGGGGGGCCGTACATGGCCTGCTACGGCCTGGGCTTCCTCATCATACTCCTCAATGTCTACCGCAGCCACAGGTCAGTGGCCCATCCCCCCCTCTCACTCTACGCCCTGCCCTCTCTCTTTCACTCTTTTAACAGTCTTGTTTTCAGATCCCCTCATTGTCTGCACCCCCTTCGTCTGCCTGGTGGTTACCAGTATCCGTTTAAAGTATGCTCCTTTCCTCCCCCTTCTTTCTGGACCTTACCCGGTCGACCTTAACATTTTTGATTAACAAGATCATACGGATAAATGACAAAACGACAGTGCTGGGCAAGCTACTTGGAAAGTAGAAGAGGGACAACACCCCAATACAGGAGCATGTCTTGACCCAGTTCCTTTCAGACTCAGGGCTGACTCTATTCCTGACGTGTTATGTGTAGTCATGTCAATTTGATTGAGATAAATGAGGACAGCTGTGGTCATTATGCCCATAAGGAGCCATCATCCATGGTCCGCCTGTTACTGTCCCCATTCCATTGATGTTGATTTCAATTTAAATGAAGAACATTAAACAATGTTGATGTCTGCAGTTACGAGTGGCTTGCTGTTCAGCTGTGGGGCCATACATTTTTTTTTCTTTTACAATCTTCAAACGTAAGGACGTGGTACTTTTTCTGTTGCTCCGCAACGAAAGTTATGAAACAAAATCTTGCGACATTTTTGTTTCGACACATGCAAAATACAGAAAATCTAACATCATAAAACAGCTTTGGAATTTTATTTAATAAGTATTTAGTCACTTTTGGGAGCGATGCTAGCGGTTACCTCGAGCTTACTGCTACACTAGGCTACTTTAACGACTACCACATAACTAACTCCATACTAGTAGTACATAGTACGGACATAAAATGAATATCAATCATCTTGTCTGACGTTGCAAGTCTGTAAGTTGGGGCATATCTTATTTCCCAAAATGTTGAACTATCCCTTTTAAGCTTTTCGTAACTTTCTGTAGGATGTGATTTTAGTGCCCCCTACCGTTTGCTTGGTGTAATTATTTTCCCTACCTGTGGCAAAGAAGACGTGCATGTGTTTACAATGCTGAATTTTCACGAGACTTGAAGTAGAAAAAAACTGCTGCAAGCAAACATGTTCACAGACGAGGCAAAGTATGCTTGTCAAAGCTTTACATTAAGTGAAGTATAATCGATAAACCATTCTGATGTTAAGTGCACATCAGTTTTTTTTGTTGATGCACCCAAATAAAATGTCGGCATGAATCTAAAGATTTATCCTTTATCGGTTTGAGTACAAGCTCGAAGATAACAGCGTTGTTGATTTATTCAGTTATTTTGTAAACATGGTAGTTAATATAAATTATTTAGAATTTGGAATGTAAATTGGGTTGTAGGTATTTATTTATTTATGAAGTAAATTATGAGTGAGTATGAGTACTTTTCTAACGGTGCTCTAACCGCTAGCCATAAATGCCAGACACTGGAAACGAGCTAACCCAATACTAGTAGTAGGCTATCTTAAGCAGCCACGTGCAACGCTACGCTGAGCCTGCTCGGTATATTATTTCCCCCCGGCATAAACCAGCAAGGCTATCGAACTGACTGTGCTAACAATCCAGTTACAAATGCCACTTTGTTTTAATTTAAGTACAAAAAAATGGATTAACAACAATGTTGTGTAGATCATACCGCAAAATACGGCATAAATGACAAAACGGCAGTGCTGGGTAACCTATTTGAAAATTGTAGTGAGCTAAGCTACCACCCACTCTACATTAAATTAAGCTTCACTACACTGAAGCTATTTCCAGAGAAATGTAGCTAAGCTAAGCTACAGTACATGGCAAAAGTAGTTCACTACATCCTAGCTATTTTTAATTTGTTGATTTTTTTTAATTGAACCAACTTAATTACAAGTCACTGCTATCTTAGTGATCAATAAAACATGCTGTCGAACAGATAAACAGTCAAAAATATTCCGATAAATTGTGTAGTAATCAATAAACTGCGTATGTCTACAGACAGAAACTGTGTTCGTGCTGCAGCAGACAAGTTGGACCCATCAGCCCGGTAAAGCCTGGTTTATGCCTCTGCGTTCGCGGATCTGTGAACATTTCCGTGCCTCGTTCACTGACGTTCGCATAGTAATTTGCCTAGATGCTTCTGCTGTTTCACTAGGGGGCAGGGTCACATTTACTAATCCAGAGTCCACAGAAAATAATAAAAGAAACAGATATGGGCGGTCACGTATAGTGACTTCACAATTATTTATTTTTTTATTTGCAGAGAGGTCGTACAAATGTCAGTATTTGTGAACGTCATCCGCGACTCGCTCTTCAAACTGCTCCACTGTTCATTTAATCGCAATCTGTGTGTTGTGCAACCGAAATATTACCGGATATCTTCTCGTTTCTTCTTTCCTTCCCTGCTCAACCAATCAGCGATTGTTTGAGGCACAGGAGAAAACGTTACGGCCGAGGGTGTCCGCTCTGAAAAATGAAGCCTAGAGGAAGTGCCTTAAACATGCATTCTTTCTTATAACTTTTCAGAGCCGAAACTACACCCTCCAGGCACACTCACAATACACACACGCACTGTAGGATTCTTTTGGGCACATGCAGTGCCTTACAGAAATGTTTCCATCCTTGGTAAAGACAAAAAAGGCATACAACATTTAACAAAGATCTAAACATTTCTCTGCAAAAACAACAATATTTCTCAAAAGGATGCGTTTCTCATTTAAAGGTGCAGTATGTAAGTTTAGAGAAGTGTGAAAATAATAGCAAGAATTTGAATCAAAAAACAAAAAAATGCCAACCTCCTGAGTCTTTGGTCCCTCCTATGCCTCTTCATGGCCCCCTCCCTTCAATCATTTTGTAATGGCTTCAACATTTTCATTGTGCACACGAGGTGGTTGACAAGCAGGTAGTCGGGCCACTAGGGCTGGGCGATATGCCCTAAAAATAAATCACGATTTTTTCGATTTCAATCTCGATTTTTCTTGTTTATTCTATAAACAAACAAAAAAAATACCAAGAAGTGTTCTAAATAAGTATTCTCTTTAATTATGAAATGAAAAATGTGATTGTGCATCATTAACTTGTCTAGGCATAGGGCACTGCAACTGTAGTGCTATGCAGTCAATTATAGATTTGAAGTCAAAATGTTAGCTTTGCAGCTACATTGGAAAATCGGGTTACTCAAAAACGTTGGAAATACAATGGATGCAAAAATTATCTGGAAGAGCTGGGACATTTTCGCAAGACGTGGAAATAAGCTAAACTATTTGAAAAAGTGAACTATTCCTTTAACTGTTGTTACGTGACTCTGCCTCCCTGGTCTCAATCGCTTGTGCAGCGATAGTCTACCTAATTTGAAGCCTAACGGAACTAGTTTAATTTCACTTTATGCAGCCTACGTGGTGCAATTATGTTACCTAGATTGGGCATCATGAATGAGACTTACATTGCACGCTAGATCCAATGCTAACTTGTAACTTTGTGTGCAGCGCTATAAGCACAGCTACAATGATCACAAAAAATGTTGCTTATTTGTTATACAGCACCCCCCTCCCCTGTACAAACGGTACAAGATCAATTGTTACACAGTAAAAATCGCGATTTTCTCGATTACACATTTTACACATCATGCTAACTTAAAATTCGAATTGATCGATTGAAATCGAAAAATCGCCCAGCCCTACCTTGCAAAGACTCTCCTGATTGGTGTGTATTAGGTGGCGTCCCTAGATTTTTGAAAACTGAATACAGGCCCCAGACCGCCCATATAGATCGCACCTTCTCTCTTGGCATTTTATTTAATTACATCCTTCAGGAGGTATAGTAAACGTAAAAAAAGCATATCAATTCTTATGAACAAAAATGCCATTGACGCATATTCCAATTTATTTTATCTCATTTTACTAAGCGAACCTGAATCTTTATGAAATGAATAAGTAGTTATGTTTTATTGAGGTATAAGTAGGAAATGAAACCAGACCAAACCATGGGTTAATCCTGGGCAATAAAAGAGAAGGAAAAACTAAATACGGTTGCTGACCTTCTTAAATCAGACATCAGCCTCTACCTGTAATGTTAACAATTCACTCTGTAACTACAGCCGAAAGAGTTAATTGACTTCCTTCTGTGGGCCTCAATACAGGATGTGACCCAAGCCATCAAAGGGCTTACAGTACATGACTCAACGTACCCCCTACCCTGTCCCTTCAGAGGCACACATCCCTCCTTCCACTCCTCATCGCCTTCCCAATCCCATGCGCAGTAGGGTAGGAGCGCCCTGCGTCCACATTGGGCCCCCATGTCCAGACGCCAGCCCAGCAGTGAACCTTTGAAGTCCAAATGAATGGCAAACACGGCCTGCATGAGCTACCTGTGGACCACAACAAAGTCAGGGGCCGGATGTGCGGCAACGGCCTCCTAACCTAGATCTTACGTCTGCTATGTCCTTCTCATCACACAACCAGCCTTACATAGATTCGTTCAGGTGGGAGTGGGATGGAAGAGCTTGGGCTTCTGTTCTATGACCAAGGCAGCTGTGTGAATCCTGTTGGAGCTGTCAGTTGGATAAGCTGGTCATCACTGTCTTTTAGTGACTCAAATGTAGCCCTCAGTCAACAACCTACTTTTTAACATTCTCCCTGCAAGATGAAGGAAATTAAAGAGTGGGCTGAAAGTGTGTAAGCGTATGACAGACACAAGATAAAGAAGGATGTGAAAAGGTGGGGACTCCGTGGGGGGTAGACTGGTTCTTCATTTTACTAGGGCACTAGGCCAACAGGACGGGGGGCACTCTGTAAACATTCTGTCTTATCACCCCTAGGTGTTACAGAAAAGGGCCACTCAGAGGAAAAAACAGGCCAATTGCAGGCAGCATGTTGTGAGCGGAGGCTTACATGGCCTGTGTTTCTGGGATGTTAGTAATATAGTTAGTCAATTCTCAAACTAATGACTGCGTCTTTTGCAATGACTGTTAATTAGCCATTAGCAATATCTACCAATCATTTCCAAACGTATTCATCCGTATTTAAGACTCCTGCGCTCCCTGAATACACAGTGCTGTATAACAGCCAATATGCAAACAACTCTTACTTCCATTTCCATTTTATAAAGCCCACTGCTACCCAGCACTTAGCATGCAAGCGTGTCCGTTGAATAGCCCTCGTAAATAAAACCTCGCTTTTTGGCCCATGCTTTGGTCTATTTTAAGGAGGACCAGATGCAAGGAATGAATGGAGGGTGCGTTGACACACTGACCCTTTCTCTCATTGTCACCGTCTCTGGGATCGAGCTTCGTCGGCGAGTTGCTACAACAGGTCCGATTGGAGAGGAAAAAGTCAGTTTAGCCAGCAACTCAGGGAATAGAAGAATCCTAAATGACATGGACAGAATAACAGGAACCTAGCAATGTAAGCTGCCCACTGTCTAAAGCAAAGATAAGCCACGAACTGAGTACCTGTATATCGTTTTTGCATTTTTTTGTAAACACTTTTCTTTAACTCAGTTGTGTCTTGATTTCTCCTGGTTTATTATCTGAGAATGTGTCCATCAACCAATGTAAAATAAGAGTGAGAAATAATGTATAAGCAGTGTTGAACCCTGTGACGAGGCCTGATGGGGGTCTTTGAAGGATTCCAGCCATTGTCTTGGGGCTTTGGAGAGTTTGTCAGGTCTTTGAAACTGCTGATAGCCTTAAGATCACAGGATAATAAGGAGCTATTTGTTGTGGAATGATGGTAGTATGATGTTAGGAAACCATAAAAGCCCCTCTCTGGTGTGTCTCTATCAGTATCACGGTGGCTATAAAGGCCCAGGCCCGCTGGGAGGCAATGGCCAGCGATGAGGTCTTCTACGTGGGAGCAGCTTTTCTGGCCCTGGGCTCTCTGCTGGTGGTCTCCAGCTTCCTGGCTCTGGGCTTCACCGGAACCTTCCTAGGTACGGGGTCACACAGAAGGCACCACACTCACACACCTCATCGGACACCACACACAGAGCTTTATAGACCCACATTCCCAGAAACATTCAGTATTCAGCTTTAGACATCCCGAGTTTTTATGTATACATTTTGTACATACCAATGCCAGTGATATTTTAGTTTAATGTCTTGTGCTTTAAGTACATATTTACCCATGCAATATATGCCGTGGGACAGTTCAAGTGGCACCTGGATCGATCAATAAAACAAGGTCCTATTTTATAACCAGTCGAGTCTTAAGTATTTTATTAACAGTTTCCTCGGCCTTGAGGGGATGGTGAAGAGGGTTAGGGTTAGGGTTATATAATAATAATAATAATATATATAGTATTTTATGAACAGTTTCCTCGGCCTTGAGGGGATGGTGAAGAGGGTTAGGGTTAGGGTTATATAATAATAATTAGGGTTAGTTGAGGGGATGGTGAAGAGGGTTAGGGTTAGGGTTATATGATAATAATTAGGGTTAGTTGAGGGGATGGTGAAGAGGGTTAGGGTTAGGGTTATATAATAATAATTAGGGTTAGTTGAGGGGATGGTGAAGAGGGTTAGGGTTAGGGTTATATAATAATAATTAGGGTTAGTTGAGGGGATGGTGAAGAGGGTTAGGGTTAGGGTTATATAATAATAATTAGGGTTAGTTGAGGGGATGGTGAAGAGGGTTAGGGTTAGGGTTATATAATAATAATTAGGGTTAGTTGAGGGGATGGTGAAGAGGGTTAGGGTTAGGGTTATATAATAATATATATAGTAGGGTTAGTTGAGGGGATGGTGAAGAGGGTTAGGGTTATATAATAATATATATAGTAGGGTTAGTTGAGGGGATGGTGAAGGGCTCTCTGCACCGTCTCCTCTCTCCACCCACAACAAGATGTCCTCCACAGTGGCTGCAATGGTGTCATCAGTGTCAGAGTTCAGCTTGACACAACCACACACACACACACACATACACACACGCACACACAGTCTGACACCTGCAAAGAAGTAGCTATTACTGTAGCTGTAGGGAATGATGTAGTCAAATGGGTATATGGAATCGAGGTGTGTGGATCTTGTGTGTGCGTCTGTATGTTTGTGTGAGCAGAGAGAGAAAAAGTGTGATTATAGCATAAAAACCCTGTTCTTAGTTTTTCGTTTGTATCCCAAGCTACAAACAAAGGTATCCCAATTTGAGAGGGGCAAGTGTACGTTGTGTGCCCCCTATGAAGGTCCCATTAACTTCCCTTCATCTCAATCCCATCCCCCTTTGTCTCTCTTTCCTAGCCCTGTTCTTCCTAGTAGCCCACCTACACAGCTAGTCACAGGCACACGTTGACCTTGTCTGTACAATCCACATCGCCCTCCATTTCCTGCCTGGTTCACACGAGACGCGGACTCTCCCTCAGGGAACCCATCTTCAGGGAACCCATCTGTGCGCCGTAGTTCTGTTGACCCACTAGCAAGCCCCTGGTTCACCTAACGGAGGATGCTGCTCAAGCTGGTCCCCCGCGGGCTCCCAGAGCGTGTTGATGTTTTGGTTGTTGTTGCAGCTTGTTGGAGTAGCTCGTAAGGGGGGAAATTGTAGGAACAGTCTCTTTTCAAACGGACATTAGTCCGTCACCCTAGTAGTTGAAGGGCATGCTTTCCCATTATTTAGTGTCTGTCTGTCTGTCTGTCTGTCTGTCTGTCTGTTAGATTCGGTCCAATTCCACCATCAAAATAGGTCAGCGTGACCTCAGACAGAACTAAACAAGAATAACCCAAACACAGCAGCAGGTCCTTATCAAATCACTGTTGGTTGCTAGTGGCCTGTTTAGTCCCTCAGGGTATTTGTGTGTGGGTGTGTGTTTAAATCCTGTGAATCAAGGCTAAAATGGGCTGTAGCCCTGGGGCATAGCAAACCTTTCAGAGAATGGAGATGGGCAGCAGCACAGACGACTCAGGTCACAGTGGCTCCAGGAACAAATGGGTTGAATGGTAACGTGGGTCAAAGTAGCCAGGCGGCAAAAACCATTCCCGCCAAGCTGACTAATGTGCAGACATCAAGGCAGTTTTAAAGGAACACAGTTCCTACTGGGACCACCTTTTTGAGGGTTTATGACTATTTCAACCTGGGACTTTAGGCCTTGGAAGAGGAGCCTGCGTACAGTGAGCCTCCAAAAGTTGTCAGGAGGAGTACCATCATTTAAGTCCACAAAATCCAGTTGACCATGCTCTAAAACCAACTTTAAAATGCCGGTACTTATTTCACTCTGAAAAAGAGAAATGCTAACCTTCAAAAATGTAGAAAAGGATGTCTGTACTTAAAACATTTGCTAAAAGCCTTTGTGTAACGGTGCCGTTCCATTGAAAAGAAACCAGCCCATGGATGGGTTACGTAATCCTGGCCCTAAGACGCTCCAGTAGCAAAGTGCTGTGCCCTTGCTCAGCAAAGTGTTCCACACTTCCTCTCCTCCACCGCCCATCCCACCCCGGCCTTGACATGGTTACAATTCCACACCCAAACATTGAAGATGAAACCTTTCTGAAGATGGATAGTGGCACTGATTGACTGTTTGCTTTGTGTGTGTGTGTGTGTGTGTGTGTGTGTGTGTGTGTGTGTGTGTGTGTGTGTGTGTGTGTGTGTGTGTGTGTGTGTGTGTGCGTGCGTCGCGTGTGTCGGTCCAGGTGACTACTTTGGCATCCTGATGGACCAGAAGGTGACTGGCTTCCCCTTCAACTTGACTGACAACCCCATGTACTGGGGCAGCACGGCCAACTACCTGGGCCTGGCTCTCATGTAAGTATCCGCAGGGTAGCTGTCCTATTCAACTGAAACGTGCTGACCTATAGACAGTGCTAGCGCATCAAGGTGGTCTGGCTGTCGCCTTTACCAGGCTCGGGCCTGCACTGAGCTGAACTGTGTTGTTCTTTTCGACAAAGGTCAAAATAAATGTGGCTTTGAATTAGCAGGCGTGCCAGATGATGATTCTTTATTGAGCGGACATCTATGGCAGATCAACAATCCCCACCTCCCTCTATCTCTCTCTGTATCCCTCACAATATTCCTTCATCGCTGCTCCGTCTCCCCCCGCCCCCCCCCCCCTAGGGTGCCGATCGATAAAAAGCCCCCACCCACTTTCTGTATGTGCGTCATGAACCCCACTAGACACCAAACAGCATGTCTCTCTCTGCCACGTATGGTACAGACAGGCATGGGAGTAAGAGTCGCCACCGTAATGCCGACCTAGTTCACTTAAAGGGATCTGGGGGGGGGGGGACTTGTGTGGAGTTTGCAACAGGGTAATCAAGTCTTTTGATGAGGTATAAGTGAGGCGGGCTCCAGAGGTGGCACCTGATTTCGTTGCGTGCTGATTGGTCACTTTCGCTGTATCGATGGAAGGGTTTACTTCCTCCGTTCTTCCATGTATCACTCTGCTCTCATTGCAAGCAGAATCCAGGGCTCTGCTCTTCTCTTATTTCTTTAACTTTGTCATACACAGACACGTATGCAGACACAGACACACACATACCCGCACACGTACAAATACACCCACCCACACACAGGCACACACTTACGTTTCCCACTCGGTCGCTCACTCACTCAGACAAACATTGGCACACACAGACAGAGTTTCCGCTCCCCTGGCCGTCTCTTGGCGACCTAAAAGAGTTGGGTTGATTGACTGTAGCCGCTCCATTGGCACTGATGCTCCCTCGCAGCATTAAGCATTGAGCATCAGGGGGCAGCCATACGTTGAGTCTGTGTCAACTTATCTATAGCAGCCGCGTAGGTCATGGGAAGAGGTGAGACACGTGTGTGTGCATTGCCATTATCATCACACGGCCTTACCAGACCGTGATTCCCCATTCGTCCTCAACCAGCACCTGGTAACCGACAGACAAATGTACCCGGGCCACCCCCCTCCCCCCCCCCACACACACACACTTCTTGCGCACGCACATACACACATTGCTGTCTACGGAACACATTGTTTGTGTGTGTGAGGAGGATGTAAGTCATTCAATACATCTAGTTGACCCAGATTTAAAATGTGGGTCCCTAAGGCACCAGTTTGCTGAATTCAAGCGAAATAGTTTGATTTGGTTGTTCGCGAGCGAGCCGCTACGCAGCCCATTTTTTCTAGCTCGGCGAACAAGGCAAAAACGAACCCCCGACTAACATCCTATGATTGGTCCAAATATATGGTGGGAGGTAGCCTAGTAGCTATGACGAGAGGTTTGGATGGCTGTTTGTGGTTTCCGGGTGCAGCATTTAAACTTTACATTTTGTTCACAGCAGCAGTCATTTCCAAAAGTTATGAATTTGAATGAAAAGAAACCTATTAATACTTTTGTGATCAGCTTAGCTGACTAAGTTAGAAAATATGCGCACATTTAGAACTTCAAGCGAAATCACAAGGACAGCCAAATGTCCCCCTGCCGTAGACTTGGGGTGCTACCGCGACAGACAGACAGACAGACAGACAGACAGACAGACAGACAGACAGACAGACAGACAGACAGACAGACAGACAGACAGACAGACAGACAGACAGACAGACAGACAGACAGACAGACAGACAGACAGACAGACAGACAGACAGACAGACAGACAGAGAGAGAGAGAGAGAGAGAGGTCAGAGGTATCCCACCAGAAGACCAGATATGTATCTGCCTAAATTATTACATATTAACCACTAAGTAAATTGTCGTCTATATAACAGTTGGCGAGGGAATTAAGAACATAGATATTCTAATATTATTGGAAACCTGGGGTCATTCAGATGTCCTCACTCAGTGCCCCTCAGGTTATAGAGAAATCATTGTGCCCTCATTGAAACTGAACCCAGTGCAACGTGGCAGAGACTCAGGTGGAATGGTGGTGTGACTCAGAGATGACCTAGCCATGCATATACCTCCTATCCAGCAAGGCAAAACACACATTTGGTCTAGAATTGATCAAAACACAGGAATTTGTAACAATGATTTATTTCTTTGTGCATTATACATTCCTCCTTCCTTCTTTAACGCTCTCCAGACAGAGATATGCAACTTTCAAGCAGAAGGAAACATATTACTGTGTGGGGACTTTAACGCAAGAACAAGTTCAGAGCCTGACTGTATAGACAAGACAGGAAATAAACACCTTTTGGACAGACACCTCTGATCCTCCCACCTACATATATTAATAGAAAAAATCATGACAAATCAAACAATGAAAATGGGACAGAGCTAGTGCATCTCTGTCGAGCTCCTGGTCTGTACATTTTTAATGGCAGGATAAGAGGAGACTCTTTAGGGCGTTTCACCTATTGCTCAGCCCTTGGGACCAGCGTAGTGGATTATGGCATCACTGACATGGATCCCTCCTCTATTAGTGCATTCACTGTCAGACCACAAACACCTTTGTCAAATCACTGCCAAGTAAATGTGTTTCTGAAAATAATTAATCAAACAAAGACTCTACCATCAGAGCCTTGCAAATTAAACAATCTTGCTCCAGCTTACAAATGGGCTCCTGACAGTGCAGCTAATTTCAATCAGGTAATCAACTCAGAAGAAGTATCAAGTACTATAAACAATTTCCTCCAAACAAATTTCTGTCCAATACCAAAAGACAAACTTGGCTGTGGATAAAATAAATGCTATTTTCAAAGAAATAGCCACCAAAGCAAATCTTTGTTAAGGAAAACATTATTCTGATCGGAAATAAAAAAAAGAAAAATGGTTTGATGATGAATGCAGAAAGTTGAGAAAAAAACGAAGAGCTTTGTCCAATCAAAAACACAGTCAGTCACTAAATGAAAACATACGACAGATGTATTGTGAAACACTAACATAATATAAACAGAACCTGAAATGGAAAAAAGAAAAACATTATGATAAAACACTGAAATTGAAGATTCCATTCACCAAAATATGTTTTTGGATAAGTGGAATCATCTCACGAAACCAAAAATCTATGATTTTGCCATACGAAATTATGATATCTGGAAAACACACTTTGAAAAACGTTATCAATCCATTCCATTCCAAGACCTCACATCTAATCAGAATAACATTTTACAAAAACTACAAGAACTAGAACTTACATTTAAAGACAATCAGAACCCACTTGACTACAAAATAACAGAAACTGAATTACAAGAAAACAAGAACTACAAGTCCTGAAACCTAGACAAGCATGTGGCCCTGACAGCATCAGGAATGAAATGCTCAAACACAGCAACCCTGAGCTGCAGAAGGCCTTATTGAAATTGTTTAACCTTGTCCTAGAATGGTCGCTTCCCTGATATTTGGAACGAGGGTCTTATATCCCCAATACACAAAAATGGTGGTAGATCTGACCCAAACAACTGGAGAGGCATTTGTGTTGGCAGCAACTTAGGGAAAGTGTTCTGCTCAATTCTAAATGCCCGTATACAGACTTTCCTTAAAGACCATGATGTCCTGAGTAAAAATCAAATTGGCTTTTTACCAAAGCATAGAACAACAGACCATATACATACCCCCCACTTGAGCATGCCCAGCAGTACAACTACCTAGGACTTCAAATCAGTGCATCTGGCACCTTTGGTCTGGCAGTTAATGCACTAAAAGACAAAACCTGCCAGCACTCCATTGTATAAAAAGAAAATTCTCAAACATCAATGTCCCAATTAAAATGTGGCTTAAAATATTTGACTGTGTGATTCTCCCTATTGCTTTATATGGAAGTGAGGTTTGGGGTCCAACATTCAAATTAAACAACACCAAATGGGAAAAGCATCCAATAGAATCCCTGCACACTGAATTCTGCAGGAACATCTTAAACGTTCAAAAGAAAGTGCCAAACAATGCGTGCAGGGCAGAACTTGGAAGATTCCCACTAAACATAAACATTGAAAAAAGAGCCTTAAAATTCTGGGATCATCTTGAAAAAATCTGCCCAAATTCCCTTCAGTACAAAGTACTTGAGTCCCTACAGCTGAACCCTGAAAAGGGCACACTGTGCCAGCTAGTGCTGAAACTGAACAGCATAATAAATCAAAGCCAAATTGGAATAAAGCAAACTATTAAACAAATCAAAACTTCCTGTTTGTAACATTGGAATGATCAAACTAAAACACAACACAAACTTAACTCCTACCTGTCCCTGAATAGAGAGTATGAATTGGCAAAGTATCTCTACTCCGTCAGAAATGTGAAGCAGAGACAGATCCTTGCCAAGTACAGACTGAGTGACCATCAATTGGCAATTGAAAAAGGAGGACACAAAAAGACATGGCTACCCAAGGAGGAGCGTACATGTGTTCACTGCCAGACAGGGGAAGTAGAGACCGAAATGCACTTTCTCCTCCATTGTCTAAAATATTTAACATTGAGAGAATCAATTCAACCACAAATTAGTAAATCAATTTCAAATTTCCAAATGTTAACAGATGACGAAAAGTGTAGAATACTGTTGGGTGAGGGAGCAATGGCCCACATTGCTGCCAAATATGTATCTGCTTGCCATGGCCTGAGGGACACTGACTGATCACATCTAATGTCACGGCATAATCTGGTAGTGTTTATTAACATTTTGTGTTTTACTGTCAATATTCTGTTCACTTTTTTTTTGTACTATTATTATTATTATTATTTATTCATTACATTTTATATATATATATATATCTTTTTTTATATATATATTTTTTGATACAAATGAATTGAATTATACTGTAATGTATGAGAGAGAGAGAGAGAGAGAGAGAGAGAGAGAGAGAGAGAGAGAGAGAGAGAGAGAGAGAGAGAGAGAGAGAGAGAGAGAGAGAGAGAGAGAGAGAGAGAGAGAGAGAGAGAGAGAGAGAGAGAGAGAGAGAGAGAGAGAGAGAGAGGTCAGAGGTCAGAGGTAAGAGGTAGAAAGCAAGAAAAAGTGCCCTCGCGTATTTTTTTTTTTTTAAATACATTGGGTTATCAGTGTATAAGTACCTAACTAGTACCCGGTCTTTGCTGCTAATTTAGATGAGTAGGAAACAATCTATTCTTTGGTGGTAGAAGTAGAATGAAATGATCGAGGATGTTCCCTAGTGTGTCTCGGTGACTGTGACCCAAAGACTGATTGTCAGATCCTTCTTCTCAGTTAACCAAGGATTTACTGCTGACTTGTTCTCCCTCTTTTTCCACCAACAAATAGATGCTGCTGTAGGGGACATTGCATGGTGTTGATGCTTTATCTTTGTTCGTAATCTTTTCCTGCTCTTGAGTTATTTTCTTTTATGAATGTGTCCCTGCACATTGATACTGCTTGTGATATTCCTGCTGATGGGAGGTGTGTGTGTGTGTGTGTGTGTGTGTGTGTGTGTGTGTGTGTGTGTGTGTGTGTGTGTGTATGGTGAATAGATTGATTCCCTAGGGCAGGCCACACACCGTCCATCAGTGTTCCGCTAACTTAAAGATAACATTATTGTATTTGACCTGATACAGTACGTTTAGAAACTGCCTAGCCAGCGAGCTAGAAAAGGGTATGTCTTTGGACTGTCCATGAGCAACGCCTACCCCTTTGGAACATCATCTGGTTTTTAATTTCTCTTGTATATTGTAAAGGGAGGGAGAGGGGGGGGGGTTGGTTATCTGCACAATGGGATTGAACAGTACTGAGGTTCACATGGAATATATAGCCGTATATGGCTTTCCTCCTACTGTGGATGGCCATTGTCACGTTTGTCTTGAATACAGTAAGGTGGACAGTGTTTATGGACACGCCACTGGGTTGGACCCCCAAAGCTTGGCGAGTTTCCATGACCATGAAAAATGTATGATGCAGGAGTTGTGCACAGTTTCCATACTGGAAGTCACTGAGAAAAGAAAAGTTCCTTGTCGGTGTTTCAGAAACTCGCTGGTGGTATGTCTAAAATGCATTGGCTGGTTGAGTCACTGCTCCGTGCGTTTGATGGCTGTGCTAATGCTGCCATAACCAGCCCTCAGCCCAGTACATTATTGTGCCTACACACACGTGCTTACACACACACACACACACAGCCACATACAGTCATCATGTATAGTATGCATACACAGAACCACATATTGAGGAGCAAAGAGGAGACGAGAGTAGAGGATGGAGAGAGAAGAAGCAGGCCAGCGAGTTGCCAGCTTCTTTCTTAGCTGCTACACCACCTTGTTGCTGTTTATATGGCTGCCTTTTACACGGAGGAGGTTCTCCTGCATAGATTTTGGATTGAATCAAAAGCCGTTGTTTTATTCACTAGTGGATCTGTTGATGCCAAGAAGCACTCAGGCTGTCTGAGGAGAGATGCATGGAAAGATGCTTTTCAATGTACCCAGACGGCTGACTTTTAGGCCCACCAAGATTTTTCCTACGAATTTTTTTTCAATGCAACAGTAGCTGCGATGTCAACCTTGCAGCACACGATTTGAGGCACTGGGGTGAGCGGTTTACAAAAACATGGTTCTTTTCTCTTCCTTTTTCTCATTGGTGAACATTCTTACCTGGGCTTCAGTCATTTCCATCCGTCCATACATGTTGCAAGGTGTTAACGCCGTCAACCGCAGAGCTGCTCGCCTGGTTTTCTAGAAGCTCCACTGGGTAGCTTCAGAACTCGCCTTGAGAGTAGTCAGTTAACCAACCAAAGAAATAATAAAAAGCTGAAGGTAACCATTAGAAAAAAGACTATTTAAGTCTAAGTTGTTATTCCTCCCAGAATTGTACATTCAGAGAACCAGATGAGGGGAACCCAGAGCTTACCAATAACCTGTCCGGCCTCCTCTACCATTGCCCTTTCAGACAAGTCCTTAATGGCCTAAGTGAGCAAGGTTACTCTACAGCACAATTACTGCCAAAAGTACAGAGAAGAAGCGTCTTCCCAGGTCAATTAGTGGAAGCTACTAGTGGATTGCTCTCAAAATGGACAGGTAATAAGTGAACTAAAGGTGAAGAGGGCAATTTGGTTGATGGTGGGAGACCCGCTGGGAAGACAGGAGCCATAATGTAGGTCAATGGGACAGTAACAGTTTTTTTTTGTTTTTTGTTTTTTTTTCGCAGCAATGCCAGTCCGGTGGGGCTGCTTCTGACCGCCGTGGTGGCTGTCTCCTACCAAGTGGCCATTGTCTACGAGGGGCAAGTGTTCTCTCTCTCTCTCTCTCTCTCTCTCTCTCTCTCTCTCTCTCTCTCTCTCTCTCTCTCTCTCTCTCTCTCTCTCTCTCTCTCTCTCTCTCTCTCTCTCTCTCTCTCTCTCTCTCTCTCTCTCTCTCTCTCTCTCTCTCTCTCTCTCTCTCTCTCTCTCTCTCTCTGCAATCAGCCTCCTATCGACCATTGCATAGGGAGCTTGAAACACTAAACTGATATACTATAGGTTTGCGTGTACAAAAACACGTGCAAACGTTATACCAGCTGCAAAACAAGTTTCAAGCTGATCTACTAACGAGGTGCAATATGGATTGTGTCGCTCTAATGATCAATTTAGCACACCTTGTCCATTTTGCCTTCATACATATGCAATAATGGGTGCTTCTACAACTATTACGAACCAAGTGGGGAAAGCAGCGCTGCCTGGACTGGTTGTAAAATGTGCTCTTTGGAACGGGAAAAAAATTTGACTTAAAAAACAAAGACTCCAATTAAAATGACTTTATTTTCATGGCAATGTCATTATTAGACTGTTATAAAACATGTACCGACGCGTTTCAGCATCAAGCCTTTGTCAGGGTGTACAAACAATAATCATTTAGCACCTGGCTATCTAGTGGTGCTCAACCAATGGGAAACTTCCACTTAATGTTGTAAAATATAGTCAGTGTAAATACCAACAGATGGCGCTGTTTAGGCCTTTACTATGTACAACATAGATTGATTAAGATATCCTATACAAATAGCTAGCCATGATTACCCAATAATATTCAACCCAACAGGAGTTCTAGAACAAATAAATATTCACAGAAATGCAGTAAGATCTTAATCTTCATTTAGGCCTGGATGTTTAATGGTCTGTAGTTCGTGAATCTAAAAAGCGTTTCTAGTGCAAAATATTGGGAGGAGACATGCAGTTGGATACGTTTAGCACCCTCAATGACATTTGCTAAGTCCGAAAGGCGTTACCGGAGAAGCGTTTGCGTGTCAAATTGAGCACGTACTAATCAAACGTTAGGAGAGATGGCTGTGTGTGTTGTGGGAAGGTGGGGACGCAGGGAAAACCAAAGAATATGTCCACAACATGTTTATTATCTTAGTATCTTCCAGACGTGTTAACACATTTTGAAGATGTCAGAGACAGAAATGATTCACACATTTTGCCTATCCAGCAATGCCATTTTTAAGCTATTGAATCCACCATCCCCCTCCTTATGTGCCAACCTTATAGGCCAATTTTTCTTTAGTTCTACGCCTAAAATCTTGCCATTTTCTTCTAATATCATCTGTTGATCTTTTTCTTTTCCCCACGGCATTGACTTTCTCACTGATAATCTCCCTTATGGCATTTCTTTTTGTTATATTTTCATTTCTTTGCTGTAGCTCAACAGCCTATTGGCCTCTCCCACTAGTACCTCTACTTCGAGGGGATCAAATGACATTTTCCTTTTGCGGTCGTTCTATTTTCCGTCCAAACTATCCATGGCAAAAGTCTCAGAACCACACAAACCCCTCATTTAAATATTGCTGTTTGCACCTGACGCCATTTATGCAATTACTCTTAGTGGATCACCCGCAAAACGGGTGCAATATTTACGTACAATTTGTTGGAACAAACGCGCAATTTTGTTGGCGCTATTTGGGATCTTAGTAAATCAGGCCCATAGTGTATTGGTTTTGGAAGAATATGAGGCTGGCCATGAAAAGAAAATGAAAAGTGGGTACCATTACGTTATAGCCAGAAAAAATTTGACCTAATTCCACAGTTTTTGGAGCTCAGCACTGTGACAGCTGGAAAGGGCCGTCATCATCCATGTGGACTGGCCCTGATAGGCTGTACACTGGCAAAACCAACAGGGGATCTCTGCCATCGCAGAGCAATCCTATCCAAATGAATAGCCATCTCTTTATAGAGGCCATCTAATGTTTAATGTTTTTAAATGTCCGTTTGTTTGTTTCTCTTCTTTCTTTTTCTTTTTTTCTGCTGTAGTTTTCCGATCCTTTTGTCCAACGTGTTTCTTGTTGTTAAGCTCGTTATGGGTCCGTTTTTTTGATGATGGGCTGTCGATGAGGGGCGGTGGAAGCGCGGGATCAGACGTTGTTTTTCTCGCGGCCACATTGAAGGGAAGGATTTGGTGAGGAGCCGTGACCACTCAGACCTAAACAAAACAAACTTTCTGGGTGGCCTACCTCCTTCGTTTGGGCCTCATACTCATACAACACGGCGTCAAAGAACCAGACAGGGTTGGAGACAAGGCCGGCTGACTGCGTCTCATATCGCACGCCTACTCATCAGACTGTGTGTGTGTGTGTGTGTGTGTGTGTGTGTGTGTGTGTGTGTGTGTGTGTGTGTGTGTGTGTGTGTGTGTGTGTAGGGGTAAAAAACAGAACCAGAGGGAGTGACAGCTGCCCACTCGTCCACACAACCTGTTGCTGAGTCTATGTGTCTGCCTGTTGTGTTGGTGAATGGTAGCATGTACATGCTGGTGTGTCTCCACTGATGTGCAGGCGTGAGTTCATCCAGCCTGGTGGTGGAGGAGGGACTGACGGACAGCTTGTTAAACGAGTCTATATTTGAAGCATCCAGTGTAGTGTGATATGAAGCTCAGCTCACTGGACAGCCACACTCATTTAAAGCACCTGTCAATAGAAAATGTTTGTACTGTTTTTGATATTTGAATTTTTTTTTATAAATTGGTGCTGGAAGATGAAAGTGTCAGGTTACTTTCCTTTTAGCATGGTTCAACAAGAATCAAGATCCATAAAAGAAATGTACAAAATAATTAGGGTTTAAAGGTTTTGGTTGGCAAGTGTACTAAATACATATTTTCCATCCCAAATCAATGAAGCCAAATGATTTAGGTCAGCATCTTGTTGGCTTCTCGTACATTTTTCCAAACAAGCACAGACTCTTCTCCGCCCGGTCTTTTTTGATGCCAGAGCCCGTTTTGGTCTCCTCTCCCAAACTGGGAATGGGAATGGGGAATGGGGAATGGGGAATGGGGAATGGGGAATGGGGAATGGGGAATGGGGAATGGGGAATGGGAATGGGAATGGGGAATGGGGAATGGGAATGGGGAATGGGGAATGGGGAATGGGGAATGGGAATGGGGAATGGGGAATGGCGCGGAAATAGAAACGTGTTGGTGTGAAAAGCTACCTGTACCTTGATTCAGCTGCTCCAGTGCTTTTCCACTGGGCCTAGGAAAGGTTCAATGAAATACATGCATCCACTGCCAATGAATAACAGGACAGGAAGGCAGACGCTTAATTAAATGTTTGACACACACACACACACACACACACACACACACACACACACACACACACACACAACCAATTCGTACTCTCACAGAAATCCCTGGTCCATCCTGGAAAGTCTCATGTCTCTCTCACGTTGCGGTGCACACACACACACACACACACACACACACACACACACAGGGCTCCTGGCACGGGCTGGTATGGTGCACAGGCCAGTGAAATACATCCAGGTCAACAGCCCCACAATATTATTTGTTCTTGTGTGTTTGAAGGCCTTTCACCGAGCACATCTACCTGGAAAGGAGCCAGCGCTGCAAGCACAAGTGAGGCTGTCCGCTCCGCCGCTTCCCCCTCGGACTAGCTCTGTCCTGGGATCACTACCCCACACAGCGTTGACAGAGAGACGGATGGGCTACCAGGCGACCCCAGGCCAACCTCCAATCAACCTCTTCCTCCCCCAGGAGATTACAGGAAAGGAAATGGGGGAGGAGGACTATGGTGCTGTTACCTCCGGCGAGGGGCAAAGCATTAGGAGTGTTTCCTTGTTCAATTGGGAAAAAACAATCTTATGTTTTGTTTGGTTTGCATATTCATGTATCTGGCATATGCTTTTGATTAGTATCCCAAAGTATTCCAATCCAATGATGCAATTAGGGTGTCATTTTTATTAACATTTAATTTGAAGCTTAAGTGGTTTCTAGTTAGTCTTTACTATAATTACTCATGGTCAGAGGCTATGAACATTCCTCTTTTCAATTGACGCTTTTACGAAAGTTGGGCGCCAAAAAGGAAATATGTATTACATGTACTTTTTGGTACAAAGTATTCAGTGACCAAAGATGACCCCAGGTCTTGTTGACCCCGCTCTTTCTATCATTTCAATCGTTTAAATGCAAGTGTCTGTTGTTAAAAAGAGACTGCCATAGCTACTGTCTACCACCTGACTCCTGTATGTTTGCTGAGTTGTATGTTGAAGCTATAAATACAGATATGATCCGTCGTTGACCGTGTCTGCATCATCTGTCTGTGTTATCTACTGACAAGAGCCATGTGCATTAGTGGGGAGACGAATAGGGACACCAATTTAGTAATGCAGAGAAAAAGGTAGTGCCATGGATAATTGTGCTCATGGTAATGTGACAAAACAAAATATGGGCTGTCCTCAAAGGAAGAGCCGATTTTTCGTCTGATAATGCATCTAATGTAATACGCCTTCGTGGTGGTCAAGGAAGAAACCACCTTAACGGTATTTCTCCATCTGAGCATTGTGAGGAAATGGTGCAGGTTAGTTTAGGTCCCTCTCATCGTTGAATTAGGTCTCCACTAAAAAGCCCACAGGACAGGCAAAGGAAAAGACGTGTGGGATTGAAACAGATACAAGCATAATGGTAGGAGAAACAAGTGCAAGGAAAATGTGGCCATTTAACAATTGTAAACAGTGTCATTTCTATTGGGTAATGAAAGATATGATGTCCTCATTAGCTCTCTCTTCGACCTCCTTAAAGCCACACTTCACTGATTATAAAAGTCAATATATGTGGTTGTCTATATGTGGTTGTGCTAAATGAAGTAAGCATATGGAACGATTTCGGGTAGTAGTTTCAACGTAAGTGAGAGTACAGTATTTTTCTGACCACCGGCATTTAAATTGTGAATTAACTGTAAACCACAATGGCCATAGCTCATTGCATGAACCAAACACACCCCTTGCCCCACTAAAGCTATGAGTATGAGCAGGGCATGAATTACATTAAACGCTACAACCTTGGTTCCCATTGCAAAATACGCTGGTACTAGCAAACCTCAAAGAAAATTGCGTTATTGATTTATAGGTACAGAACAACTTGGCTACCTAACGTTATCTAGCCGGTTTATACAATTGCAATCAAAATTATTCAACCCCCATTGCAAATTAGGTTTACTAGCAAAATGTACAAACTTTCAGCTGTTTGCAAAAAACAATCAAATAAGAACAATTTATATTGCTCAACACAACTAATATAACAAGTCGTTTCTCCAAATTCAACACAAAATGCCACTTTTAATGACTACTGCAGTCTCAGAATTATTCAACCCCTTCATGACAAGCGTCTTCAGTACCTTCTTCAAATCCCACCAAAGATTTTCTATGGGGTTCAAGTCAGACGACTGTAGCGGCCACTGCAGGATCTTCCAGGACTTCTTCTGAAACCAAACCTTGGTGGACTTTGAGGTATGCTTGGGATCATTGTCCTGTTGAAGGTCCAATGACGCCCAAGCTTCATCTTCCTCACAGAAGGAATGACGTTTTCTCCTATGATTTCCTGATACTTGATTGAATCAATCTTGCCCCCAACACGCTGCAGGTTTCCAGTGCCAGAGGAAGCAAAGCAGCCCCAGAGCATCACCAAGCCATCGCCATGCTTTACTGTAGGCAGGGTGTTCTTTTCAGCGTATGCTTCATTTTCCCTCCTCCAGACATACCGCTGATCCATAGGGCGAAATCTTCCAGTTTTGTTTCATCGCTCCTCAGAACAGAACCCCCCAAATTCTGTGGCATGTTTATATGGTTTTGAGCATATTGGATCCGACATTTCTTGTGCTTTTGGGTCAGCAAAGGTGTGCGTCTTGGAGATCGGGCATGGAGAGCTTCAGCGTTTAGTATGCGCCTTACTGTGAAAACTGAAACCTCCACGCCTGCTGCCAGCAAATATTGGTGCAGGTCTTTTGCAGTCACTCGGGAATCTGGTGGCAGCCGGTGATAGCTTCCTCTTTCTGCCACATCCAGGTACTGTAGCCTGGAGGGCACAAAAAACCACACCCTATGTAAGCAACGCGAACGCAGGGGTTTGGGCTGTTTTTCGCCACAATCGCGATGTTCCCAAGGAACACAGGTTGAACGCGCAGTTCCAGTTAACTTAACGCATGAACGCAGTCAACACTTGCCCACGCAGCAAGAAGGTGAACAATCTTTGACTGCCCATACATACAGTATCTCATTAAAGTCCAGTGTGCCCATTCTGTCTGGGTTGTAGGGGAAATACAAACTCCCCGTTACTCCCCAAGAGTGAGTGGGTCAACTGTAGTGTCCAACATACACCTACACCCTTGGAGTGGGTGTTAGGTAAAAAAAAAAACATACAGAAAAAAATGCCTTGCACTTAGCTCCGGTGTGATTACCGCCAGCACCATCACATAATATGGTCAGTCATTAACAGCCATTGTCTTTGACACACGTTTCATAAGAGTTCACGTGATCACGTAGGCAAAGTAGTGTGTCCCAATTATCTATCTGAACATGCTGAAATGGAGCGAGAAATCAGAGAAAGAATGGACTGCAAATTGGACCTTCGACTTTGATGTCACCAAATTATGAGCACTGTCTTCCCCATACCTCACTTGTCATCGCCAACGCGTTTCTTTACTTTCGTTGTCAGAAAGAATCACCACTATGCAGAGTGAAGGATTGAGCGTAAGGCTTGTGTGAGTGTGTGTATGTGTGCGCTAGTGAGTTAGCGAGAAGGGGATAGTTTGTGTGTGTGTGTGTGTGTGTGTGTGTGTGTGTGTGTGTGTGTGTGTGTGTGTGTGTGTGTGTGTGTGTGTGTGTGTGTGTGTGTGTTTCAAGATCAGTATTTTCCTTTGCTTTACTCTAGGTATTGCTTTTTCTCTTGCCCTTAGCCTTCCCTTGTCTTTTTAACATGAGCTTGTCACTCTGTTCTTGTCACCTGTCTATAACAGTCAGCGTCTTTTTCCCATCCTCGCTAACAACATGGAAGACCTTTCAATCATTCAGCTGAGAAACATCAAATTGGGGTTGCTGGTCCGCTACGTAAAAAACAGCACAGGCACACAGACTCTGAGTCAAAATGTCACTGTCGGTCTCACGCACTCTCACACCTCCTGGCTGAGAGTTACCTCACCTCTCGTTTTTCTTCACTGACTAGGCTGCAGCTCTGTCTGGGACAGTGACACGAGAGGGCCTGTTAACTGTCTGACACAGGGCCAGTAGCCTCCCTGGAAACATTCGCGCTGAGTCAGTCAGTGGGGATGCTCGTGAGACTCTACATCCCCAGAGAAAAAAAGATGAGTCAACCTACAAAGTTCTGGGATTTGTAGTCAGCTTGGTATTGAGCTGTCTTGCCAACACAACTCCAAGCTTTGTTTGGCGGTTAAAGCAAGACAAAGGAAATAAGAAAACTCACTATAATACACACATTCTGTCAAATGCACATTAAGACACAAGCTCTGGTGAAGACTGCATGTGAACAATAGGATGATAGGATGAGGTGTTATTGTTGACGTACCTTCATAAAGTATCAGATAACTCCCATATACTACAATCAGGATTGAAGGGTGTACGTCTTTCTCAAACAACATTTATCCATCATCCAAGACAGACTGTAGCATGATTTCCCCCTATTGGTATGTGATGGTAACAGGACCTGTGTATCGTGATCAGTGCAACAGCTTCCCATCAGGACAGAAGGCAATTCTTGGTAATGGCTGCAATGGTGTATACAGTAAAGAATTAAAGAGCTTATACATTTACACACATTTTTGTTCATCCCATTCACAATAAATGTACCTATTGATGTCGGCAATATAAACCTAAAGTTATTTACAAACATATCCATGGCTGCACATGCAGTACAAAAGCATATGCACTGATCACTGTTCTTAACATCCCTCTTCTGGTCTACTTTAAACTGTATTAGGTTGGTGTTGTTTGTCCGAAATATTTTTTTTTTTTAGAATGGACTTAATATCGGAAATCACGTCAATAATTAACCGGGTGTTATTCCCGTGGGCATTGAAGCTTTACGCACAGATCATGCCGGATGCAGGCCACGTCTGACTGTGTTCAATAGTGGCCTACAAGTCGGTATGTTGTGTATCATTATCATAACTTAAATTGTTCTCTTCACTTTGCGAGTCGTGTAGTTCTAGTACTCTAATGTTCACAGAACACTGGTACAGATTTAGGCATCATCGGACACCTGTTACATTTTCAGCTCGGAGTAGTGCACTCCGCGTCGTGACGTTCCAGGGAGGAGGGGTCTGCTTTCAGCATATAAACCAGGGACGGCTCGTGTATCAAGCAGAAACCCACCAGGGCTCACTGAGATACAACAGATTTCCTATTGCTTGTAAACACAGGTGTTGGAAACTGAGAGAATTGATTTATTTACGCATTGAAAGATTCTAGTATACCAATTTACAACCATGATTAAAAAAATGTCGTCGAGTGAGAACGAATTTGACATCCCAGCGAAAAACTGCTACAGGATGGTGATTTTGGGATCCACTAAAGTTGGGAAAACAGCCATAGTGTCCAGGTTCCTCAACGGGCGGTTCGAGGAGCAGTACACGCCAACCATTGACGACTTCCATAGGAAGCTTTACAGCATTAAGGGAGATGTTTACCAACTGGACATACTGGATACCTCTGGAAACCATCCCTTTCCTGCTATGAGGAGACTGTCCATATTAACAGGTATTTTACAATTTACAAAAATGCATTTGCCTCCATGATTACATTATATTGATAACTGCACTAACATACGTAAAGCTCTAAGGTCTGTGTGCCTTGCGCCTGGCCGTAGACACATTGGCGCATCCCGAAATGTGCCCTTTCTTATATAAACTCAAGTCTAAATAAAACACGGAACTTAACATGCATTATTTGTAACCCTCCTTTCAGGTGATGTGTTTATCCTGGTATTCAGCCTTGACAACCGAGAATCCTTCCAGGAGGTGAAGCGCCTAAAGAGCCAAATATTTGAGACCAAGTCCTGCTTGAAAAATAAGACCAAAGAGAACATTGACGTGCCCCTGGTTGTCTGCGGGAACAAAAGTGACCGGGAGTTTTACCGGGAGGTTCAGCAGGAGGAGATTGAACAACTTGTTGCTGGGGACGAGCAGTGCGCGTATTACGAGATTTCAGCAAAGCGCAACGAAAATGTGGACAAGATGTTCCAGACACTGTTCACCATGGCCAAACTACCCCACGAGATGAGCCCCGACCTCCACAGGAAGGTATCGGTACAGTACTGTGACATGCTGCACAAAAAGTCCCTGAAAAACAAAAAGATGAAGGACTGTGGAGACGCCTACGGCATCGTGGCGCCATTTGCCCGACGGCCCAGCGTACATAGTGACCTAATGTACATAAAGGAGAAAGCAATAGGCGGACAGGTCAAGGACAAAGAACGTTGTGTGATCAGCTAAATCGAATTAATTGACGAATTATCATCTTTGAATAAAAACAGGTATGGAGCTTTGTTCATAAGGCACCAGACCATGGCAGGTATGCTGGCGCGCAGCGTTGCTTGGACTCGGTCTAGCAGTGACGGTGTATGGGCACGCTGGAGACAGACCGTCCTGGCTGAATAAGCTGGCCACTGTACGTTTGGGCGCAATTTATGCTCTAATGACGTTGACAGTCTGAGGACTCATGTGGAGTTAAAATCGTGTACGACTCTTGGCAGAACAATGCGTAAAATGTGTAGTCGATGTTTGCCTTTTACAGAACGCAGAGGAAATACTTCTTGCCAGGAGTGTTGTAAAATATAATTGTTTATAGATTGTTATATATTTTATAACAGATAATTACACTGAAATGTTGATTGCAATTTGAACAATTTTTAATTGTGAATGTATATTTATTGTGGAAGTTACTTTTTTGAAGAAAAAAGAAAACCTGAAAAATAAACACAATCAATCTGAAACATGTTTTTGTTCATTCTGTTCTCTAAAGATGTCTTTGCTCCCCAGTCACATATTCATATGTACACAACCATGCGCCACTCAAAATCACAAAAGGACAAAACATGAATGTAAGAAAGCCTAAAATGGACTAAGAAACTGCCTAATCCAACCTCCTTAATATATCATATATAATTCAGTACTTACATTATTTTTGTTATTAATAAATCAGAGAAAATGTACTATTAAAGCAACGTTTCAAATGTTTTGCATACCTGCAATGGTACCAGATGGTTATATCATGCTTCACTCAGTCTTCATCCAGTTAACCAACCATCAGACTGGACTAAAAAGTTCATAGATGCAAAACAATGTAAACCTGGGTTGTATGCCTGATAATCATGTATTCTAGTTCACCAGACACATTGGAATGGCTTCAAAGAAGAACCTTTTATATGAGAGGAGTTCCTATGTTACTCATGTAAACTGTTGGCATAAGGGGTTAATACCCAATAAATTAAGTACCAAAACTTGTACTAATACACAACATCACATTCATCAAAAGACCTCTGTTCTATTTATTTAGCCTCCTCACCAAAATGAAAATAAACTTGTGTATCCTGTATTTTGTACACAGAGACACAGGAACACACTGGTTGAGGGACTTTGTACTATACTGTACTTGAATAAGGTTGAAAAACAGTGCGGAGAAAAAATGAAAAAATTGAACCACATTTATGTTTAAATCATGCCTATAAGTCATTATTATTTACTTTCTAAAAACAATTTTAGACCTCGAAATTATTTAGGCCATATTTGCCTCAGATATATATATATGTATGGGGTGGTCTGATGTGCCTTCGTCTATATATATATTGCACACATTATATCCCTAATGGACTATTTTCACACTTTTCATCAGCATCGCCTCTATTGGCAAGCGAGATGCATGTTCTTGGCTTTTCTTGCCAAAATTCTGGATTTTATGACGTTTTATATCAGGATGGCATAAGGCACATACCTACCACAGTGTAAAATTTGGCCCAAAGCCTGGAATATCTCCTGGTGCTGTCCTAAATTCAGTTAACTGGCATTTTATGCCTTTGATGCTTTATGGAAAGTGATTCATGGTTTAACTATATGAATACATGAACAGATCAATTTTCAAAAACCACTGACTGTGTGGAGATAAAATAAAAACATTTAAGTTTCACTTACCACAAGGAACATTTGTATCACCCAATGTAAAGGGACAAGATGTGAAAAGACGTGCAAAGGGCACAGAAGGCAGCGTCAGGACAATGGGCAAACAATACATGTGAAATGTGTCTTTGGACTGTCAAGTCGCGTACTGTTCAATCAGAAATGTCCCCAAAACAAAGAAAAATGGCCAAGAGAAAGATCTTCAATTCAAGTAGTTCATTTATTGCCATTGTTTGCCAGACTTTCATACACACATCAATTGCAAAATATACCATTTAATATGTCTTTTCACTAGTAGAAGCTTTATATATATATATACCATTTAATGTCTTTTCACTAGTAGAAGCTTTATATATATATATATATACCATTGAATATGTCTTTTCACTAGTAGAAGCTTTATATATATATATACCATTTAATGTCTTTTCACTAGTAGAAGCTTTATATATATATATATATATATATACCATTGAATATGTCTTTTCACTAGTAGAAGCTTTATATATATATATATATATATACCATTTAATATCTTTTCACTAGTAGAAGCTTTTGCATTTTCAGCAGGCACAGAAATGTTCAATCTCTTATGCTATTGTAAGGACATAGTATACTCACATTCAAGCAATTAGCGTTTATAGATAACTAACAACTGTACAGATTTGGAGCTACCCATGGGTCCAATTAAGTCTTTCAAACCAATAAAATGACATTTATAAATATGTGAGGGATGAGAATGTATCTCCATAATTCCTTCATGGTAAAGCTACTGTAGATTGTTTTTGTTTTTATCATTAGTCTTCAGATGCCATAGTGACATCATTAGCAGACTCTATTCATCTATACATCTTGATCCAATCAAAATATATAAGCTATCAATGGTTACCTGAAAGTAAAGGCTAATTGGACTTTTATACCTTAGAGGGAGTAACATAATCCCTCTCTTCGGCTTCAAAAGGAACAATAGAGCACACATCCGAACACAGCATTAGTGCCTCTTATTAGTGTGCTTTTACAAGCCAACTCTTTGCCTATGACCTGTTTGAGTCAAACACACACAGTCCCTTGTACTTCTGCAGTAGCTGGGTCTTAGTCTCCACCTGCTCCCTCATGGTAAGCAGCTGTTGATGCTGCTCCCCAGGGCTCGTGTCAATCTCGGGCATGGCCTGGATCCTTTCCCTGGTTTCTTGGATCCTGGCCTTCAGTTTGGCTAATTCCTGATTCACATCCTGGCTGTCTTTGTCAATACTGGAAAAGGGGAAAGAGACAGCTGCTACTTGTGTTTGTTGGTGTCTTAATGCAGCTCTTAAACTATGCATGGTTCCCATTCAATAAGGAAACGTCCATATCGTGATTTACTTAATCCTTATTCATCTAAAGCAAGTATTTAGTTGTCTAAAACAACCTGACAAGTGTAATGTGTTAAATTGATAAACGACGTGAGATTAAACAGCGTAAGCTAACGCATATATTATCGCATCCAACCAAATAATCAGATTCAGCAACCTACTTTCCCGTCTGTATTTTAGACGCTACAAAATCGGAAGCACATTAATTTATGACTCACCATTTAACAATATCAAGAATAAGAGGGAGCCAAGAACACTCTTCTTTGAAGGAATCTGTCGCCATGGTCTAGTACAAAAAGCAAGCCGAGCGCTAGATCGCGTCATCGGTGTGCGTCCTGTGAACCACTTACAGTCGGCAATCATGGCAACTACCACAAAACGTCACATCCTTTTACGCCGGGGGCAAACAAAGCACTCACTACTACAATACCGACGAAGTGCTGTGTGGCTTTCTGCACGTCAAACAAGCAAAATAAAATCCCGATTAAAATCTTTACCTATTGCCAATTGATTGATTTAAATATGCAAGAGCGCTTTCTCTTGTTTAGCATGGAAGCCGTTTGACTTTTGTTCCTGCACTGTTCCAATAGTCTAAACAAGCTGTGTTAGATAGGCTAGTCTTTCCAAATGTGCCTCTGGAGTCCGTTTGTGACTGCAGACATCATAATGCTAGCCTCCTCGTATGCTTTGCCCACTACTGGAATAGTGTTAAATCCAACGGCTTCCATTCCTTTTTTGAGACGTTTGAGACACACATAGATTTTCTCTGCATTTCTAGGTCGTGAACAGTCTCTAAATAAGCGAAAGCCTTTGTGCATATTTAAATAAAGCAAGTGGGCCGCTGCGCCAAGTGCACAAAACGGTTTGAAAATCAGTCCTGCTTTTGAAAAGTTTTCATCATTAAATCACGCCGCTCACAAAGTACTGCAGTCCAAAAAGGTTTTGGCCCCACTGCAGCAAGAGTAGGCAATACCGCTACTCTAGAAAATATGAAAAATAAACAAGCTTGATCGAGTGGCAGCCAGTTTATGATGTGTGCAGCTTCTCAAACGTATCAGACTATATTATTGCAGTAAACGTGTTGTAAAACATGACCAATGATTATGACCACAAAATGAAACATGAAATTATTTACAACGTTATTGCTGTTGCATAGGCTACCAAAGATAGTGAGTATAGCGGTATACAGCCTATAAGCATAGAATGATCGGCAACAGCAATAATGTTTTATTTTGTTTTATTTTTATTTTCTTTCGCCGCCAATGGATTTATAGATTTTAAAGTCCCCACCCCAAAACACCCCCTGCCCCGACCCCCATCCCCAAGCCTCTATGAAACCGCGAACGGTCGTGAAAGGCAGCAGGCGATGATTGGTCGGGGTTATACTTGTAGTGGTGCCATTCTCCCGGCTAAGACATGGTCACATGGTGACCATTGTGAAAGACAAAATAATCGCGTAGTCTGATCCCGGCATTACTCAAAGGGATACATAATGCACCAAAATGACATCAATAACAACGATTTGCTTTTCCTTTGTAACGATTTTCGTCACAAGATCAGTAATAGTAAAACACAAAATCGCTAAACTTCTCTCTGAAACTGAGGGAAAACACGGGTCAAACACGGCTCGGTTTTGGTGTTAAAGGGTCACTTGACCCGTGTTGTAATCAATAAACTTCATTGGTTAGAATTGACTAATGTGACGCGGAAAATATACACTGCACACACAAAGTAGGTTACACTATAACAACAGTAGTTGCAAAGATAGATTATTGGTAGTCGTACGACGATATCAACTCATTGAGCCTGTTTGCTGTTTCGGATCAATAACCACAGCTGACTGGTGAAAGTTAGCTAGTTAGCTATGACAGACAGACAAAGAATAACTGGCTAGCTAACATTAAAGCCAACTAAGCATTGGTTACATTGTCTCTGTGTTATAATCGTGAAGAAAACAAAGCCTGTGCTGTAAGAATTGGCACGATTACAACAGCGACTGTAACCGTAATACAACAACGGGTTCCAATGACATCGCAACTCGACGACTCAGCAGTGATGCAGAGGAAGCAACTTGTGTGTGTGTGAACGGTGGTGACCTGTCTTTTACCCGTGTCAAAAGTGCGGTGTGAAAGGGTCCAACGCAGGTACGACCGTGTCAAAGACATGGATAAAACACGGGTTGTCTGTGTGAAAGGGGTATGTGTGAAAGGGGTATGAGAGTAGGCCTAACTCATTACCAAGAACCAGGAACATACTACTTTGCTTGTATGTTGGTGACAGAAAATGAAGCCACAGTCTAAAGCATAGACAGTATGTAAAGTACTGTCTAATTAACTCCTCGAATCTAGCTGGAGTCCATTGGAGCTCTGTGCGCCATAGATTTGAGGAGTTAATTACACAGTACTTGACATACTGTCTATGCTTTAGACTGTGGCTTCATCAAGGGGGTGGTTGAGAGCTTTAAAGACGTCATGGTCATTGATTATTTTTTGAAAGCAGACTCACTGCTGCTGGTTTAGCATGCAATGCTGGCATTCAGCACTTAGTTAGACCCATTTTCAATTAACAATCCATTTCAAAGTGACTCTGAAGTGGCTGTCTGAGGAGAGGTGGAAGAAAGTGTTTGCTACAGTGTCATTGAAACATTCCCTTTCAGGGAAATTGTAAGGCCAGGGAATTAAACAGGATATGCAGCATTCTTTAGTGTTTGAAAGTGTAAATCAAAGCTTTATTTTAGCTATTGATACAGTTCCTATATAAATATACAGTTAAGATTATTTAGCCCCCTAAAATCAAACAAACACCTCAACGTTTCCATGGAAATTTCCATAACCAAAATTGTTTGTATGCAGCAATCACCTTGGCAGAGATCCGGGGATTGTTGTTGACATCGCTGACTATTCTCCTCTCCACAGTCTTTGAAATCTTGCACTTTCCACCTTACCCAGGCTTGTTTCTAACATAATTTGTCTCCTTGTGCTTTGCAATGATGCAATGAACAGCAGTTCTAGACACTGTGAAATGTTGGAAATGGCAGTATAGTCTTCCCCCTTAAGATTAATATTTGCTATCTTCTGTCTGAGGTCCAGGCTGATTTCTTTACTTTTTAACATAATGAAATTGCTTCTTACCAAGAATTTAAGAGTAGTCCCTCTCAATCAAGTGTTCAAGTGTCACTAGGCTCTAGCCCTGTTAATTGGAGTCCATAAGCTTCGAGACCAACTTCCTTCACTCCGGCGGAAACAGGAACTGTCGTCACTTTTCGTCTCTATGGTATCGCATAAGCAACTTTTGTTAGCTTTGGCAACTGTTGCCATGATCCACCAGCTATTGATGGAAAATGTTAGATCTTCCAGAAGGCGAATATGTTTCAGGCGTCTTTTTGAGTTGATGCGCCAGCGACAAGTAAGCTCTATTTCCCCATTATTTTGCTCCGCATCGGTGGATATAATTTATATAAAGTGCCCTCCACAATTATTGGCACCCCTGGTAAAGATGAGTAAAAAGGGTTATAAGAAATTCACCTTTGGTGAATTAGCTTCATCTCACACTGAAAAAAGTAAAAAGTAAATCTATTCTCAGAAAAAAAATCCCTCATCAAGAAATAATCATTTTCAACTATACCCTGTGTGCCACAATTGTTGCCCCCCCTAGAAATTCATATGAATAAAATGTAACTGAGGCATTTTTCCCATTTATATTTTACTTTTTTAAGTTGATCTGAGTGTTTAAGAACTTTCAAGCAGTAATCCCTGTTTCCCTGGGGTATAAATATGAGGCGACACAGAGGCCATACTCCCGTATTCATACATCAACACGGGAAAGATAAGAGAACACACAAATCAAATGAGGGAAAAGTGTGTTGAGCTTCATAAGTCAGGGAATGGCTATACGAAAAATAGCTACTCACCTGAAAATGCCCATATCTACCGTTAGGGCCATACTTCAAAAGTTCAGAGCAACTGGAACTGTCACAAACTTGCCTGGAAGAGGACCCAAGTTTATTTTGCCCCCACGCACAGTGAGGAGGATGGTAAGAGACGGAAAAAAATCCCCAAGGATCACTGTTGGAGAATTACAGAGGAAAGTAGCATCTTGGGGTCACCAAGTCTCCAAAACTTTGGAAGGCATGCCAGAAAAAAGCCTTTCCTGTCATTTCACCTCAATCGTAAGCGGCTGGAGTTTGCTAAATGCTACTGGAACTTTGACTGTAACCGTGTTCTATGGTCAGATGAAACAAAAATTTAGCTGAAGCAACAAACACTCAAGGTGGGTTTGGTGTAAAAAGAAGGATGGCTATACCAAAAAGAACCTGATCCCCACTGTTAAGTATGGTGGAGGTTCCATACGGTACATGGCACCATGAACTCCATGAAATACCAGGAAATTATAAATCTGAATCTGGCTGCCTCTGCCAGGAAACTAAAACTGGGTCATTGTCGGATCTTCCAGCAGGACAATGATCCAAAAGATACATCCAAATCAAGCCAAAAATGCTTAACTGAACGCAAAATTTGCCATGGTCATCTCAGTCCCCTGACCTAAACCCCATTGAAAACCTGTGAGCTGAGCTGAAGAGGAGAGTGCACAAAAGAGGACCTAGGACCCTGGATGATCTGGAGAGATTCTGTAAAGAGGAATGTCTCAGATTCCTTGCTCTGTATTCTCCAACCTTATTTAATGTTACAGAAGAAGACTAAGTGCTGTTTTATTGGCAAAGGGAGGTTGTACAAAGTGTTACATGGAGGGGTGCCAGTAATTGTAGCACACGTGATTTTGTTAAAAATAATTATTTCTTGATAAGGGATTTTATTTTCTCCGAATAAATTTACTTCAATTAAAGGTTGGATTTTCTCATTTTTTCAGTGTGAGATTAAACCCAAAGGTGAATTTTTTATAACCCTTTTTACTCATCTTTACCAGGGGTGCCAATAATTGTGGAGGGCACTGTATATAGAGATAGATAGACAGATAGATAGAATGAAATTGCATAGCCACAGGCAGAGGTCGGTAGTTTACACATAATTATTTTTGGCAGGAAACCTAGCCATCTTTTCATTCTTCCAACAGCAGTGACAGGGTACCTTAGTTCCTTAGTTATCAATGTGCATGAGTGGGCGAGGGGAGGTTAGCAGATGATTCAAAATATATAGAACCCTCATTCACGAGAATCAAGGCTGAGCATCTCTCCAGCCTTCATAAGAAGATGTGTAGAAAAAGCAGCAAGGGACAAGGGTGGAAGACAATTTGTTTCTCTCAATGGCACAAAAAAAGAGAATGTTTTAGTTTCCTTTTTTTGACATGCTTTTGATAGAATAAAAAGTTTGATTGTTACATTTTTTTGACTGAATTTGACATCAAAGGCTCTGACCAGAACATTATAATACTGATGTTATCTTTAAATGTTACATGTAAATGAATCAAGTCAAATGTGTGCTAGTTTCAGACCTATGCTCTACAATGCATGTAAAGGACATGACAGTAAGATGAGTGCTGATAGGATGTAATCGCAATGGTTCAGCAAAGGAGACGCTGCATCAGTTTTTTCGGTAACAGTCCAGACAAACACTTCCCTCTCTTCATACTTAAGAAGCATGAAGTTTCAACTAAGCACATTGTCCAATATTTTTTACTTTAATAGTTAACACGCATAACAAACATATTGCGTTCTTTTGAGAATTCTTTGCGTCTTGAAGATATTGTGCTAATAGGATCACAGTCACATGGCAGCTCTATTGATGTTTTAATGTTTTGGACACAGCATTCATAGGCTTAAACAAAACCCTTTTTAGTCTTAATCTTCTTCAGCCTGACTGCTGAACCCACATGACTTTGGTAACTCCAAACAGGCAGAGTGACTAATGCAGGTGTCACGGCCTGTTCGTTAGGCAGTGACAAAGATGGAGACAAGTCGGAGTTCTGAGCAACCGAAGTATATTTATTAACTACAGAAAAGTATGTCACGCTCACACGCGAAATAATCTAGAGTCCAACGCCGAGACTCAGGCTGAACGCAGACCGGACCACAGCCAAACGAACAGCAGAGAGCCAGCCCAGCGAGCTAGTGAGGAAGAGAGTGAGCCTCTACATACTGTGTTGTGTGTGTGTGTGTGTGCGTGTGCGTGTGCGTGTGCGTGTGTGTGAGTGAAATACAAAAGGAAACAGAGAGAGGGGGTCTGAAGAGAGCGTGTTTGCCTGTGTTAAATGTGGGCCTTATTCTTTGACGCATCCGCATAAAGACAAACACAGTCCAACTGTTGAAGGGCTAGGATGGATAGCGTTGCCAGATGCCTGGTAATGAATGACTAAGATGAATGCCTGATGCATCCTTCCTTTAAACGACATAATTGCCTTTAATGTTGTGTGTCTGGCCCTTTACTGTTATGATAATTCATCTCAAATTCAGGGCCTGGTTTCCTATCTTACATTCTATATTAAAACCACTGATGTGTGTCTATGTGTGTGCCTGTGTGTTTTCAATTATTCTAAACTAATATAATACTAAACCCATGCGTGCCTTTTTAATTCAATAAAGCCTGATTCAATTTTATTCAATTGACCAGTATTCATTCATTTGAGACAACTAATTCCTTTCTCAGACAAAAAAAAGATCACCACGTTTTGTGTTGATAGGACTCTTTACTGGTGAATACTGAACAAACCTCTCAATTAGGTGTGAAATGTGAAATTATAGTGTGAAATGACCTCTGCGTCTTGTAGAAAATACCTATTCGTGGAAGACTGGCATTCAGCTCATCCAAAGTTTGAGCACCATGTGTTAAATGACCCTTGTTCACACAACGATGATCAGATTTATAACTATATGGTGAAGCAAACTGTAGTAGCTTAAACTGATCAGATAGGTGTTATTATTCTGGGTTTCTTGCTTAGAGTTTGTTTAGTTTATTACCAACACTCATTAACTGGTTCAAATTGGGAATTAAGAGATTCCAACCAATTAGGGAAATTAATCGTCTTTGTTTATTATCATAGGTATCGCAAAATGATATGTTTATGTTGATCTGTAGACTAGAGGTTTTCAAAAAGGATGTTAAATATAATTTTGTAGCGTTAGCATTAGAGAAAAACGGAAACTTACTGCTATCAAACCCTGTAAGAATACCAAACACCCTTTTTAGGATCGATCAAACTCAGAGAAAGGTAATTCTTCAGAAAAGATGATCTTGTCCGAATATCAATCTTGGTTATGATGATTCAACTTGGTCATAACATTTTGAAAAAAATAAACTTGAAAATGTTTTATTTGAAAATGTTGGATGTTGGGCGTTTTGACCAAGCTAGTTTGTCTGTGATCGGTTATCAACGCACCTTGACTCGCTAACACACAAACCTATTGGCTGTTGACTGTTGTTGCGGATGTATAGTTTCTGTTTTGCCTGGTAACTTAGCAGGTTTTGGAGGTTTCTCTATTTTTTCAGTGGAACGTCACCTTGAAGCGTCATTGTGTTAGCCAATGGGAATAAATGATAGTTTATATGAACAAGTGACTCAGCAGGCTTTGCAAGTGGCCTCCTCAATTGATGGTTGTGATTATGGTGTTTTAAAAAGTGACTTATGCAACAAATAACGATACACTTCACTGGCATATTGATGTTTCGAATCATACTGTATATGTAAATATATATTTTTCATCTTCTTTTCCACTCTTTTCCTGCTGGCTTTTTAACTGCCCAACCAGCAGTATAACCCACGTAATCAGTCCTGTTTACAAAACAGCTATTATGTCAATGCCATTATAAATGCACTTACTGTATTTAGCATTTATATCGCAGTTAATTCAAGGAGTCACTGGCTCTATTTTGCAGAGTACTAGATGCCACAAAGTGATGGCAGACATGATCTGGTTAAAAGACACTGCTGTCTAGTTCCCAGACACCTTTCTTTGGCCAAAAGATATTCCTTTCTTCATTTAGGAACCCAGCTGGGATCCCTTCTTTTTGACCGCAGTCATTGCCTACTTATTTTTTATACCTAAAATGACATGTCACAAACACAGAACTGCGGTTCAGTATGCAATTGTCCATTGTCCTCATACCTACCCAGTGTTGCCATTCTCCTGTCAGACAATGACCTTCCAACAAGAAGCAATAGGACATTCTTTTCTGCTTAAGCACACAGTGGATGTTTTGCATGTTACTACTGCTTTTGCATGTTGAAGGGTCAATATTTCTCCTGAGGCTTTAACTCTACTAGACGGTGTGAAGTAAATAAAACTTCACTGCAACGTCCACTGGTGAAGATGTTATTTTTTGAAGACTCCAGACTATGCTGGATAAAGGTTGCATGTGGCCCATTATTGATATGGTGTCAGTTGGCTCCTAGGTTGCCAATAACCAAAAGTCCATAGAGTATGTCTTCTATAAATTTACTGCATGTTCAGACATATTACTGTTGATACTGTTAGCCAGCATGTGGAGTGGATCCAGGGAAGCAGGTAATGGATACAGATGAATAAAGAATCGGACTTTGACCATGTTTACTGCTTGAAGTTGATCTCTGTGACCCCTGGTTTCTTAACCCCTTACCCCCTGCATGATTTACACAGGGAAGTTGCTTTTGTTAAATAAAGGCCCTCAATGTAAGACATTTTTAATCAAATTACTGAAACCTATGGTTAATTTTTTTTTCCACTCTGGGTGTAGGCCTACTGTTACACATTTGATGTTTTTTTTGGGCCTCAGACAAAACAATCCAGAACATTCTGAAAGACCCCTTGGTTTGTCCTAATGCTGGTTGTTTTACTTGTTTGTTTTTGCTGAGCACCTATGAGCCAATTGTCAGTAGATTTCTGCCTAAAAGCACATCATTTTTTCAACACAAGGGCACTGAAAAAAGCTGCCATCCTCAGAATAATTTGTAGCAAAAACGGAATATGCCGTTACCATTGGAAACAACATGAAACATGCCAGGAGCATAATGAACATCAGCCTTGCCACAGCTTAACTCAGTTGGGTTTGAAAAAGGAACACTTAAAAGAAGATTAGTTTGGCTTACGTTATGCAAGCAGGTGCTAAGAGAGTAGCCTGCAGTTAAACATTCATCTCTTGTTCCTCCAGTGGCCGTGGTCTTTCTCAATGCTTAGCTTTGCTTAGGTTAGGTAGGCTGGTTATTGTTTTCTAAAGGAAGGCAATGTGGTTTTAAACAATTCATAAGAAAATGGATTTGGATGTAGATTTTATATTTGTCTGCAATTACCATGGTATGATGCTTTCTTGTACTGAAAAACTTTTCCTTGACCGCAGAACTGGATAAAATGCCTGCTATGAGAGTTATGGACAATAAACAATGATACCTTGTCGAGAAAAGCGCTTGGACATGGATGCTCTACTAGATCAGATATGTAAACAGGAGGAAGCAGTAAAGGACCGCCAAAGCTGTCTCACAAGCTAAGCAAGGGCGATGGATGAATTGGGAAAGTGTAGAGCAGAAGAAAATTACATGGAAGGAACTGTGGGGAATGGAATTCACAAGAATTAGTTGTATTATATATTATATATTAGCTTTACAACTACACATCTTAGCCAATAGGTGAGGATCCAACTTGCCCGTCTGTAGGGGAACAGCTAATCTCAGACACATAATGACTGGGTCCGAGACTAGCCTTACTCAAGGAAGATATACCTGACGCCACAAACAGTTACTACAGTGCTTGGCAGCAGCAATAGAGCATAGGCGGTCAATAGTTAACGTGCTGTCCAGGGAAGCAAAGGGCAACACACAGCACATCAGCTTTGTCAGAGAGGTAGTTCAGGGAAGGAATATACTGTATATGGGCCAACACAAAGCTCAGGACAGCTAATGAAAGCTTGTGATTGGAAAATGCTAGGAGATATTGGTCAACAATTGAGAGTCCATCAGAGATTGGGACAACTAACGTAAAAGTTAGACAGAGCAGTGTGAGAGAAGCCCCCCGATATGGTCCTATCTCTGTGTTCCTTCTAGACATAGACCTTCTCACAGGAACCAGCCAGAAACTGGTATAAGTGTTTACTTGGCTCTGCTAGTGAAGGAAACCTTAACTCTCTGCAGGATAACCTTCAAACTAAAAGTTTCAGTTTGTCCCTTATTTATCTCTCTTTCTCACTCCCTCTGATGTGAGTCTAACAAGTTAACCTTTAAGTTGGTGGAGCGCTCTGCTTCTTCAATAAATGGGGAACTTTGCTTTGAAACCCCCAATGCAGTTGTGGTAATTTGATTGGCCGATTGGGAGTTGTTTGGAGTTTCCCCTAAAAACATACTGAAACACACAGGTCCAAGCAACACCCACCCACACACACACAACCGTGCACACGAAACAGTGTTTGAAGGGGCCACCACAAGCTTCCCCAGAGGCACACACTGTTCTCTGAATAGGAGCTGTCCTAAGTGTCTGTTTGTAGCCTCATGCAGCCTGTTTGCCTGTTAACATCACAAGGCCCCAGACACCACAAGCTTTCCTCCCCAGGCCTCCCCAACACTCTCCCTGGCTGTCATGGGGGGGGAATGGCTTCAAAGACTTAATGTGTGGTTTTATGGTATGACGCTCCACAAAGGGCCCTTTGCCACTAGCCTTGTTTCAACAGAGGCTTACTGTGCTGCTTGATAATTAGCTTGATCATCATGAGGTTACTTTTGAATGGTTCCGTCAAAGCAGAGTCAGGCATGTGGGCATGAAGGGCAACGGGGTTGCAGGCTCCTTGTGGGTTAAGTTATTAGATAAGATTCATTCAGCGGGATTGCAGGCTCCTTGTGGGTTAAGTTATTAGATAAGAATCATTCAGCGGGATTGAATGCATTGTATAACATACAACATATAAATTACATATGGGAATTATTAAAAATAATAACATTCATGTCCTTACCATAGAAGACTACTGTAATACATTTGGCCGTACAGTAGTTAATACGCTGGTAAAGTCATTACACTACAAGCCTACAAAATGTACACAATGTAAATCAATCATTTGGAGAGGTGGAAATGGAGCAAAATTTATTAGAAATATCAGGCTTAGAATTTGGGGAATATTAATGTACTAACAAGTACTCAAGTCAAGTGTTGTATTTCCATCTGTGAGGCTGCTAAAGCAAAGCCAAACAGTCAAACCTTCCTTCATGGATTTCTCTGTTACAGATTCTTACAATTGCTTAAGCACGATTTTGAAAACAGGACTCATTTTGTCAAAACACTAAACACAATTCACATAACCCCACACCCAAAGTGCAAAACACCTCATGTATCCTGCAAAATGAAAAACGGCAATCAAGACTACAAAAACATTTATCAAAATCAAAATTTTACTCTATATGACTTCATTCATATTACCAGATTTTTGTCCAACCAACTACACACTGCTGAGCTCAATCAAAAGCACTTTCATATTTGTGGGCTTTGTCATAATAGTTCTGTATATATTATTCTGCAGAGAGAGATTGTTCAAATCTACAGAGATGTGTGCAGAAGCATAAATATACTATTGCAGCAAAACCTTTTTACTGTATTTTATCCTTAAAAAATCAGGACAACATATGCACAGGACACCCAGCATATATTAGTTATGTGAACAAAAAAATTTGCTCTCTAACGAATCCAGTAAACAGAAAAGAACTCTGAGGAAAGAATATAAAGAAAAAAAAAACTGAGGAAAGAAATATATACTTTGGCTGCATTTCGCCGCCTAGCTGGGTCTATCCACAGCACCTTATCAACATCACAGCAATATTTTCCCTTGCTAGACAGTGCTTAAATCCTGATTGATGTGTCGACAATTGAGCAGTTAGGTGTTTAGCCAAGTGGCGCACGTATTGGCCAATGGGTCCGTGGGTGTGGCATTTTGAATGGTAGGGTTTTGAAAGGGCAAACAGATGACTTTATGTCAGATTCCTGTGTCTTATGTAGAGAACAGTATGTTTTGCAAAACACTGTTGCAAAAAATGTGAGGCTGAGAACGTGCTTATAGTGTGCAGATCTGACCTGAGGTTTTGCTCTCTGACCGTCAGTTTCAATAACTGCTCTGTGTGTCATTTTAGTGTGTTAGTAATTGAAACCAAACTGTAATATATGAATGATCCGATAGTGAGCCCAGCCAATGACTTGGCCCATGATGTCAACAGGCGTGCTTAACAATAATAAGTCAGGAGAGATCCTTTGGAACAGCAATGGCGTTAATGTGGTTCTGACTCTCGGAAATGATGAGTTAAAGTAATTGGATGCACTGGTAGGAACATCCATGTATGTATTTCTGGGTGTGTTACTCTGCATGCTTGTAATGAATTGATCACACTCTTTGGATGAGATTCTGAGCTCGGTTTTCCCTGTGCAATCCCATGCCAATTCTTCACAGACATCACACTGACTCATTAGCGATGACTCACCAACCTGAGGTGTGTGTCTTTTAAAGAAGTGTTGATGATGTAATTTGTTTACCAAGAAAGCGATAGTTTATGAATACCCTAAGAATAGGAAAAGAGGAAGGGTTTCCAGTAAAGCTAGCATCACAAAACCGTTCTAAAACTGTCACCTTCAGAATAACTGTACATACTGTTGGTGACAAAAGTCAACGCCAAGCAAAGCACTTTTACTGTATATATTGCTGTGTATCAAGTTCTCTGCCTGGAGAACGTTGAGGTATTAACCCTTTACTTTCCTTTCTTTCATGTGAATTTGACTTTTTTAACATAATCTTAGTAACTTGCTCTTATTCTATTGACTAAATTATTAAAACAGCAGATTCTTAGGATAATACAATGGTGTTCTTGTTATAATCTTTTGTTAATGTCCATACTTTCTGAACAGTGTATGTCTGTGTAAATGTGTGTAAATGTGTGTAAATGTGTGTGTGTGTCTGTGTGTGTGTGTGTGTGTGTGTGTGTGTGTGTGTGTGTGTGTGTGTGTGTGTGTGTGTGTGTGTGGGTTGGCTTGCCTGTGTACATAGGAATGGGAGGACTCAGAAGGTCAGAATCTTTATCTTTGGGACACAATAAGGCTGAGTGAAATGTGCTCTCTTTCTCTGGTTCTCTGATCCCTCTCCCTTTTCCTCCCCTCCCTGTGGCATCAGCATAGTATTCAAGAGCTCACAGTCGTAGTGCAGACACATTTTACAAACAAAGACACACACACACGCTAAAGGTTGAATTTATTTATTTTATTTATTTTCTTCCCTTCAATAATCTTTTGTTCAGTTCTGCCTACAGTAGTGGGAAGAAAATACACTGCAGCATACTGCCTACTATATGCTGCTACCCTATGCTCTGAAATGGAATCAGATTCCTCTATTTGTATGCATACAAGTATTTTATTTATGGATAAGCCTTGGAGGGATGTCACAGAGATCAGTCATTTAGGTTGGGAGTATTTATCAAAATTGTTTTACATTGAAAACAAACATGTCAACACCCCAATTACCAAAACTGATGTGGGATCCAGATCATGAGACACAAAACTTGTCAACAAGGGTATAGTTTCTTTCTTTTGATCTCAGTGACACACTACATCACTTCCTGTCAATCTAGTCGTGGTTACCCAGAGGAGAGGTTACAGTTGAATATGCATAGCCAGTACTGACCCACCCATTCCCAGGCCAGAGCCATTCAAACCAATTATTTCCTGGAAGAAGCTGCACTTACCCACTCTCCTTCATGTTTCAACATATTCAGAGGTTTTACACACTCACGTGTTGCTAAATCGGGGATAACAGCATTTGAACAAATGGTGTGCATAGCCAGCAGTGGCGCGTAATGGGCTAGGATTACTGTCCAGTGGTGGTCATGTAAGGTTGCTCTAAATACACAGGATATGGTGGTACCCTTAATGCACAATGGAACACAGCGTCATGAGGATGTAGACATGTATTGTAGATAATGTTGTTTGGACTCAATTTTGCTAATCAACCATGAAGTACAGGCGACACAGGCAACACATATGTATAATAGCCCCTCTGTTACACGTGCAGCAGCAAGAAGCACAGACGTGTTTCCGCCCTAAAGACTTTCCTCGGTAAGTACATTTTACTAACCCTTCCAAAAAAAGACAGAGGAATTCAAAAACCAAATATAAATGTATATCCTACATTTTGTGTTCTGACAAAATGTATGTATCTATCAAACTATCAAAAACATACTAGGGTTAGTACTCCTGCCAGTGCCCTGACCAATGCACTGGCAATAGAATTGGAGTTGGTCTGTGTGTCTGATGTGTGGTGAGCAAGTCTGATGCAAAATGTTGGGTGAGCAGGTTTGGCGCAAATTGGCTGACATGGTATCCCCCAGACTGATTGTTGTGAGTGATAGCTGTCTGTCGGTTTGTTGTGTGTGTTTTGTGTGTACTTAATTGGCAACCAATTTGTAAAGCAACAAATGCAACAAGACAAAAAAATAAGTGTGATTACAACCAAAAAATCCAACAAACAATAAACAATGGGACAGAGGCATTTGCTTCATGTTATGACCATGGCCCAATGTTTATGGTAGTAAAGTATGGTCGTAAACACAGAAGACCTGTGGTCTCACTCCTCTCTCTCTCATGCCTCCTCTTACATCAGAGAATCTGTGACCACAGGCTGTGACCATTTCACTCGATAGTTGCTTAAGATGAATCAACGACGTGCAAGGTTTCTAGTGGTTGTGACTCAGTACTGGGATTCTGAAATCACCAAGAGAAATAAACGGCAAATGTTTTTTCTACACCCTCAATAAACTACTGTAAAGTCATGTCACTCAGAAAGACAGAACAGAGAAGGGATTCCTTCATTTAGTCACATTAAGAGTGGGTTATACGAAGAGACAAAAGGCTGCACTATGTGTAATTGCATCGAACAGTATGCAACACTTCCCCATCCATTTCTCCCTTGCCTCTTCTCGCCTGCTCTTGACTTTACTTGGATGAGAGAGGATTCCTCCATGTTTTACTCTTGCTATTTACAAAGGTTTGAAAAGCAAAGAATGTAATTACGAGTATACCAGGTCGCCGATCCCAGTAGAGAAGGCCTTGCTACGAGATTTGAAGCGTGTGTGTACGTGTGTGTGTGTGTGTGTGTGTGTATTTGGCCAATGATTGATTCCAGGCCAGAAGCATTAAAGCCAACATAAAAGCATCCTTCCTTCTCATTCCATTTCACTGAACACACCCCATACAGAGGGAGCCAATGGATGGGTGGGTTGAAAGGAAAACCAGACGGTGATAAACAACAGAGTCTGAAGAAAGCTCCACATCTCCCAGTGTGACAGCTCTGATGGGCCACAGTGGAGTCAGAACACCTGTCACATCTCAACGGGTCTCAGAAGCTGTCAAGCTCCCCACGGCTTTCTCCCCTGTTTATTCCCTCCTATGAGATTGGATATAAACTCATTTCCCTGTCTCTCAATGCAATGGTAGGATGGAAGGCAGCCGTTTCCAAGTGAAGTCCTTCCGTTCTGCTGCCAAAACAGCAGTAGGTCGGGACTGGTAGCATTCACATCATTTACTGTGGCACAGCGCCGGACAAGGGCCGGGGTCACGACCCTGTCACGTGTACGCTCACGCTTCTTCATTCTCTCTCCCCGTGTACCCCCCCCCCTCTCTCTCTCTCTCTCTCTCTCTGTCTCTCTCTCTCTCTCTCTCTCTCTC
>CM030187.1:917500-950000 GCA_017639675.1 Aplochiton taeniatus
GCTGTTCAAGCCATTAAGGAAATGTCCTCCCTGTTCAGTCACCACTAGAGACACACTCGGGCACACACACACGCACGCACAAACACAGATAAGCGGACAAACACACGCACAGGGTCTGTTTATCAGACTACCAAGTGCATCTCATTACTGGAGCTGATCTAAAAAAGAATGAAACGTTGTCGTCATAAACTGTACTGGTGCGCAATACATTCATTTCTTTCTTTCTTTGTCGCTGTTCGACAAAACCTGCATCATACCCAGAATTATACCCCACCTTATTTCTCATTTACTGCGCTCTCCTATTTCTGATCTTAATCATCATATATCTAACAGGCAAGCATTCATTTCACTTACAGTGGCTAGCTCCCAGCACCAGAGTAGAGCAGATTTCTCCACAGCCTTTCTTTGAAAAGACAATGAGAACAATCAAAACCAAGTCAATAGCTGGCAAATCTATATTATGTAAGCCTTACAAAGAACATTTATACAAAGACACCGGCACAGAATAAAGATATAACATGAAGTCTGTCCTCTATTACAATTCTTCAACTTCAAAAAGGAAATGGCTTCCCAGTGTTATGATGACCCCGACAGGGTTAAACAAGTCCAGTTGAGGAACCACGGTCCAGTTCGGTTGGGTACTGCCGTGTGAGTACTCAATATGAACTAGCAGTCAAAGCTTGTGACTATAGACAGCACTGTCCGGATGTTGAATTGCTGAACCTCGAATCGTAAATGATGCTGATCACTTTCCGTTTCTTCCATGTGTGTATGAAAACAAATCCTTATTGAGACTGATTTCATTTACAGGCTACGAGTTGTGTCTGGACCCGATGGCAATGCCTTAGGATGGACAAATATACTGTTTGAGGTATGCATGAACAAGAGGCTGGATCATTTAGTTACTCAAATGCTAACTTATCGTCAAAATCCCAATGTTCACCATAAACACACACAAACACACATATACCCCCCTGCCCCCCCCCCCCCCCCCCCCTCCCCTACACACACACAACAACACACACAAACCCAAACAAGCATGGACCGGAATTGAGGAAAGAGGTAGGAAGTCAAACGCTAAGATTGTTGAGCCTTTATTGTTTCCAGTCATTCACGGCACACACAGATGACTTTCCACCCATCACGGTCATCATTCTTATCAATCTTAGGGCTGGCCTTGTTAAAGAGAGATTGTTTCCAAGGATGTTTTGTACTGTATGCTCAACAGGATTAGTCACTGGATCAAGGGAGTAGAGCTTTATAAACCTAGCCGAGTATTGCTCTGCATCAATAAAGCAATCATAGACGAAAAAAAACTATAGCCAAACAGAACAAGAAGGGAAGAGAAAGGAGAGAGAGAGAGAGAGAGAGAGAGAGAGAGAGAGAGAGAGAGAAAGAGAAAGAGAAGAGTGAGGTGCGGATGTTGTTAATGATGTGAAGAGCTCCGTGGGAGTGAGGTGGAGGTGAGCCCTTGGATGTTTACTTTCTTTTTCAATACTTCCTTTCTCACACCGTCGGTCTCTATCTCCCTGTCATTTCCTCTCCACTGTGCCTGTTCCCAGCTTGTTGGCCATTGTGTGACAAGACACCTTTTTCCACAGGGTTTACAATCAGGTGTGTAAGTCAGGACAGACACAGATGTCCTGTACAACATTTCTGTCTCCAGAGAGAACTGACAGAACACATATTTCTGTTGGAATTCTACCCTGCTGTAGTGAATCTAATTGTAATGATGGTTTTCCTGTAAACCTCACAAAACCAGACATATATAGCCCTTTTGTAAATAAAGAGGCAATTTGCTGTTCCGTTCTCATAAAACCAAACACAAGGTACAGAGGCAGGAGTGAAATATCGTCAACTTGATTGTTATACACCTCCAGTTTATAATTCACATCAAAGACTCCTCCCTCTAACTCAACAATGCAGGGACACAGTGTGATAGTGGGCAACTGGAGGTAGAGGGAGGATTTGGGGTAATTCTTTGCCAAAAATATTTAAAGTTGACATACAGACTCCAAAGCTGCATGCTCTTTTAAAGATTTTATTAGACAAACCTCTTTTAGTAGCCTATTACATGGTATTCAAAGATGATATATATTTAGTTGTTTTATGATATTTTGAAATAAAACCAGGGAGAAAGAGCAAACGTAATCTGTTTTGGTAGGTATTATCAAGCTCGGGCCCTGGAACCAAGGGGAGGTGACCTGAATGACAAAGGACACAGACTTAACACATAAAAGATCAACTCTCTTTCATTTTCTTGCTGACTTAAAATGTGAGAAGGTCACAGTTTACAGGGATGTTTAGGGAGGAGAAAGAACACATAAGAAAGAGGGCTAAGAATGGAAATAGAAAGTAGGAAGAAGGGGGGATGGTTGCTGAGGATGATTGTAGGTAAGACACAATTAAGCAACAAAGCCTCTTTTGTTAATGTTTAATAACTGGCAGTGTCACCACGACTGAACAATTTAACTTCATGGTTTCTGCATTAACATAGCTTGATCTTTAACCACATTTAAGATGATGACTTGGATTTGATTAAACCCGCAATCCAGGCATACTTATTGAAATATGGTTAGATTAGTGTGTGTCATACTGTAAAGATTTTACTATTTGGCTCTCCAACCAATTTCGAAAAGTATCTGTAGATTGGAAGTGTGTGTTGAAGGGAGTCTCAGCACATGTCCATCAGAGAAGTGGCATCAATAACGAGACAGCAAGTGTAAGATGCACTCAGGAAAGTGAAAGTGGCATGGCCAGAGCTTTACCCTTCTCACATCAGGAGATCAGATATTGAGATATTCGTATTTGTGTTGTATCAGAGGCTGGTGCCAAACTCACATGGTCACCTTGTTTGCTAACTTAACAACAATAATGGATTGTGTTCAAGATCTGTTGAGCAACAGTGTCCCCTACAGCTTCACAATGTTACTTGTTCCATGAAGGCAATTGCTTGTTGGTTCTCGTTCCACAAATGAGAAAGGAAAATATAGACAATTTGCATACATATTCAGAATGTTCTATGTACGTAAAAGCAATAACAAAAACTAAACACATTTTTGTATCAATCTTTATTGTGCCTATTTACAGCTGTATTTGGTATTTTTTGTTCTCTATGAAGAATATTGCCCACAACCAAAGACATGATACGTTCACTGACAAAATGGCTTGGTTAGTATGCCAGTAGTGGTTACTTTGTTTGTAGTCTGTTGCCTCAGGATTTCTCTCTAACTTATCCTAGCAGTAGTCTAGACAGCAATCATATGTAACCAACAATACTGTAGCGGTTCCGGTCCCAACATAGCGTTTTTCTATGCCTGGAGCCAAGTTAAATACCTTTGTGAAATGTAATGTCTGGCTCAACTCCCTCATCACCACATTGCAGGACGTATCATGGGATAAATGACATAGTTGAAATAGTCATTGTATAAAACAATAAAAAACATGTGTAAGCACATGGCATACAGTTGCATGGAGAAAGGTTACAAACTGGGCAGTGGAAGTGAGTATATACATACATACATACATACAGTACAACACTACAGTTAGCACCCATTGTTGGCAAACTAAGTCAGCTTTGCACAACACTACAATAACACAATAGTACTTTTTCAGAGACTAAATTAGAAGGTAAACCAATGTTGCAAGATAACACTCTTGCACACACACACACACACACACACACACACTGGCTACCTGTTGGTATGTGGCACCCAAAGTTGTTCTTTAAGGCTGCTTAAGATCTGAAGGCAAGTTCTACAAAAGTAGGTTCTTAAATGGAAACAACTTGTTTTTGTTGAAAAGGTGCCGAAATATCTTACTTAGAGTGTAGAATGAGTTCTTATCACTGCACTAAACACAGTGTGGATACAATGTACATAAGTCATTTTTTTCAGTCAAAATTACAACAAAATCACACATTGGCGGGGGGGGGGGGGGGTGACATATTTAAATCTATAATTAAATTAGAATATGACATTAAGTTGGTTGTTAATTCCAAACATTTTGTTACTTAATGTTATTCAAAGAACACATCTCTGATATGTACATATGGCTTTGGCAAAAAGTTGTTTGTGTCGATAATGTATAAGCCAATTAAGAACTGTTCAGAGTGGATATTCTGTACAAATGAACCCATCTTACAAGTGAGTTTATTTGAAATATCTTTTAAAATCAGTTTCTTTTCTCCTTGATTGCACTAAGTGACAAAGAACAAACATCACAATTATTCAGGACCTTAACTGTATAGTAAACAGGATTTAGGATGAGCATTTTAATTCCTGTATATCCTAACTGTATTATTGATAGTTAAAATTCAAGATGCACTATAAGGTGCATTTTTTGTACGTTGTTAGTGAGTTAGAGAGTATCCCATAATTTTGTGCAGATGAGTTCTTTACATAATTCTTGAAATGTGAATTCTTGTAAACCATGCAAATACATCACCATTTGAGACAATCCTACTTACTCAAACTCTAAATCAGATGCTCAATGTTCAAGACCTGTGCAGGCAGTTATTTAATACAGTTATGGAACTACAACTGTTCCCGCTCCTCCAATATATGGCATTTTAATGTTCCATTTTCAGTGTTTCATGCATTGTAAAAGTGGGCTCTTGTGGTCAAAAGAATGTCCTTTAGCACAGGCATTGCCATTTAAAACCCTATGACTATGACTAATCATAGTTGTATGTCCTACTTATGTATTCGTAATCATCCCATGTCTACCTTCCATGACAGTTATTGCTAGAGTGCAATGAGAGTAGTTTCAGCAGAAACATCAAAGTAGCGCTGAGGACTTGGAAAAGGTCTCCTCATTGCATCTTGCTTTCCAGGATGGCCCTCCAGTCGTCCGACCAGGACAGCAGGCGTCTCTGGTTGGGGTCCAGGAGATGGTGCTTGTTGTGACAGGCTGTAAACAGGATGTGCTCCCAAGCAGGATTGGGCTCCACACCTGTGAAAATATTACAAAACAGAATGCATGATAACAAACTCATACGCCTATACACAAGGACACAAATAGACTAGGTAACAAATGTGAAAACAAAGACACGCCGACTCCAGCTTACTTACCATCAATGTCTGGCTTGTCGTCTATGAGGAAATCTCCACTCACAACTGTTTTGTCTCTGGTCAAGATGATCTGCTCAAGGAAATCATGACCCAAGTGCTTTTCTACCCAGGCATACTACAAACACACACACACACACACACACACACACACACACACACACACACACACACACACACACACACACACACACACACACAGAGGAAGTGAACATGTTTGGAAACTCAAACCTTCACAATTGACTAACTTTACAATCAAACCAAAATAAACACCACTAGGCTACCTGCAGAACAATCTAAATAGCTGTGTCTACAACATGCTTACCTTCTCATAAGGACAATGTGCGTAGTGTTTTATTGGACTGGTGCAAATAAAGACATCTATGCTGGGTAGAGAAGCAAGACAAAGAGAAAAGTTAGCATGTGTTTGGAAGTAGTTTGTGTGCCTGCCTTCCCCTTATGGGAAGTATTGTGAAACAGTGGGGAAAGACACAAAACTTATGGACAGAAGGGTCTAACCTATTAATCTATTGTGTTTCCTGTGGATGTTTGCCTTTGAGTACATAGTTAAGTTGTTTATATTTGATGACCAAACTACAGCAATACAACTGTGACAGATACAGATACAGAGATATTCCGCACACACAGCCTTCTTTTTCCTTTAGGTAAAGCAAGGCTTTGTAGATTCCTGATCATACAAATGTATATATAATGACCTGCTTGGACTGTCCATATATGTAAAAAAAAAAAAAATATATATATACACTGTATATATAAGTATATATAGATCTCTATGCCTAATATAAGACGTGACTGCATTATAGGTTTGATCTGTAGAAAAGGAGGTGTACCACCTTTAGTTCTGCATAAAAAATGTCACAACAGACACCAAATGCTTGACCGGTCTGGAAAACTGACCAAAATCATTAGTATATTTTTCACAAACTTACTTTTCCATCTTGGCCATCTCTTTGACAGCCTCCACACCTCCAGGCAGAGGCTCCAGATCAATGAAAAAATCTTTGGACTCCCAGATGCTTATGGCCTTTTCCTAGAGTCAACATAAATTGTACATGACCTACTTTTTTTGTATCTCATGTCCCAGCCTTACCACTTGAGGTAATGAAAACATTATGCCAAAGATAATTTACAGACTTGATTCTATCAATGGTGTCATGAATTGTGCTGACTATGTTGAGTCTTTCTAATCGTTTTTTTTTGTATGAGTTTTTGTCTCCAAGCCTATTGGAGGGCTCAAAAATGCGATAAAAAAAAATGGAACACGAACTACAAAATTACATCAAAAACAGCTGAGATCCAACCCCTTAATAAGCAAACTGCAACATAACTGCCGGTGAATGGGTTACTTACAGATAGGTCACTTTTCATCAGCCCATACTGTGATGACACCCAGAACCCCCGCCGGTCCTCCAAAGTGACGAAGGGTTCCTCTGGATATTTAGCACGGAACTTCTTCAAGAACCCTCCTTCAAAGTCTGCTATGACTCCGTCCATGTCGACCAGAACCCTAAGCCTCTTGCCTAAATAAGAAGACCCCGACATTTTCGCGGAAATGATCTTCAACTGGTCATAGAGCAAGGTCCTCTCTCTTCCGAGCAGGCGTACAATACTTGGTAGCATTTTGGTCACCTGCTATGGTCCTTTGAAAGTTCCAACTTTTCTCTTGCCTTGTCCCCTTTTCCCCCCAATTAAAACAAGATAACAGGATCCATATATAGTAAAGTCAGCATGAACTGAATAAGCTTCGAGTCGGTCACTAAACTGCAGCAATCAAGCGTCTTTGTTGTTCTAGTTTAATGTTAGCTAGACAGCTAGATAGCAAGCTAGATTAAACATGAGTTTGTTATCTGACAGTTGCCATGCCAATGCAAAACGTGTCATTTTCATTGGCATTGCAGGTCTTCGGGACAGTCAGGGAAATAACTGCTTGTCAGTGCTAGCAGGCTCGGTGTTGTTGACCAACAAGTAGGTCAAATGTAGCATGCCTTGGACTCAGCCTCGACGACTTACATTGTTTTGGACTGCATATTATCAAATATAGAGGTTGCAGCAATTACCGCCTCCTGCAGTGATCCAGGCTGTGTAAAAGCAAGTAAACAAACTGCACTATTTGCTTGTAGCAAAGATGACGTAATGAAACAAGATGAATCAATATTCGATTGCACGGCGATGGCAACCAGTCAGTCAGTGAGGTGAAATCCATAGAGATAGAACACATCTGGTAATGTACCTTACAAATTAAAATATGGGTTCAAACTATAGGAATCACAAGCCACTGGTTTACATAGATTCATTGAGTTTTGGGCGAATTAGCACAAAAATAAGTAATCAGGTAAACATAAGACCCAAACACTTACCTTCAAGTTAAATCTTAGATAACATAATATCTTTGTTGACAACCCGGCAGGATTTAGATCAGTTCCAGTGTTGTTGTCTTCTTAAAGAATCAGTCAATTGACTATGTACGTAATTAAAACCCGGATCCAATTGTTATTATCCAATAGTATTTACTAGCATTTAGTTCTAACAACCAGACTATACGATAATACAGACATTTCCAAGAAATTAATAATAGTTTGCTTTAATTTAGGGTGTGACCAAATTAGGTGCTTTCTCCTTTAAGATTCTTGCGCTCCGAATGTAAATCTCGTTGTATCCAGTTCAGTTCTTTACCGTCTCACGATACCTTTCTTTCAGTGGCGGCTGTCTGGCCCCCTATCTCAGCCCGGACGGAGTTATTTCTGACATTTGAATGAAAAACAGCGTGAATTGCCTCCACCTTGGACCGATTAAATAATGGCTTCAGCCTTGGAGCAGTTCGTGAACAATGTGCGGCAGCTCTCTGCTCAAGGTATGGTCAATAAAGTGGTTAAAGATGGAACTATTAGCTAGTTAGCTAGCTAGCAAAAGCTAACCAGTGCCTTGCCGATGATGGCAAGGAAGCCAAACTGGATAGATCATCCTTTTTGCTTTATCATGTAAACACAGCGCTTAAATGCTTATTTTTGTAGAGTGAGATTTTGTTAAAGTATTACCTGATAATGTGTTATAATGTATGAACACTAATACAGAACTCAGATCAAATAACTGATTAACAGATCTGTTACAATCTTACTTTTTGTTTTAGTTCTATAAAATAATTTCTGGGACTGCCTACCGGTAGTCCCTCCCTGCCCTTATATCATTGGCTCTAAAGCTCAATCGGGCCATGTTATTGGCCACAACCACGATCTGTCAACATATAACGAGTTGCCTCCATCTCTTGTTTGCAAGGCCTTGACAGGACACTTGACCAGCCGATTTATTTTAACGTTACTGTAAACAGCGGCCAACTACATTGTTATTCTTGGCACAGAAGGCAGTATTATTTTAACATGTTCTAAAATAAAAAAGTAGTTGTACGGCCACTTGTAAATGCTGTACGTTTGCGCTATTAATTGTTCTGCATAATACACACTTTTCTAACTCATCTAATGGTATTTGACACTATTATATGTTTTGATTTGTAGTTAATATTGTCTGTGACTTCTGTTATTATGGGGATACAGAAGGTAGGCTAGTTTTGTATTGAGTGTCATTTCTTCACGATATGTTTTCAACCTAATATTTGGGTGATTCTTGGAATAAAAAAAGAAGCATCACCCTCTCCCTTCATCAGCATTCATATTATGTCCAGAGACAACTTGACGTTATTTGATTAAGCACACAGTTTTCACAACATTTGTTTTAACAATTTTAGGATAATCTTATGCAATAAAGTTATTTATTTGTTTGTGTCATGTGTGTCCTGCTTGTCCTCACAGGTCAGATGACTCAGCTGTGTGAGCTAATCAACAAGAGTGGGGAGCTGCTGGCCAAAAACTTGTCCCACCTGGACACTGTGCTGGGGGCCTTGGACATTCAGGAACACTCCCTGGGTGTGCTTGCTGTGCTGTGAGTAGCTCCTGTCCCTAGCTCTCTTTCCTTACCATCTCTATGTCTATCACATACCTTGCTTACATCAGAATTCAGATTTTTTCACTGACTTGAGGTTAGCTAACAGGGTAGCTGTCAATGGTGCGCAACTGCCCTCATTGCTTCCTTTGGTTTGAACCTAATTGGCGCTATACTCTTGTATTTAATATTTACTGCTAAAACAGCTTTTTGTTGCTACTGGTGTACTTTAGAGACTTTAAAAAAAAAATAATGACCAATAAAGTTACTGTTAATGTGCCTGAATTGTCAATATGTATTGTTTTCTTCGTCTTAAAACTCAAAATGGATAAGGAGACATTGTAACAGCAAATAACTCTTTGTCTAGTCTGCCCACCCATGTCTTTCAATGTCAATGCGTGGAGTTTCAGACGTGACATACAGCAAACCCGCCCATCAAAGGGGACGAGTCCAAAGAGAGGGACTTTATCCTAAAGGCAGGGAGGAACAATTGACATGTCTCTTCAAATTGAAAACTTGAATTCTCTTCAGCTTATTTGTGTGATTTGACTGTTGTTTAACATGTGTGGAACATACTAGTTATGGCACACGTGATTTAATGTTTGACTTGTACCAAATATACCAAAATAGCCTTTACTTAAACTCTGTGGTGATTTTTTTTACATGTACTGTGCTGAACTCGTGAAATGAACACCACTAAAGTACCTCGTAGACTGGGTAACAACAATATCAGTTCGTTAATACATTTTTGTTTTGCCAACTTTTCCCAACTGCCTACCTAAAGTAGAGAACCACTCTCAATGATAGTGATTGGTGGAAAGAATAAAAACAAAAGAGCGCCCTCCTTCACATATATTTCTTTAACTGCCTATCCTGGTCCTAGGAACAGAAGAAGAGGAAGGGACACTACTACACTAGTTAAACTAATGTTGCAAAGTTGTTAGCAAATTACTGTTTTAGAACTACATGAACAATCAAAATCGTACGGAATTCAAAAGTTTTTTTTTGCCCTATAGGTGTTCAACTCATCTGGTTAGCCTCATTACGCAAGGCCAAATTCCCAATTCATGTTAATAAACTGTCTAAAGGTGATGCTTATTAAAACCTTTCCCTCTGAACCTTCACTCCAGCTGTTTTAAAGGCTTACTCACGACCTAATTTTCCCTGTAAATCCTTCAGGTTTGTGAAGTTCTCCATGCCAAACATCCCTGATTTTGAGACGCTCTTTTCCCAAGTCCAGCTCTTCATCAGCACCTGCAACGGCGAGCACGTCCGATATGCAACAGACACTTGTGAGTCTCATCAGTACATTAGTCTTTTGGTGTGTTGTGCTTTCAAGTCATAGTTTTTGGTGGAGGGATACCATAAAGCCTGCGCAACTGTAAATGGCATGTACGCTGAGGTAGTGTTTGATTTCTAAAACATGGATTTTTTCACTATTGATATTAAAGACATTAAACTTATCCTTCTGCTAGTGCCTATATGGTCATTTGTATTCTGTTTTCTATGGCGGCACTGGTATTTATGTGATTTGTCCTTTAAAATCGCCGCCATTCAACATAACCGGTTGTTATGTTGTCCTTAAGGACTCAATGTTAGCCTTATCCATCCTGTTGGACTTTACTGATCAACAAACTACTGCTGGACAAGCTTTTGTAACTCTGTCAATCCCTGTGTTTTTCTCATGACAGTTGCTGGCCTGTGCCATCAATTAACAAATGCCCTTGTGGAGCGGAAACAGGTAAAACTTGACAGACAAGGGGAGAATCTGTGCTCCCGTCGAGCTGTTGCATGAATTGTCATGTGGATTCTGAGAGAACATGTGTATATGCAGTAATGTTAGCTTGGTTGGTTGGCACTTGGAGCTTGTTATTCCAAGGCTATGGTGTGCAAGACGACACATACAGAATTGAGGGCACTATGTGATGCAATGGCATACTGGTGATGACCAAAGTGTTTCCTTTGAGCATTCAATTTAGAAATGTGTCCCACTTTCTCATGAAAATGTCTCTTTCCCTACAACATCACAAGGATGAGCCCCAAATATCAACCCACTATAAAGTGGGATCGTACCTCGTTTTCAAACTAAATATTTGAATGAATTCCTAAGCACTGTTGCATTATTGTTATGTAATGGAAGCATAGTGTTTTATTTAATTTTTTTCCTCTGCATAGCCACTGAGGGGTGTCAGTATCCTAAAACAGGCAATAGACAAAATGCAGATGAACACAAACCAACTTACCTCAGTTCATGCAGACCTGTGTCAGGTGAGTGGCTGCAAAGTGCCAATGTTAGAATGTGGAATAATGGACAGCATCACAATAAAAGTGAAGTGATCATTAGTGTTTCTTTTAGTATATTTCCCGTGTTTGACTTATTTCAAGTTTGTGAAAGGTTTTCTATGATGTATTCAGTGTCTTTGATTGTTCTTTGTTTAGCTGTTAAAAGTGCACATCTGGCCTTTTGGAACAATAAAGAAGACTCACTTGTGCATTCAATGTGATATTTCCCTTTGCTACTCTCCGTCCCCAGCTGTGCTTGTTAGCAAAGTGCTTCAAGCCTGTCCTCCCGTTCCTAGAGCTGGACATGATGGACATCTGTAAGGAGAACGGAGCCTACGATGCTAAGCACTTTCTATGTTACTACTATTATGGAGGCATGATCTACACGGGGCTCAAGAACTTTGAAAGAGCACTGTATTTTTATGAACAGGTACTGGCTTGAGCCAACACATTGAACAGGCAATTGTACGCACAAAAGGAATACTATTGTTTTTAGATGATGCACCAAACCCAGTGTTTAGTCTCAATATTCTTATCCTAGAGCTTTGAATGCAATCTATATTATTGTAAATATCTGTCTAAATGTTTTATATATATTTTGGCCATGAGCTGTAACCAAATCGTAACTGAATAGCATGAATTAAATTGTGAGTGGTACCCTTGTCAGGCAATAACCACTCCAGCCATGGCGGTCAGCCACATCATGTTGGAGGCCTACAAGAAGTACATCCTTGTCTCCCTCATCCTCCATGGCAAAGTGCAGCAGCTGCCCAAATACACTTCACAGATAGTAGGGAGGTTCATAAAGGTGAGAGGGACTTGAACGGTTGGGAAAAGCCGTGAACCATGCAAATAATTATTAATATTAAACTTTTCAGTCAAAGCATTTCCTTAATCAGTACATTTAGCGACAGTTTTTATATTGCATCTGCCACTACTGTGCCTCCGACATCTCCAGTCTCTGAAATGGCTTCTCTGTCACCAGCCCCTCAGCAACGCCTACCATGAGCTGGCCCAGGTGTACACCACCAACAATCCAGCCGAGCTGCGCAGCCTGGTAAACAGACACAGCGAGACGTTCACACGAGACAACAACACGGGCCTGGTCAAACAGTGCCTGTCCTCCCTCTACAAGAAGAACATCCAGCGGCTAACAAAGGTCAGCCACCAAGCTCAAAACCTTTGTCACTAAGGTTATACGTGTCTTCTGTTAGCCTGCTAACATATTCTCATTGGCTTTTGTGGCGCTTCTGCTTAAACATGTGACAGTCCCCCCCCCCCCCCCCCAAGAGGTTTTGCTGTAGAATAGAGGCTGTAGATTAGATTCAACGTTATTGACATTGCACAGAGGACAGTACTGAGGCAACAAAATGCAGTTTGGCATATAACCAGATAAGTGCAAAATAGCAGTAAAGTGCAGATTGTACATCTACGTGTGGCAATAAATACATGAACATTATATATAGGAAGGTCTATGGTACAGTACAGGGTAGGTATATAATACAGTGCAATATAAATACATGAACATTATATATAGGAAGGTCTATGGTACAGTACAGGGTAGGTATATAATACAGTGCAATATAAATACATGAACATTATATATAGGAAGGTCTATGGTACAGTATAGGGTAGGTATATAATACAGTGCAATATAAATACATGAACATTATATATAGGAAGGTCTATGGTACAGTATAGGGTAGGTATATAATACAGTGCAATATAAATACATGAACATTATATATAGGAAGGTCTATGGTACAGTACAGGGTAGGTATATAATACAGTGCAATATAAATACAGTGGATATGAATATGGTACATGTAATATGGACAGTAAGTATGAATACAATATAGGTCTGATATGTACAGTATTGACAGTAGTCAAAGGGGAAATGCCCATCCTTTCCGATGGTCAGATCTCAGTGTGTAACTCCGTCCTCTATTCTCTGTCTCGGTGCAGACCTTCCTGACGCTGTCCTTGCAAGACATGGCAAGTCGAGTTCAGCTGTCGGGTCCCCAAGAGGCGGAGAAATATGTCCTACACATGGTGAGTGGTCAACGAGCATGGGACACCGGGACTGTTTATTGTGACATACTGATGTTTAACAAGGGGCAATTACTAGTTGGCTATTGGATCCAATCGTAGGTGATGTCTTCGTTGCCTGCCTCCCTTCACACGAGGTCTGTTACCTTGCAGATTGAGGATGGCGAGATCTACGCTAGCATCAACCAAAAGGACGGGATGGTCTGTTTCCATGACAACCCCGAGAAATACAACAACCCTGCAATGCTTCACAAGATCGACCAAGAGGTAGTAGGCCACATTACTGAAAAAATGTTGACATGCCCAATATTACGGAGCTCTGCATTCTGTAGAGGTTAATAACAACAACCATTTGTATCATCTGGATTTTAAGTAATTTTCCTCTGCCATCAACCACACTAATTGTTGAACAATTAGTTAAGCAAACAATATGTGCAAAATGTTTGACAAAGTTCAGTCATCCTACTTGAACCCCCAGTTTGTCACCTTTTATTAGCATCCTCTCAAGTGGTTTTCCTGCTGACTGTTGAGAGTGGAAAACAGTGCTATGGCCAGAAGGCTGGCAAACACTAGCGGAATTGTAGAGGCAGAACATCCAGCCGTCCGCAAAACAAATGTAGTCAACCCCCTACCCCTAGAGGTTTAGTCGCTTCATGTGCCTCAATGGATTTCAGAGTAATTATAAATTTTTCTTGTGCCATTTATCTCCCCTACAGATGTTGAAGTGCATAGAGCTGGATGAAAAGCTAAAGTCTATGGATCAAGAAATCACAGTAAACCCACAGTTTGTGCAGAAGGTGGGAAAGAATAACTCTTGTTCTATTCTGCTAGCACTTAAAATAATGTGCTCTTAGTTGTTCACCACTGATCCAATTGAAGCGGGATAATGTTTTATGTGACCAAAAATTTGTGTTTCAGAGTATGGGCACACAGGAGGATGATGTTGGTAGCAAAACATCAAGTTACTCCTGAGGGGACTTGGAGACAGGGAGAAGACTGCCACTCATGGGTTCTCTGTGAGGAAAATGCGTTTTTTTTTAAAAGAGGAAAAAACTTAACAAAAATTCTATTGAGTATGGACATTGGTCAAGGCAAATCTAAATGTGTGGAATGATGATGAATTTGGTTATTTCTTTCTTCACGTTGCCTTGAGGCAAAAACCGTAATAGAAAAAGATACCATTTTGTCAGTGTTTATTTATCAATGTTCAGGTGGGAGAGCCACTGCTGAATTAACAAAACCACAATAATAAAAACTGGACTTATTTGTTCAAAATATTTTTATGTCTGAATAATCACTTTGTTTTTGGCTCTGTTGCATGGTTGTCTTCAAATTGAGGGCTTTATATTGCAAGTAATAGAAATGCCTGAAATGGAATACAATTTGAATATGATTCTGTTGTAAAGATTACAAAGGTTGGCTTTATATACTGACTTCAAATGTAGATATATCAAATAGCTAACATATATAGGCACACACACGTCCATGATCAAACTCCGAATGGTGCACTGTTCAGTAAGTCCCCCAGAGGTCATTCACGCACTGTATATTGTTTTGCCTCTGCAACTGCAGTAAACACAAAACTGTTCTTTTGGAGCGTTGACGATTGTGAGTCTGTTACAATAAATGGTTTCGGAATATTGTGCTCGAATTCGTGTAATTTAAAAAAATGCAATGTTTTTAAAGTGCGCTACTATTATATAACTAGTTAGGCAGAAATACATCTTCACTTTTTCTGAAAGTTACAGCATGCCACGCTCTTTCGTGTTTGACCAATGACAGAAGTTTCGCAGGCGGATGTGGTGCTCAATGAAAATGTATGCCAATCATGATATAGCTTCCACAATGTAGAGGCGGTACTTATCACTGAAACTACGCCTCCAATGCCAATCAAAGACATTTGGACTTTAACATTGGGTGATGTATGTTTGGGGTGGGCCTTACTGGGCTCGGGGTCTGGTGCTAAAATTCCACAGCTAACCCCTTAGCTAACTGATTAAACTAGCTAGCTTGCGGGCTCATTTTAAATTTGTAGGCAGAGAACGTCACAAGGAACAGCAAAATGCAGTTACAAGTTGAATATAGGTTCAGAAAAAGCATGGGACGTATGCAAAGGAATTACTAAGATAACTGCCTTGATGTGTACTACTGCGCGTGCTTGCGAACCCGCAGCCAGGACATCAGGTCGAAACAATTGGTGGATAGTGAAACTGGCTAGCTTTCTAACCTGAGCCAGCCAATTTTAACTGGCTTGGCTTTGCATTGCCATTAGTGGGATTTTGAGCACGTTTCATTGGCTATAACAGTCAAATCGAATGGTGTGTATGTCATGAGTCCAGCCGGGTGCCCCCATGTGAACGGGTTTAAAGTGGATAACTGGAAACCAAGCCTGCGTGTCATCTATCAATGCTTTGTATGGAGCGGTTCTGTCGATACCAGGAAACGCAAGGTAACGTGCACATTTTTCTGTTGTAATGGATCAACTATAATGCGTTGTGGGTGTATCGACAGTCAGATAGCTTTCTACCAGAACTGACAAAACGGACGTTTTTAACGTTTCAGTGTGTACAACTGTGATGGTCTGTCTATGCTTTCCCAAGCCTGAGTCCCATTCAGGCTATATTTAGTTGTGAATGTCTGTTAGGAAGCTGGGTATTTTCCTGGGATTCGTTTGCAGGCAACAAACAAGCTGGCTGTCATTTGTGTGTGGGCGTGCTGTGCTCGAGTGCGTCTCTGCTTTGCCACCTCGCTAGTCCAGACCATGTTTTAAAAACAATTCTAACTTGTTTTATTTCAAATACATCCGTTACCACGATAGAAATTTCGCTTCGCTCAACTTAATTCATATTTAGAGAAAGAGACATGCCTTACTTCTATGAAAAACTTGATTTATCATGTCTTGGCGGCCCGGGAGAGGCCAGACCCTGTGCGCTCAGCTTTCATGCTTGTTGCTCACTACTATATCCCCTATAACCTATCTGCGACTACACTATTCCTATCTACTACACCCGACGATAGCTGTTTTTTTTTCATTCAAGCTTGACCAACATGGCCAAATCGTTAGAAATTCCTGCACTACTTTAAACACCTTCCTCTTCAGTCACCTAATAAGGGAAAAACGAAATATAAATGCTGACGACTTCTTTGGTTCACACTGATCGTTGGATTTTCAACATCACTACACAACACAACCTGGTATGTGCCGTACTGTGTTGCCTTGGCCTTGGCCTCTCAAGGCAGAGATGGTCACAGGTTCCTCATCATGTTCAGACTGCACATGGATGCTTTCATGACTAACCAGATGCGTACTCAACGTTGATGCTTCAGGGAGAATGTCTGTGAGAGTGCACTGTGCATGGCCGATAAGTGGATGCAAGCTTTTAAGCAGAACTTTATGGGCAGCGTTAACTGAGTCCAGTCAACGTCAAAGGTTCATTGTATGACGGAAAAGAGAGCAGTGTCAATATCGTAAGGCTCTTGTTGGTTTTTGACACAAGGCTCAGACTCTATTGCTGATAGTTGTCTTCCTGAAGCTACTATTATGTGCACACAACATGTTCCGTGCTGCTAGGGATGCTTTGTCAGACAGCCAAACTGGATAGAATGAAGGTCCTCTTGTTGGAGGGTAGACAAGGTGCTCTGGCTATACGGTTACAGCACCTCAGCACCACCATGCGCTATTTACAAAACCCCGACCAAAACGAGCTCCTTTCTGTGACACTGTTGGGTGTGGTACCTCGAGCTGGAAGTAAGCCAGGAAATGTAGTCTCTAGATCCACTTATCTTAAAAGCAGCAATGCAGCATGAAAACCGGAACTTTTTATATATTGATAATCGAATAATATAGCAATTATTGAAAGGACAAACTTTGCGCTGCAGTTTGTGTTGGTCACTTATGCCCTGCCACTGTATTAGGTTAAGGAGACTGAGACTGTTTGTCTGAATGATTGCTTATCTGGTGTTGGAGTTGAAAGTAAATGTTTGTGTTGGTGTTTTTGAGAAGAGTTTTTGGTTCTCCTGTTGTGATGTGTGCGTGTGATGGGCAACAGCACTGGTATTGATGGTCAGGTATGTTTATTCTTAGCCTCCTCAGATGTGAGCTGTTCTGTTTTGTCAACACCAACCTTGCACTGGCCGCGTAACGGCGATACATGCAAGATGACAGATCACCACTCTACCGCCCCTTTCTGTGACCTCTCTCCCTCTTTCTTTTTCCCAAACTCAACCTCTGATCCGTGACGCACCTCTCCGTGGCCTTCTGTCTTTTACTGCCCTATCTCCTAGTCTTCTGTTGTGTTTCCTTTACATTTGACTTGCCCCCACTCGGGTTTCACTCCTATGTGGCTAGACTATCTGTTTGCCCTTTTGTACACACAGGCCACACAAGAAGACACAACACATGCCAACACGTACACGTTTTCTCTTCCTCCATCAGACCAGGCGTCACTCTGTCCTCCATGGACACGTTAATGAGTTTAAAGTAGGCGAGTGTTATGCAGGGCGGAACGAACGAGGAAAAAAGAAACTACAGAGTGATTGACCATCTTCGGTGGATAGCCTAACGAGCTACTAATTGTTTGTTGGCCCGTCGTGCCAGTGCGCTGTTGTCAGGTGCTTGTATTACTCCAAACTGGGAACCTGTTGGTTGAATTGTCTTTACCAAGTTTTGTACCAAGCGTAAGGTCAAGGTTTGGAAGCACACCATTCCCGTTCCCAGCTCAAGCGCAACTGTATCTCAAACCTGGCCTTGTCTTGTCCCTTGAATGTTTGCTTGCCTTATTGTCCCCTTAGCATAGATTTCAACGCATTTTGGTAATGCATGGGCCAATATCTGAACATTGCTTTGGCGTATGTTTGACACATTCCCTGTCAAAATGAAAGTAGTCTTATTTACCATCTAAGAGCCAATGTTGCGTCCCTTTTTAGATACCAAGTTTGTAAAAGTGGTCTACATGGACATTTGTTTCTTGAAGTCTGGGCATCGAAGCGATTTCTGTTGCTGCAGCTGACCAAACGACATTCCCCATCCCCACCTTTGACCTGTCCCATTAATGCCTCCCTCCCCTGGTGCCCCACATCACCTGAACGGATGGGTCTCTGCTCTTCGATGGCGTAACAGGTGTGGGAGCATCGTGGTGGGCTGGTGGCAGCACAAAGTTTGACTAAGGTTTAGAGAGTCATCATTTTGTTTCGGAGCAAGTCCTATCTGGTTGGCGGTAATCTAAGCCAACTTGTAATTTCTGGTTGTCTATGGGCAAGTTGGATGAAATGCCCCATTATTGTTTTTGCTTAAGTTTTTTTATATATTGAATAGTATAATTCATAGTATAATAATGCCTAAAACATCAAAAGCCACCACATTCACAACAAGCTTAAATACGTTGGACCATAGACCTGTCTATAAATTATTAATGGAGACCCCTTAGTGGGAACGGAGACAGTTGAGACATGATAGTACCACAAGACTTTCTGTGGTCACATTGACAGAAGACCCCCATTATGGATTATATGCAGTGTTTCCCATTAATTACATAGACAGTGGCGGCCCGCCATAGTCTAATTTGTCCCGTCATAGTTTCATAATCAACCGAAAATATTTGTACACTTCTCATAATAACGTAAAAGATTTCTAACTTTGTGTTTTGCGCCGTTGCTTCAGGAAGCATCCTCACTCCCTTTCATTCAGCCACCCCCGGCTGTCCTTGCACACACACACACACACACACACACACACAGGCACTTCGTTGAGCATACCCGACTGCATCCGAGTCACTAACGCATCTTGAGGCCAGTTACGCTAACGTTCCAGTATCCACTGCAGTTATCCAGTAATCCATACACCATTTGATAATGATCAATGCACGACAGCAAACGGGTAACGTTACTCTAGAAGTTATCATTCATAATTAACGTTCATATAACGTTAGCTATCAACATTAACATGAATTGTCAGTTAACGTTACCTCAGTTATGTTCACTGCCTACCAAGCTGCAAGTTGTGAAACATAATTTAACGTTATGTCTAGCTAGCTAATGTTACATATTTGTCTAACTTTACCGTTATTAGCAGTGGCGTTGATAACGTAACAGTTTGAGGAGGAACTTGCAAAGCCTGCTTAGTCCCAAAAACCTCCCTTGGCTAACACAGTGGCGCTTCAAGGTGTCGTTCCACTTAGCATGTTTTGAACGTCATTATTTTAAATCAGTATAAATTACATTGAAAAAATAGAGAACCCTACAAAACCTGCTTAATCAACGTTTCTGAAGATCTACCTTCCTCTCAATTAGTAAGGTCTGATTTGACTTGCTAACAGGCTACAGGGCTGCAGTTCAACGATTGCTCAATGGGCCAATCCCAGAGGAATTAGACAACAAATGGCCAAATAACAGTTTTTCTCAAAGCCTGGGAAAAGTTGATCAATACCATGTCCTCTACCTATAATAGATAATACATCTGTATTAAATGTGGACTTTTCAAGCCGATAAACGACGTCCTGAGATCACCCATTAAGTTCTAGTTTGGTTGCGCCCCCCCAATATTTTGGGCCGAAATATGTCTATTTTTGGCCAAAAGACTACTTTATACTAGACTACTATAAAGTTGGACAGGGAAAGGTCGATGTGCCCTCCTCATCCACTATATTTTTTTATATTTTCTTAAAAATAAACCAGTTGAACACAGGTAACCACTTTTGCTTAATTTCTTTTATGGCTTAAATGCTCTTGTTTATTTTGTGTTTTGACCATTTGGGAACTGCGTTAAACTCTGTGTTGCTTACAATGTTTATTGGTTTGACTTTTTTCCCGTGTCATCACCATTCATAGCTATACAACCAATGTACTAAGGATTCAATTGTTTACTAAAGCACACAATTATTTACAAGGGCACAGGGTCTCTTAATTTTGCCCTCAAAGTGCACCGGATTGATGCATTTAACTCTAAATTGTAAAATTAAATCTTCCTGAGGAGCTTGCCCCCCGGACCCCCGGACCCGCTAGAGGGTCTGAGGTCCACCCACCAGTCTCACAAAATCCTGTGGGAAACACTGATATGGACACAAACTCGCCACCCTATCGAGGCATCAATTATTAACGTGACATGTGAATGCCTCTTCATAATTCATGGGCTTTATACATTTATGGAGAGGGGTTGCGTATTTGAATATGTATGCCCGTTTGGATGTACAGCTATCTATACAGAGGCTGACTTGCTTGAATGTTTCAAGAGCTTGTACTTGTAAGGGCATTTTTAATGAGAGATGTTTTGTTAGACTCAACAGTATCGAAGGTTATTGGACAAGACTATGCCTATATCTTCCCATAACAGCGCATGATGGACAAATAAAGGGGTACGGTACTTAGGGGTGGAAATCGCTGGGCACCTCACGATTCGATTCAAGTTCCATTCAGAGGGCTATGATTCGATTTATAAAACGATTATCATTGTATCCTGATTCATCAAAATGTGTGATTTCTATACATGATTTTTTAATTTCATACATTTTTCTTACTGTTTGACTACTTGGTACTTTAAAAACAGTGTTGTTGTAATGATCCATGATTCAAATAAATCGATGAATTTACTTCCATTCTCTTTTATTTATACAATAAAAAATGGAAGAGATGCCTCAATTGGACATTGTAGGCCTACATCCTTGTGTTTAATCACCAAAAAAACAAAAACATTTTGCTGTATACCAAAATCAAAAATGTCTTTCCTACATAAACAAACGAACTCTGTACCAGCTCTCATACAGAAATGACACTTTCTGTAGAATGTGTGGTAAAACAATAAATAATGGAGCAAAGGCGTTGCTCTTGTTTGGTGCAAAGGAGACACCAGCTGTCAGTCGTCGGTTACAAAAGGTTCTGTGGCAATCGATGTTCACGCATGGCATGTTACTGCCATCCTAACGTCACCCGCTCCCTCAATGATGCCATTGCTTTAGTTTTCGTTTCTTTGTAGAGTGTGGGTATTGCTGTGAGGGGGGGGGGGGGGAGAAAGGTCAAGATGGAATGTTGTATCTCTGCTTCCACATGCTAGCCATTAAGCCAGGTAGTGCCGATCGGATTGTATTTGTAGCACATTCAGCCATCTTTACCAAAACTCAAAATGTAGATAGATTCATCTAGTTTATTATGTAAACACAACGCACATGTTTTATATTTCTTACGTGTCACCATCCAATTGGTTGAGCCGTAAGGAACGTACAGCCAGAGCACGGTCGGTCAAAATTGTTACAGGCAATCATAACGGCGAGTTTAACATTTTAGAGTCGATTAGTACGTTTTCTGAATTGATACATAATCATTCAAGAGAGAATGGCGATGCATTGAAGAATCTCTTTTCCCCCCACCCCTAACAGTACTGGTGCCCTCCAGGCCATTCGTCAATAGAAGCCACATCAAAGGGGCCGGGATGCCCACCACACACTACAACCTACTGTCTTAACCCAGACAGATACACTGACAGCAAAGGCCAGAGAAATACGCCAACAGCAAAGGCTAGAGAAAACTGGAATACACACACACACACACACACACACACACACACACACACGCACGTACACATTAACTCGCCCTTGGACAGGCACATTAAGCCTATACCCACATAATCCTGCCTAGGGACAATGCCCATCCTGAGGTCATGACTATGCGGCAAAGAGGGCATAATGTTTCATTAACACTGAGAGCTGAGTTGAACACTAGTCCCCCCCACCCCCTTCTCTCTCTTTTCCTGGTATGTAGAACAGAGAGTGGGAGTAGACCGGGGGAAAATGGGGTCAAAAAACAGAGAGCGAGCGAGAGAGAGAGAGAGAGAGTGAGGACTGAGTGAGGGAGGATGGATAGTGTCAGTTCAAAAGCCTGCTGATAAGAGGGCTCTGGCATGCCTTTGAGCCAGCATGACTGTGAACGATGCTGCCGCAGTGCATGCTGGGACAGCCTCCGATGAGATCAGCCGTGCCCGAGAAATGGGGGAAGAGAGGCGGGTGAGCGCCATGAAAGAGCAGAGGTGAGGCCTTTGACAACCAAGGCGAAACCACTAGACCCTATTGGAATGGCAGAGGTGGTGTGTGTGTGTGTGTGTGTGTGTGTGTGTGTGTGTGTTCAAACTCCCTTGCCAGCAGTAAACACAGAGTAATCATTTAGCTTTGAACAGCAGGAGCTTTCATTTAGACATGGCGTGTTTAAGGGTGCTTGGGGCCTTTGGTTATGTGCCTAGCAGGCCAATGCTTAGGCAGAGAGACCGCAGGGCTCGCAGTGGACTGGCGGGGGACAGCTTGTGACGTGGATATGAACTATGACGTTGGATATGGAAAGAGGAGTGGTTCATGCTTTGTGTGTGTGCTTGCCTGCCGTACTGGTCTGTGATGGTCTCTCTCTCTCACACACACACACACACACACACACACACACACACACACAGGATTCATGTTATGGCAAGCAGATAAAAGGCCGAGAACAGAGGAATGGCGAATGTTAAGCCGCAGGAGAAGAGAGAGATTATATGTTTGAAACGATGATTCAAGAAGTGCACACTGAAGATAGAAGCAGGGGTGAGCAATAGAATATATGGAGGAAACCATCTACGTGGGGGGGGGGTGGTGAAGGGGGAGGCTGAGAGGAATGGGAGCCCAGTACCACTGTGTGTGTGTGTGTGTGTGTGTGTGTGTGTGTACGCGCTGTACGGTGCTAACCTGACCCAAGGCCTTTTTCCCATAACAGGATCATATTACTCCAGTAAAAAGAAAGAGAGTGAGGGGTCTGGAGGATGTGAAACATTCTCCTTTTTCTCTTTGTTCTCTTCTCCTCTGCTATTCCATCCCTCACATATTTTCCAACACAATCATGAACAAACACGTGCACACACTAGTGGTGTAACAGGCCATAGTTGATCCGTGATCTGGATTTTTGACATTAAACAAAGCTTTGTGAAAGCTAATCAGTCCTATTTTGGATAGGCATCGGTATCATTCCTTCATAATTCTATACTGGCCATGTCTTATGACTGCCGGCCGTCTTCCTATTATTATAATTTTTTTGCTGGTCTGAAAAATGATCCGATCCTTGACTTGAAACCATGATACATGAACAGTGAGTTTGGTAATCCGTTGCACCACTAACACACAAACAACCCCCCCCCCCTCCTCCTTCCAGTACGTAAAGATGTGCAGTGTCTGAGTGTAGACAGGAGAGAAGCCTCTCTTCTCCTTTCTCTAAGCTAGTCTTTGATCAGACAGAGTAGATGCTAGATAGTTTCTGGCGTAGCTAGCTACTGGTTCACACACACACACAGACACACACACACACACTCAGACAGACACTCATCCGCCCATCAAGTGAGAACATGTCCCAGTTCCTCCATGCTTACCAACGGTCCTGTGTGACGTGTGTGTGTGTGTGTGTGTGTGTGTGTGTGTGTGTGTGTGTGTGTGTATAAAGACTGGTCCAAGGGAGATGTGTGACTTCACACAGTGAACGGATAACGTAAGAAACCCCCCCCCCCCCCCCCGCAGAGATCGGACGACTGCTTGCGAGGCCTGCTGACGCCCTGGGGAGCCGATGCACCTCTCTGTCTGTGTTTCTCCACTTCACATGTCCCCCCCCCCCCCCCCCCCCCCCCCCCCGTCTCTCTGTCCCTCCGCTGCAGGCCAAGTCGTGTGTGTGTAACATGTGCGGGGTCCACCTGAGCCGGCTCCACTCCTGCCTCCACTGTGTCTACTTCGGCTGCTTCACCAACAGACACATCCACGAACACGCCAAGAGCAAGCGACACAACCTGGGTACGACCACACACACACACACACACACACACACACACGCGCACACACACTGGGTACAACAATCTGTGTACTTAAGCTTAACAGGTGCTTAAGCACTCCCCGGGTTGGGCGCTCTTGCTGTTCCTAATCGACCAAATCCTACACGTCAGCGCGGCTCTCTCCGACCCTGCAGCGGCAGCTTCTCCCAGCCCCTCAAAGCATTTCTCCTTTCTCCTTCTCCTCCAGCGTGATGTGAAGTGTAGGAGTTCTCCTTTCTACTTCTTCTCCAGCGTGATGTGAAGTGTCGGAGTTCTCCTTCTCCTCCAGCGTGATGTGAAGTGTCGGAGTTCTCCTTTCTACTTCTTCTCCAGCGTGATGTGAAGTGTCGGAGTTCTCCTTTCTCCTTCTCCTCCAGCGTGATGTGAAGTGTAGGAGTTCTCCTTTCTCCTTCTCCTCCAGCGTGATGTGAAGTGTAGGAGTTCTCCTTTCTCCTTCTCCTCCAGCGTGATGTGAAGTGTAGGAGTTCTCCTTTCTCCTTCTCCTTCAGCGTGATGTGAAGTGTAGGAGTTCTCCTTTCTCCTTCTCCTCCAGCGTGATGTGAAGTGTAGGAGTTCTCCTTTCTCCTTCTCCTCCAGCGTGATGTGAAGTGTAGGAGTTCTCCTTTCTCCTTCTCCTCCAGCGTGATGTGAAGTGTAGGAGTTCTCCTTCTCCTACAGCGTGATGTGAAGTGTAGGAGTTCTCCTTCTCCTCCAGCGTGATGTGAAGTGTAGGAGTTCTCCTTTCTCCTTCTCCTCCAGCGTGATGTGAAGTGTAGGAGTTCTCCTTTCTCCTTCTCCTCCAGCGTGATGTGAAGTGTAGGAGTTCTCCTTTCTACTTCTCCTCCAGCGTGATGTGAAGTGTAGGAGTTCTCCTTTCTCCTTCTCCTCCAGCGTGATGTGAAGTGTAGGAGTTCTCTTTCTCCTCCAGCGTGATGTGAAGTGTAGGAGTTCTCCTTTCTACTTCTCCTCCAGCGTGATGTGAAGTGTAGGAGTTCTCCTTTCTCCTTCTCCTCCAGCGTGATGTGAAGTGTAGGAGTTCTCCTTTCTACTTCTCCTCCAGCGTGATGTGAAGTGTAGGAGTTCTCCTTTCTCCTTCTCCTCCAGCGTGATGTGAAGTGTAGGAGTTCTCCTTTCTACTTCTCCTCCAGCGTGATGTGAAGTGTCGGAGTTCTCCTTTCTCCTTCTCCTCCAGCGTGATGTGAAGTGTAGGAGTTCTCCTTCTCCTCCAGCGTGATGTGAAGTGTCGGAGTTCTCCTTCTCCTCCAGCGTGATGTGAAGTGTAGGAGTTCTCCTTTCTCCTTCTCCTCCAGCGTGATGTGAAGTGTCGGAGTTCTCCTTCTCCTCCAGCGTGATGTGAAGTGTCGGAGTTCTCCTTTCTCCTTCTTCTCCAGCGTGATGTGAAGTGTAGGAGTTCTCCTTTCTCCTTCTCCTCCAGCGTGATGTGAAGTGTCGGAGTTCTCCTTTCTCCTTCTCCTCCAGCGTGATGTGAAGTGTCGGAGTTCTCCTTTCTCCTTCTTCTCCAGCGTGATGTGAAGTGTAGGAGTTCTCCTTTCTCCTTCTCCTCCAGCGTGATGTGAAGTGTCGGAGTTCTCCTTTCTCCTTCTTCTCCAGCGTGATGTGTAGGAGTTCTCCTTTCTCCTTCTCCTCCAGCGTGATGTGAAGTGTAGGAGTTCTCCTTTCTACTTCTCCTCCAGCGTGATGTGAAGTGTCGGAGTTCTCCTTCTCCTCCAGCGTGATGTGAAGTGTAGGAGTTCTCCTTTCTCCTTCTTCTCCAGCGTGATGTGAAGTGTCGGAGTTCTCCTTTCTACTTCTCCTCCAGCGTGATGTGAAGTGTCGGAGTTCTCCTTCTCCTCCAGCGTGATGTTAAGTGTAGGAGTTCTCCTTTCTCCTTCTCCTCCAGCGTGATGTGAAGTGTAGGAGTTCTCCTTTCTACTTCTCCTCCAGCGTGATGTGAAGTGTAGGAGTTCTCCTTTCTCCTTCTCCTCCAGCGTGATGTGAAGTGTAGGAGTTCTCCTTCTCCTCCAGCGTGATGTGAAGTGTAGGAGTTCTCCTTCTCCTCCAGCGTGATGTGAAGTGTAGGAGTTCTCCTTTCTCCTTCTCCTCCAGCGTGATGTGAAGTGTAGGAGTTCTCCTTCTCCTCCAGCGTGATGTGAAGTGTAGGAGTTCTCCTTTCTCCTTCTCCTCCAGCGTGATGTGAAGTGTCGGAGTTCTCCTTCTCCTCCAGCGTGATGTGATGTGAAGTGTAGGAGTTCTCCTTTCTCCTTCTCCTCCAGCGTGATGTGAAGTGTAGGAGTTCTCCTTCTCCTCCAGCGTTATGTGAAGTGTAGGAGTTCTCCTTTCTACTTCTCCTCCAGCGTGATGTGAAGTGTCGGAGTTCTCCTTCTCCTCCAGCGTGATGTGAAGTGTCGGAGTTCTCCTTTCTCCTTCTCCTCCAGCGTGATGTGAAGTGTAGGAGTTCTCCTTTCTCCTCCTCCAGCGTGATGTGAAGTGTAGGAGTTCTCCTTTCTACTTCTTCTCCAGCGTGATGTGAAGTGTCGGAGTTCTCCTTCTCCTCCAGCGTGATGTGAAGTGTCGGAGTTCTCCTTTCTACTTCTTCTCCAGCGTGATGTGAAGTGTCGGAGTTCTCCTTTCTCCTTCTCCTCCAGCGTGATGTGAAGTGTCGGAGTTCTCCTTTCTCCTTCTTCTCCAGCGTGATGTGAAGTGTCGGAGTTCTCCTTTCTACTTCTCCTCCAGCGTGATGTGAAGTGTAGGAGTTCTCCTTTCTCCTTCTCCTCCAGCGTGATGTGAAGTGTCGGAGTTCTCCTTTCTACTTCTTCTCCAGCGTGATGTGAAGTGTAGGAGTTCTCCTTTCTACTTCTTCTCCAGCGTGATGTGAAGTGTAGGAGTTCTCCTTTCTACTTCTCCTCCAGCGTGATGTGAAGTGTCGGAGTTCTCCTTCTTCTCCAGCGTGAAGTGAAGTGTCGGAGTTCTCCTTTCTCCTTCTTCTCCAGCGTGATGTGAAGTGTCGGAGTTCTCCTTCTTCTCCAGCGTGATGTGAAGTGTCGGAGTTCTCCTTTCTACTTCTCCTCCAGCGTGATGTGAAGTGTCGGAGTTCTCCTTTCTACTTCTTCTCCAGCGTGATGTGAAGTGTCGGAGTTCTCCTTTCTACTTCTCCTCCAGCGTGATGTGAAGTGTCGGAGTTCTCCTTTCTACTTCTTCTCCAGCGTGATGTGAAGTGTCGGAGTTCTCCTTCTTCTCCAGCGTGATGTGAAGTGTCGGAGTTCTCCTTCTTCTCCAGCGTGATGTGAAGTGTAGGAGTTCTCCTTTCTCCTTCTCCTCCAGCGTGATGTGAAGTGTCGGAGTTCTCCTTTCTACTTCTCCTCCAGCGTGATGTGAAGTGTCGGAGTTCTCCTTTCTACTTCTTCTCCAGCGTGATGTGAAGTGTCGGAGTTCTCCTTTCTCCTTCTTCTCCAGCGTGATGTGAAGTGTCGGAGTTCTCCTTTCTCCTTCTCCTCCAGCGTGATGTGAAGTGTCGGAGTTCTCCTTTCTACTTCTTCTCCAGCGTGATGTGAAGTGTCGGAGTTCTCCTTTCTACTTCTTCTCCAGCGTGATGTGAAGTGTCGGAGTTCTCCTTTCTCCTTCTCCTCCAGCGTGATGTGAAGTGTCGGAGTTCTCCTTTCTCCTTCTTCTCCAGCGTGATGTGAAGTGTCGGAGTTCTCCTTTCTACTTCTCTTCCAGCGTGATGTGAAGTGTAGGAGTTCTCCTTTTTACTTCTTCTCCAGCGTGATGTGAAGTGTAGGAGTTCTCCTTTCTACTTCTCCTCCAGCGTGATGTGAAGTGTCGGAGTTCTCCTTTCTACTTCTTCTCCAGCGTGATGTGAAGTGTAGGAGTTCTCCTTTCTCCTTCTTCTCCAGCGTGATGTGAAGTGTAGGAGTTCTCCTTTCTCCTTCTTCTCCAGCGTGATGTGAAGTGTCGGAGTTCTCCTTCTTCTCCAGCGTGATGTGAAGTGTCGGAGTTCTCCTTCTTCTCCAGCGTGATGTGAAGTGTCGGAGTTCTCCTTTCTCCTTCTCCTCCAGCGTGATGTGAAGTGTAGGAGTTCTCCTTTCTACTTCTTCTCCAGCGTGATGTGAAGTCTCGGAGTTCTCCTTTCTACTTCTCCTCCAGCGTGATGTGAAGTGTCGGAGTTCTCCTTTCTACTTCTTCTCCAGCGTGATGTGAAGTGTCGGAGTTCTCCTTTCTACTTCTCCTCCAGCGTGATGTGAAGTGTCGGAGTTCTCCTTTCTACTTCTTCTCCAGCGTGATGTGAAGTGTCGGAGTTCTCCTTTCTACTTCTTCTCCAGCGTGATGTGAAGTGTCGGAGTTCTCCTTCTCCTCCAGCGTGATGTGAAGTGTCGGAGTTCTCCTTTCTACTTCTTCTCCAGCGTGATGTAAAGTGTCGGAGTTCTCCTTTCTACTTCTCCTCCAGCGTGATGTGAAGTGTCGGAGTTCTCCTTCTCCTCCAGCGTGATGTGAAGTGTCGGAGTTCTCCTTCTCCTCCAGCGTGATGTGAAGTGTAGGAGTTCTCCTTTCTCCTTCTCCTCCAGCGTGATGTGAAGTGTCGGAGTTCTCCTTCTCCTCCAGCGTGATGTGAAGTGTAGGAGTTCTCCTTTCTCCTTCTCCTCCAGCGTGATGTGAAGTGTCGGAGTTCTCCTTTCTACTTCTCCTCCAGCGTGATGTGAAGTGTCGGAGTTCTCCTTTCTACTTCTTCTCCAGCGTGATGTAAAGTGTCGGAGTTCTCCTTTCTACTTCTTCTCCAGCGTGATGTGAAGTGTCGGAGTTCTCCTTTCTACTTCTTCTCCAGCGTGATGTGAAGTGTCGGAGTTCTCCTTTCTCCTTCTCCTCCAGCGTGATGTGAAGTGTAGGAGTTCTCCTTTTTACTTCTTCTCCAGCGTGATGTGAAGTGTAGGAGTTCTCCTTTCTACTTCTCCTCCAGCGTGATGTGAAGTGTCGGAGTTCTCCTTCTTCTCCAGCGTGATGTGAAGTGTCGGAGTTCTCCTTTCTACTTCTCCTCCAGCGTGATGTGAAGTGTAGGAGTTCTCCTTTCTACTTCTTCTCCAGCGTGATGTGAAGTGTCGGAGTTCTCCTTTCTCCTTCTCCTCCAGCGTGATGTGAAGTGTCGGAGTTCTCCTTTCTACTTCTTCTCCAGCGTGATGTAAAGTGTCGGAGTTCTCCTTTCTACTTCTTCTCCAGCGTGATGTGAAGTGTAGGAGTTCTCCTTTCTACTTCTTCTCCAGCGTGATGTGAAGTGTCGGAGTTCTCCTTCTCCTCCAGCGTGATGTGAAGTGTAGGAGTTCTCCTTTCTCCTTCTCCTCCAGCGTGATGTGAAGTGTCGGAGTTCTCCTTCTCCTCCAGCGTGATGTGAAGTGTAGGAGTTCTCCTTTCTCCTTCTCCTCCAGCGTGATGTGAAGTGTCGGAGTTCTCCTTTCTACTTCTCCTCCAGCGTGATGTGAAGTGTCGGAGTTCTCCTTTCTACTTCTTCTCCAGCGTGATGTAAAGTGTCGGAGTTCTCCTTTTTACTTCTTCTCCAGCGTGATGTGAAGTGTAGGAGTTCTCCTTTCTACTTCTCCTCCAGCGTGATGTGAAGTGTCGGAGTTCTCCTTCTTCTCCAGCGTGATGTGAAGTGTCGGAGTTCTCCTTTCTACTTCTTCTCCAGCGTGATGTGAAGTGTCGGAGTTCTCCTTTCTACTACTCCTCCAGCGTGATGTGAAGTGTCGGAGTTCTCCTTTCTACTTCTTCTCCAGCGTGATGTGAAGTGTCGGAGTTCTCCTTCTCCTCTAGCGTGATGTGAAGTGTCGGAGTTCTCCTTCTTCTCCAGCGTGAAGTGAAGTGTCGGAGTTCTCCTTTCTCCTTCTTCTCCAGCGTGATGTGAAGTGTCGGAGTTCTCCTTCTTCTCCAGCGTGATGTGAAGTGTCGGAGTTCTCCTTTCTACTTCTCCTCCAGCGTGATGTGAAGTGTCGGAGTTCTCCTTTCTCCTTCTCCTCCAGCGTGATGTGAAGTGTCGGAGTTCTCCTTTCTACTTCTTCTCCAGCGTGATGTGAAGTGTCGGAGTTCTCCTTTCTACTACTCCTCCAGCGTGATGTGAAGTGTCGGAGTTCTCCTTTCTACTTCTCCAGCGTGATGTGAAGTGTCGGAGTTCTCCTTCTCCTCTAGCGTGATGTGAAGTGTCGGAGTTCTCCTTTCTACTTCTTCTCCAGCGTGATGCGAAGTGTCGGAGTTCTCCTTTCTACTTCTTCTCCAGCGTGATGTGAAGTGTCGGAGTTCTCCTTTCTCCTTCTCCTCCAGCGTGATGTGAAGTGTAGGAGTTCTCCTTTCTACTTCTTCTCCAGCGTGATGTGAAGTGTCGGAGTTCTCCTTTCTACTTCTTCTCCAGCGTGATGTGAAGTGTCGGAGTTCTCCTTTCTACTTCTTCTCCAGCGTGATGTGAAGTGTCGGAGTTCTCCTTTCTACTTCTTCTCCAGCGTGATGTGAAGTGTCGGAGTTCTCCTTTCTCCTTCTCCTCCAGCGTGATGTGAATGGTCGGAGTTCTCCTTTCTCCTCCAGCGTGATGTGAAGTGTCGGAGTTCTCCTTTCTCCTTCTTCTCCTCCAGCGTGATGTGAAGTGTCGGAGTTCTCCTTTCTCCTTCTCCTCCAGCGTGATGTGAAGTGTGTCGGAGTTCTCCTTTCTCCTTCTCCAGCGTGATGTGAAGTGTCGGAGTTCTCCTTTCTCCTTCTCCTCCAGCGTGATGTGAATGGTCGGAGTTCTCCTTTCTCCTCCAGCGTGATGTGAAGTGTCGGAGTTCTCCTTTCTCCTTCTTCTCCTCCAGCGTGATGTGAAGTGTCGGAGTTCTCCTTTCTCCTTCTCCTCCAGCGTGATGTGAAGTGTGTCGGAGTTCTCCTTTCTCCTTCTCCTCCAGCGTGATGTGAAGTGTCGGAGTTCTCCTTTCTCCTTTCCCTCGCCCTCCTCTGTATTTCAGCTGGCCTCTAGCTCCTCTCCCAGTGTTACTGACCAGCTGCAGATGCAGTGCGTACGTGTGAGTTATGCCGGCGATATTGCGTGGCGGACCCTGGCGTTGGACGGTGTCCTATGAACAGGCCTCGAATCTCCTGCTATGCAACCGTACGTAAGCTCCACCTGGCCACGGGAGCAGTCTGCAGGAAGAAGAATGGTGTGTAGGTTCTGGGGGCGTGCGGTGAGCGCCGTGTGAGTGGAGCGATAAAAACAATACCTTTTCTAAGGCCTCCCTGAGTTGCTGTTATCACCCGGCCCCTGTGTGTGTGTGTGTGTGTGTGTGTGTGTGTGTGTGTGTGTGTGTGTGTGTGTGTGTGTCTCTTCATTCAGTGCGCCCCTGGAGAGTAATTGGGAGGTTTAATTAGGTTAGCCGCTGAATGAAATGTTGCCCACTGTGGCTACACTATGGAAAGACAGAACAAAAGAAAGGAGGATGAAAATCAGAATTGGTCTCAGCGGAGGAGTGTAGGGTAATTAAGTCCTCTACATATTGCCCGTTGAGAATTACACAAAACCCATTCCTCCTCCTTTTTTATTTGGCTATTCTTCAGCCGAAGTACCGATTACCGTCTCTCTCTTTCTTTCTGACTCTCTCTTTCTGTCTGACTCTCTCTTTCTGTCTCCCTCCCGCCACCTTTGTGTGTTTTTCTTTCCCTAGCTCCTTCCGTGCGTTCCCATGGTTACCCGAAGGCCCGGCCACTCTGTGGCTTTTACCTATCTGTACATCTCCCGCTTGGCTTGGGTTTTTCTCACTCCTCCTCCCTCCCCAACACCTGCACAAGACGACAAAGTCAGCATGGAGCAACAGACCGGCGGGTTGTCATGGCAACCGCCAACAGGTGGCCGCTTGGTGCAGGTGCTAGTGGAGGAGACGGAGGTATAAAGCAATGGAGAGATATCGACCCCCCCCCCCCCCCTTTCACCTGGCTCTGGTCTCTCATCCCTCCCTTTCCGAGGGCACCTGGATGTGTGTCATCCCTCCCTTTCCGAGGGCACCTGGATGTGTGTCATCCCTCCCTTTCCGAGGGCACCTGGATGTGTGTCATCCCTCCCTTTCCGAGGGCACCTGGATGTGTGTCATCCCTCCCTTTCCGAGGGCACCTGGATGTGTGTCATCCCTCCCTTTCCGAGGGCACCTGGATGTGTGTCATCCCTCCGTTCTCTGGCCGCCGTGTGACTCCTCCACGCCCCCCTGTCTGTCCGCTCTTCCCTATAATAAATAATAAAGTTAGTCAGCAAATAAAAGCGCCGCGCCATCAGGACGTGGCTGGAATGGAGAGGCGGAGAGCGGAGAGCTCGCTTCCCCCTGACTAACGCTGGCCTTCAAGTGAACCATGC
>CM030187.1:955000-1060000 GCA_017639675.1 Aplochiton taeniatus
TAACATTATGTTCTTTACTATTGAGCCCATATTCTATCCTTCCTTTTTAGCCGCAGCCACTGGCTACTTCTTTCTGCTATATTGGATACAGCTTTTGTAGTTTGGCTCAATTCTTTGCCACACATCCCTATTTCATTAAAGTGATAGTTCAACATTGTGGGAAATAAGATATGCCTGAACTTACCCCTAATCAGACGAGATGATTGACATCAGTTTTATGGTTGTGCGTCCAACATTGAGTTAGTTATAGGTCGTAGGCTAAATGCAGCTTATCCATGGCCGTAAGGTAGTGGTAACTGCGTCAGCATGGCTCCGTCAGACAAAAGTGAAAAATTAAAACTCAAAAAGCTTTTGGGGCTTGTTTTTGCATGTCTTTACAGCACAGCTATGAACCACGATAATGTATTTGACCAGGTAAACTGAAGAGCGAATATCAGTGTGCCTGTCAATGCAGTCACCACTCTACTTGGTGCTGGGTCTCGGCTTTAGGCTACCTACTGAAACAAGGTAAGACTATGGTTCAGCGTCGCAATAAAACAGGTCATACCGTCTCTTTGTTTCAACAACAAGAAACTTTTTGCTGTTAGATTTTCATTTCCGTTAAAAGAGGAGACAACAGGTAAATAACGAAGCTTTTTTGAGAGTTTTTATAACGTGTATTTTGTCACTTTTGTTCGACAGCAATGCATATGCGGTACCCACCGGGCCATGGGGCGAGACTGTATTTAGCAACATATCTAACTCAATATTGGACCTACTGACATAAAATGGATGTCAATCCTCTCGTCTAACAAAAAATGTTGCACGTGCCCTTTTTGGTTTGGCTGTTGATATTGGGACAAATCAACGGTATGTTTGGGTGAGGAATACTAATAGGCTAATATAAACTTACTTTTATACTAATTAAGCTGATCAGATTATTAAAAAAAATACAAAATAGACCTGTCAATTTAAAAAAGGGCAGTCAGTCAGCCCAGCGGATGACAATGTCGGTGCATATCTCCGTGCATTATGGCTTCATTGTGGTTTTTGTTTGTTTCCTTGGTTTAAGATCGTGCGTAATTTATATAAAATAATTGCATATTTAATTCGTTTCGCATGTCTTTTGCGCAACAAAATCTTGACTATTAAATTGTGTTAATCGAACTCTTTGAATGTGAAACTGAGTTTTTTGCAAATAGTGTGCACTTGTTCTGTTTGGTGTACATTGAGAACAACTTCATTATTTCTCATGAACATGGAATATGAATTATTATAGTTATTATTATATATATTATATAATTATCGTAATTATTTTCCTTGCAACCATCAGCAAAACATGCAGTTCATTACGTTGAGGTAAACAGGTGTTCAGGGAATACTTCGAGTAGAAACAATAGCGGGTCCATGGGAATATCCCTGTCTAGAATTGTCTTTATTTCTTTGATGTTTTCCCAGAATGTCTGAATTTTAGAGCAGTCCCAGAATAGGAGTATGATCACCGACCATACCACAGTTTCTCCAGCATTTGTTGGTGGAGTTGTTTTTAAAGACACAGGCTGTCAGCGGGGTCCTAAAGACCCTCATTTTGACCTTCCGGTCAAATTCTTTCCACAACTGGCTCCCAATCCCCTTGTGACATCTAAAACATATATCCTCCCAGACCTCATCGTCCCCTTTTGTATTCAGTTCCAATTCCCATTGTCTTTTAATATGTAGAGTATTATCTGACGTGTCTAGCAACAACTGTCTGAAAGTATGGGATATTTGTTTCTTTTTAAAACAGGGTTGTTTCATCATATGTATGAAATGGGTTTCCATATATTGTTTTTTTTTCTGAGATTGTTGACTATGAAAGGGAAGAACAGATACTGATATTCCTGGTAAAGAATTTTGTTCAATCCAGCCTCCGGATCCTTTACGATCCAGGCTACTACTGCTCGGAGCTGGGCCGCCTAATATTAACGTTTTTGGTTGGGTACACCCAAAATCAATCAATATTTTCAACCGGATTCTCGGTCTCTTGTTTTGCCAGATACATTTGTTTGTCTAATAATTGTGGATTGTGGTACCAGAATAGGAGATGATTGGAATAGGAAAAGTAGTGTTGGTAGAATATTCAATCTCACAGACTCAATCCTGCCAAAAAATGACAGGGGCAACATTCAATCCACCTACTTAGGTCCTTTGTGATTCTTTAATCAATTTGTCGTAATTTGAGGGAAATAATTGCGTAATTTTTGGTGTAAGAAGAATTACCAAGATGTCTGAATCCCTGCTTAGATCTTTTCAAATAAACCAGGTTTTTTAATTGGGAAGGCCCAGCTATCATCATGGCTTCGGATTTGTTCGTATTAACCTTGTATCCTGACACTATAATCATTAAGGCTGTGTAGAAGGGCGGGGATAGAGTTAATTGGGTTCTCCGAGAATAATAATAATATATCATCCGCAAAAAGTGCTAGCTTGTGTTGAACATTTCCTTCATCATGTATTCCCTCTATGAGGGGATTAGTTCTTATTAATTCAGCTAGCGGTTCAATGCTGAGTGTGAACAAGGCGGGTGATAAGGAATCTCCCTGGCGTGTACCATGTCCCAGGGAGAAAAACTCAGAGCAGTGCCCATTTACCCTGACTAGATCTGGGAAGCGATCAACCCCATCAAATGCCTTCTCGGCATCTAATCCGAGAAGCATTGATGGGGTTCCCCTCATGGCTCCAATCGATTGTAAGTTCACGGCTCTTCTAACATTGTCAGTTCCTTGCCCGCTATTAACAAACCCTGTTTGATCGGGTTTTACAAGTTTACTGATATGTGTTTGTATTCTATTTGCTACGATGGAGATCAAAATGTTAAGATCCACACAAAGGAGGCTAATTGTGTGGTAGGACTTGCGGTCTGCCGGGTCTTTATTGTCTTTATGAATAACTCTTGTTACTGCATCTGACCATGACCCATGCGGATCCCCCTCCGCTATGGCAAAGTTATACACTCTGCACAAAACTGGGGTTAACTCTTTTACAAATGTCTTATAATACTCTCCAGGGAAGCCATCATCCCCCTGGGATTTGTTCTTTTTAAGTTTGAAAATACTATTCTTGATTTTTTTCTTCCATAATAGGGGATGTTATCATATCAGCCTCCCCTGCCGTTAATCTAGTAAAAGTAATCAAATTGAAAAAGGATTCAATCTTTTCTTTTTTAAGAGGTACATCCTCCTCTTTATACAACTCTCTAGTGAGTAGCAAACGCTTCCACAATATCTTTTGGTTGGGTTAACATGGGGTCATTATTTGGGCATTTTATCTTATTGCTGCTCAGTTGGCTTGGGTTTTGTGCAGCTGAAATGCCAGCAAGCGTACTGCTCTACTACCCATTTCGTAGTACTTCCTATTTATAAATCGTAGCACACCCTCCGCTCTGGAAGTTAACAGATCATGCAGTTTCCTTCTATTTTCTTTTAATGAGCCCAATATTTCCAAATTTTTTTGATTGTTGATGCTCTATCTCCAATCTCTTAATGTTGCTCTAAATTAACTGCTTCAGCTAGCCTTTGCTTTTTTAACCTTGGCGAAATAGCAATAATATTACCCCTCATCAGTACCTTAGCCCCTTCCCAGGGAATAGAGGGAGGAACAGTATCATTATCATTAGAGGTAAGAGTCTGTTAAATCTAAAGGCATTGCTTGCTGAGTTGATTCCTCATTCAATAGTGACATGTTAAGCCTCCGATATTTGAACTTTCGACTCTGACCTATCTGTACCTTTAGGGTGACAGGGGCGTGGTCTGATATGGTAATAGGTTCTGTTACACTCACCGCTCCTGTAAACAGCTGTTTTAGATATCAAAAACCTATCCAGCCCAGAGTAACTGCCATTCACCTGCGACATGAAAGTAAAGTCTCTGTCTCTCTGGGATGTTGACAGCGGCAAATATCCACCAGGCCCAGCTCACCCATCATTGCCAGAGGAGTAGTTGATTTCTTGAACAGTGCGCCCAGCCCCGATGGGATTCTATCCAGAGTTTGACTCGGGAACACAATTAAGGTTGCCTCCTATCAAAAAATGTCCCTCTGCTTTGTCTGCTCATTAGGGGCATATGTATTAAGCATTGTTATCTTAATACCTTCAATTGTCCCAATTACAATCACATATCTATCGTCTTCATCAGCGCTTGTGCCCTCATGATTAAAGTAGACTGATTTGTTGACTAGGATGCCGACTCCCCTTTTCCTCCCATTTTTATAAGAAGCACTATATACTTGATCCACTTGATCCAACATTCATTTTAAATGTTCTCTCTCTGACAAATGGGTCTCTTGTATCATCGCTACAGAGGAAATATTTTTTGAGGTTGGCCAAATATTTTTTTTTCTTCTCTTAATTGGATTAGTCACCCCCTTAACATTATAACTAATACAATTTAGACTGTTCATGTAGTATTTGCTCAAAGTTGTCAGTACGCTCCCCTCTCTGCTTTTTAAACCTGCATCCAAAGTCAAGCAAGGTCAACATAACCCAAGCAGACAAAAGCCTTACACTAGTCTCAGGGTAAAATAAACATAACAAATCCTAAAATGAACCAGGTAACGTGAACTTCCACATACCCAATTGGTTTTCCAAAACACAATTTGATGTTACTCGACTTCTCTTCCAACCAAAACACAAACCAGTTCCCGGTGTATCCAGGGCAGAGGAAAGCGACTGTTCCCGCGTGGGAATCACAAACATTGCCAATGCAGCTGTCGGCCGTTCGTGGAGCTGTCGCTGGTCGCTATGCAGGTGTTCTACTCTCCGCTCACAAATAAGTTCCGTCCATTATAGTAAAACTAGGTATTTCCATCCTAACATAAAATCTTTTGAACTCCACGAATGTATAACTGGGCGTGCGCTAAGGTCACTCAGCTTTACTGAACAGAGCCCTGACATCCACGCCTGTCGTCCTCCAACCGCAACCAGGCAACTCCCTCTCCATCCGCTCCAACCTGGATGTTTAGCCCCTGAAGCGTCTGGAGAGCATCCAGAGCCTCTTATAAGTCTTCTCCCCAAACCCGTGAGCGTCTTTAGCTGTGCCGGGTATATGCAATTGGCTTTGATGTTTTGGGAATAGTCATGATCGAAATATATTGAGTCTGCTTTGTAGAGAATCTGTCTGACTCCATGCTTGTCTTAGGATCACGTCTTTCACTGAATAGTCCACAAATGTAACAATTGGGGACCTATAAGCGGCCGTAGGATTTCTTGGTTTGGCTGTAGGAGATCAGTGGGCTCTCTCCATCTGTTGGTTCACTTCGGGCATCGGTTGAAGGACTGATTGCATCGGCTCCTTCACAAATGCCATCACATCCTTTCCCTGGCTCCCTTCAGGTACTCTGTAGATTCTTAGATTGTTGCGTCTTCACCTGTACTGTAAATCTTCTGGCGGTCAGGTCCATCTCCCAGTGTAGCATGTATTCATTGCATTGTAGCATATATGTATTGGATTGCTCTCTAGTATCTCCTCCTGTTCTCTGCTGTGATACTGAGACGGTCCTCCACCTCTCTGCTTCTTAAATCAAGTGTCATTACGCCTTTTCATTCTTGCATTGATGATTCCAGCTTTGACAGTGATAGCTTGGTCTGGTTGCGCCCTTCTAAATGTTCTTTTCTTCGTTTCTCCGGCTCAGCTCACATTTCGTCTTCTGAATCGCGTGTACTAGCTTTGGCTGCGTCGCCTAAAGGACTTTGAACTTGTCGCTTCAGATGTCCGCCCTAATCCTTCGAGTTATCATGTTTACTTGAGCCTTTGCTTCTGGAAGATGATCCCATTTTTTTATATGTGGGTTTTGCCCACTTTTTGGTAGTTTAGTTAGAAAATATTAGTAAGAATGACGGAGCTCAACCTTTAGGCTACTGCCTTCAACATGGCGCCACCGCAAGTAAAAAATACGCTGTTTTACTGTCTTTCCTTTAATAACGAGATTTTAAAGCAGCGGCCTCGTGATGTTACGATGGTAGAGGGCCTATTGGTCGCCATCGGCGATGGACAATTTGCCCAACCCTAATCCAAAGCAACCTCTACAGGGCGCCTTTGCTCTCCAGCCTGGCTGCTCCTGCCTCAGATGCTAGTTTGCTGTAGTGCAGTTTATTTCGTAGGCCTGGTCTGTTGCCTCTTCCCAGGGGACTGTTAGCTCTCCAAAGCACAGTGCTTAATGCACTCCCCCTTTCCCTCGAGGTTCCCTCCGGTCTAACCCAGTGTCGTTGTGGTAACCGCAGTGCTGTGTCGTCCCGTTCACAGACGCTCTGACACAGATATGAGGTTGAAGTCCCCACCAGGCTGACTCCAGGTCAGATATGAGGTTGAAGTCCCCACCAGGCTGACTCCAGGTCAGATATGAGGTTGAAGTCCCCACCAGGCTGACTCCAGGTCAGCCGGCTCCGAGCAGGTAGTTTGGGTCGGACCTGTCTGGGTTTTCCAGCGGGCTGTTCCTTCAAACCCCCCCAGGGAGCTGAGTGGAACTCCCTCTGAGGATAGGGCTTCCGCTGGAGTGTTCCTGGGGCGACGGCCGCTCCAGACATCCCACTTCCTCTATCATCAAATCCCACTGTCATGTCTCAAAGTAATGGCGTGCCACACAAACACACACACATCTTCCTAAGTATTCCCAGCTGCTCTCGGCCTCGTTGCGGGTCAGGCTACCTTAAGACACGGCCCTGGTGGACGCTCTTTAAACAGGCAGCACACGTTGAGGTGCAGCTATGAGGAGAGGAGAGGAGAGGAGAGGGGAGGAGACTGTTTGACTGTTGATTTGGTTTAATGTCTGTGCTTTGTTCTCTCGTGCGCTCCAATTCTTTTGAGTTATCTCTCTTTCAATTTTGTTATTCTTTCTCTCTCTCTCTCTCTCTCTCTCCTTTCTTTTCTTTCACAATCTCTCTGTCTCTCCCCCTCTCTCCCGGAGACCGCCGTTTTGGGGGTAGAAAGGAGAGGGAGGGTTATGCTGCATTTTTAAAGGTCCGTTTTCACTTGTTTGTGTGTGTGTGTGTGTGTGTGTGTGTGTGTGTGTGTGTGTGTGTGTGTGTGTGTGTGTGTGTGTGTGTGTGTGTGTGTGTGTGTGTGTGTGTGTGTGTGTGTGTGTCTCCATGTGTCAAAGCAGATGACAACGGGAAGAAGGCCAACAACCCAAACCACTGCAACTGCATCATCGACCAAATCTTCACTGGAGGCCTGCAGTCTGACGTCACCTGTCAAGTCTGCCAGTACGTGTGTGGGTGTGTGTGGGGGTGGGTGTGTGTGGGGGTGGGGGTGGGGGTGGGGGTGTGTGACTGTTCCAGAGTATCATGGTTAAGTTGTGTGTTATAATCTTCCCCTGGCTTGCAGAGTGAAGTGTTTGAATGGACTTGCTTTTGGTCTGGGTTTGACTTGCTGTCCTGTCTAGTACGGCCTTGCCCCCTGTTCCAGCAGCTCTTTCCTGCTCTTTCTCTCTATTTGGCCTCACTTCACCCTCATCTATCCTGCAGTTAGTCAGTGTGTACCTCTCTCACTCACACACACACACACACACACACACACACACCACTGCAGCAACAGGGCCCTTTTTGTCTTTAGCAGCGCTTTAGCTCCACCTGGTGGATAGAAAAACAACATAACAGAACATCCAGGTATAGTTCTGTATCCCCTGCACATGGACACCCTTCCTCAGTGCGTAGCTGTGGTACGTGTGCAGACTGCACTGTTGTCCTATAGCTTCCGTTGGCCTAGCCCTGGTGTTTCTGTCTACTGCTTTGGAACACGCTTCAAATGCTACTGGCAGTAGCAGACCTAGACACACACACACATGCACACCTCATCCTTTGCCCCTCTTCTGTGTCCCCCTGTAGCGGGGTGTCTACGACCATCGACCCGTTCTGGGACATCAGCCTGGACCTGCCCGGCTCCTCCAGCCCCTTCTGGCCCCTCAGCCCCGGGGGGGACGGCGGCGTGCTCAACGGGGAGAGTCACGCCACGGGGGCCACCACGCTGACCGACTGCCTCCGCAGGTAGCCCCCCCGGACAGCTGCTCCTCTCTGCTCCTCTCTCCTCCTCTCTCCTCCTCCTTGGGCTTGTGCTCTTCCCTGTTCCTTCGCCACGACCCCGCTGGCCCCCGCTCTGCCGTCCAGGCTGCCCGGCCACACCGAAGGGGGAGTGTAGCTTCCACACGCACACCCTCGATCTCTCTCTCAAGGCTGCTGCTGTCCTCTCCAGGTTCACCCGGCCGGAGCATTTGGGGAGCGGCGCAAAGATCAAGTGCAGCGGTTGCCATAGCTACCAGGAGTCCACCAAACAGCTGACCATGAAGAAGCTCCCCATTGTGGCGTGCTTCCATCTCAAAGTCAGTCGCTTAAAGAAGCTTTTAAGTTGAGCCTCACAGCGATCATTAATGTGCTCTGTGATGTCCAGCTAAAGCTTCCTAATAGGCCTGGTTTGTTCTCTCTACGTGCAGCGGTTTGAGCACTCTGCCAAGCTGCGGAGGAAGATCACTACCTACGTCTCCTTTCCCCTGGAGCTGGACATGACCCCCTTTATGGCCTCCAGGTACCACACACTCATACACACACACACACAGACATGCAGAAGTTGTCTCTTCTGCCATTTTTATTTCTGTTAAATGTCTGTCAGACCGGTGTAGGGCGTGCTCTTTAAATATGAAAGATTCTGCCTGTTTCCCTAGTAAAGAGAGCCGGCTAAACGGCCAGTACCAACAGACAGTGGACCCCTTCAACAACGACAACAAGTAGGTCACCAGAAGTTCTAATGAGCTTTCGAGTTCCGTGTCCAAACATCGGAGGTGAACGCCGCCGTTCCTCTCCTCACCTCTCCTTTCTGGTTTCCCTCCCTCCTTGGCCCCGCCTCGCTGCTCCTCTGCTTCGCGGCGGCAGGTACAGTCTGTTTGCGGTGGTCAACCACCAGGGGACGCTGGAGAGCGGCCACTACACCACCTTCATCCGCCAGCACAAGGACCAGTGGTTTAAGTGTGACGACGCCATCATCACCAAGGCCAGCATCAAGGATGTGCTGGACAGTGAAGGGTGGGGCCTCACACACACACACACACACTCGAGGAAAAAAAGTTCACACATGCTTTCACATTGGGGGTTTCCATTGGAAACAACACCTACTACAGCCTATACTACAGCTTGACAGAACCTAGTGTACATTGAAGTCTTTCCCATACAGTTGGCATTTGTTGTCAATTTATTGTGTTAATATTCTGACTGTTGACCTATTTTATCCCCCGCCACAGGTACCTGTTGTTTTACCACAAACAGTTCCTGGAGTATGAGTAGTAGACCCCCCCCCCTGGCAATCACTAATGTCAACGGCCACGGAGAGAAGGAGAAGGAGAAGAAGGAGGAGGAGGAGGAGGAGGAGGAGGAGGAGGAGGAGGAGGAGGAGGAGGAGGAGGAGGAGGAGGAGGAGGAGGAGGAGGAGGAGGAGGAGGAGGGGGGGAGAGAAAGATGGAGACGCCAGTCTGCCTGAATCAGCACAGGTCAACAACAGACTCCACAGAGGACAAACGTTGATTCAGCTGTACTGAACCACAAGAACCTACTAGAAGAAAGGAGAGGAGGCGAGGAGCAGAGGAGGAAGGAGAAGGAGAGAGCAGAGGGTTTTCAGACACAAACTGAGAAAATAGACGGTGTGCAGTCACAAATTGTCAACTTCAATATTTTGTCATTGATGGTTGTTGTCTTCTTGAAATCATGATCCCCCCCCCCCCCCCCCCCACACACACACACACACACACACACACCTCCGAAAAGACCAAGCATTTTAAAGAGGGACGAACTAGCTGTTTTATTTTTTTATATGCATTGTTACTCTTAAATGGAAGAGAGAAAAAACATTGTATTAAGAACCTTGCAATTGAACATGTGATTAATCATATACATTGTAATTTATTTTTTGTAGCCATCGCACTTTCTTTTTTTTTTTTTTTTTTAAGTTAGTCGTTGGAGTAGGACGGATAAAAAGAAGGGGATTCTGGGGGGAACAATCCTATTTTTCTCCCCCTCCCACCCTCGGCTGCTGCATTTCATTGTTGTTGTTGTTTTTCTTGTCAGAGCAGGGAAAATACCTGCGTCTATTTTTATACGAGTTCCCCCTCTGCATTCATTTTGTGTGATGTTGTGCTGTCAACCGTTTTTCAGGAAAAGTGTCATAGTGATGATGTCATGAGATTGCCGTCGCCACGCCTGTGTCACTGTTTGTTTCTTTGTCTATTGTTTGTTCATGGTGGTGAAGGGATCCTGGTTGTGGTGTGGACATGTTCTTGTTCAGGTGTTTCACTGACTGCAAGAGACAAGCACTTTTGGGATGTGTATCTGGTCCAACTCCCCATCCTGCAGTGTTAGCCTCAGGATTGTTGGTATAGGTGTTTGTGTGTGAGCGTGTCTTTGTGTCTTGAATATGTGTGTGTGGACTGATTGCATCAGCGCTGTGTGCGTGCGTGCGCGCGTGTGTGTATGCGTGTGTGTATGCGCGCGTGTGTATGCGCGTGTGTGTATGCGCGCGTGTGTATGCGCGCGTGTGTATGCGTGCGTGCGTGCGCGCGTGTGTGTATGCGCGTGTGTGTATGCGCGTGTGTGTATGCGCGTGTGTGTATGCGCGTGTGTGTATGCGCGTGTGTGTATGCGCGTGTGTTGTGCGTGTGTGTTGTGCGCGTGCGCATGTTTGTGTACTGAATCAGTACTTGCATTCAGCATGCTGTCTACGATGGATATTAAAAGTGTGATGTTTGGACTTTTTTACACATTATATACATATATATATATATATTTATATATGTGTATATATATTTATATATGTATATGTATGTAAAGGTATGTGTACAGATTGTATGTGTCAAAAGAGAAAAAAATCTACAACGTACTATCTTCATCCATATTGCTGGATTGGTTCCAGGGTGGTTATTCTGAACTAGATTATTTCCACCCTGACCTTCATCCTCCACACACTTACTGCTGCAAGAACTGGACACAGTTATGGTCAGACACACGAATAAATGATCTATATCTATAAACCTGTCGGCGTTGAGAGTTTTATTGACGCGCTGCCACCAGCGTGGAAGCATGAAGTGCTTAGAGAAAGAACAAGGAGCCAAGATGGCCCCCTTCATGCTGTACGCGAGTCACTACAGACACTTTGAAGACTCATACGATTTTGTCTTGACAAATGACTCGATGAAATATGTATGTAGGCAGGAGACACACACGTCACGTACTTACATTTTTTCCCTGCCATCACCATTACTTCTGGTACAACTAACATAAAACGTTGAGCAGTTCAGACACGGATACAAAAGGCAGTGCAATTATTTTCAGTGCTTGGACACCTTTCCACAGAGGCATCTTGACCATGAACAGGTGCTATGGTAGATTAGGTAGATGAACTCCAGCTCTGGTCAGTATGGTTTGTCTATATGTCACAAACTGGGCTGAGAGGGAGAGCAAATGATCCTCCTCCCATCTCCACCAATCTTCTCCTTGAAATGAAGTGGGACCTGGGGGTGTCCCGGCCTCTCCTGTCCCCACTTAGGTGCCCCGTTCTGTGGGTAACCCGGCTGGAGGACATCCTTCTGGCACATGGGGAGATATGGTCTACGTGGATGCTCCTCATGCAGTCCAGGAGCGCCCAGGTCAGAGAAGCAGTAGACACACTCACAGGTCTCCGTGGGACCGGGGCTGCGGACTTGTGAGATATTAGGAACGTGTTATGCCAGGCACCATCATGATTGTAAGAACAGACACAGATATGAACTCAGTGATTGATGGATTTTAAACAGAATGGAATGGTCAAACCTTTGGAGCTCTGCCCAAGCTGGTTCGGCTCCAGGCCCAAATGGTCGTCACATTCCTTGGCAGCTGTGTTCACCGTGGCCCCTGGTCTGGGGGCCCTACATCTGTTCCTCCTCAGCAGCACTAGCAGGGCTACAGACAGGGCACTCAGAAGCAGGAGAAAGCACAGACCCAACAGAGAGTACACCAAGATGGTAGAGGCAGGTAGGGCTCGGGATATGGAGCTCCCTCTGATGGTGGGGGTCCGTGGGGCAGCTTGTAGTATCGACCCTTGAGTGGTCGGGAGATCTACAGAGGGTTGGGTAGAAAATGAGTCGAACAACACATGTGGTATCAAATGTTGGAATACTTTCATAGCCATTTTGAAGTTACAATTTTTCACATACAAGGTTTCACATCGCATTGATCTTCCTCGCCTCCCTTTTTTTGCTGCAATATTATAAAACAATAATACACAACTTCAATAAATGAACAGCAAAGTTGATTCCTGCGTTAGTAGATATTTCCGCATATAGTGGATTTATTCCAAATGTTATTTACGGCACGGCCTATGAATGATTAACGGTGGCTGCTTGGGTTTTACAGTCCATTCGCTGTCAACCCTCTCAGTCTTCCTGACATCCACTCATGCCAAAGCTCTTCTCCAGGGGGCTAGCCAACTGCAGCGACATATGAAACCAGATAATGGAAGGGAGTGGTGATGGAGCCAAACGCATCCAAAGAACTCCCAAGGCTGAACAACATGAATGCTAGTAATTTGGGAGAGCCGTCTCATGTCAGTACTCCATATTGAGCAAAGACATACTAGATCATTTGTTTTAAAAACGGACGATATCCTTTTTTTAGGGGTTTAAAAAGTGTTTTAATAAAAGTGAATCAGTAAAAGTTGATTGGTTGATTGGTCTTAGGTGACTATAATATATTTCCCAATGCAATGAGTTTCCAATCTAATCTGGGAAAAAATGAATGTTCCAACTTTCACTGACCTGTATCCACTCCTGATGCTTTCACATGCTTTATTGAATTCACTCCAATTCCATCATTTCATAATTTGCAAACTTGACAATCACATTCACCAACATGTGAGGGTGAGATTTGATCAAGCATACTTAAAACCTATTCAAAACCACTTCATTATAAAATGTAGTGCATCAATGGTAGCCATGCACACAAAAAATAGAGGAGGACCGTCTGTTAGGAATGAACATGGAAGGATTTGAGAGGCACACACACATAAGTATACCGTGCAGAAACCGAAAGAGGAAGAGCGGAGAAGGAGACAAGACCAGAGCACCGTTGGTAATGTCTTGGGGTGAACTGTGAGCAGGGCGAACGATCTACAGGACAGTGATTCGTTACTCAGACTGGAGACACTTTGAACCTCCCAGACTTCGATACGTAATGGATTGGCGCTAAAGGCAATGCCTTGGGATGAATGGGCAAGGGCCAGAGGGCACTTGTCGATAATGATGGGGGTTGAAGAGGGGAGAGAGGGTTTCTTACTCTGACAGTGGTGCGAGCATTTAGACGGGTGATTGCCACACACAGCGGCACATCTGAGACATGTCATCAGCAGGCTGTCATAGTACTGGCCAGGGACTGCTTCACACTGTTGGGACACTGACACACACACACACACACACACACACACACACAAGCAAGCCAAATACACAGTATGTTAGCAGCAGCTGGTTACCGTGGATAGTACCAGACAGAGCCAGCATATCTGAAACAATATGGCTGGGGCATGAGTTACAGCAGTTGAATTGGAATTGACTAGGTAATTCCATTTGATATCATAACCTTTCCGTATGACCGAGATACACAGACGGCGGTAACAATCCCAACAAGAGATATTCAGATCTTTTGACATTCTCTTTGTGCATGGTGTGCATTTGTGGGCACATGCAGTAACTATCTGTGTGACTGAGTGTGTTTGTGTGTCTGTACCGTGTGTGTACATGTGTTAGTATAGGTGGATAGAGTATGTTTGTGTGTGGGTGTATGCACCTCTCACCACAGTAAACTCTGCATTTCATGTGAGGACGGGGCTGCTGGCAGGTCATGTCACAGGCCAGACACTTTCTGACCAGTCCATCCCAGAAGTGACCGTCAGGACAAGCTCTTCCCATCACCAGCTGACAGATACAGAGAGAGAAGAGGTGAGAGACATGGAGAAACAGAGAGAGAAAAGAGGTTGGAGATTTGGAGAAACAAAGAGAGAGAGAGAGGTTAACATATGGTAAAACAGAGAGAGAGAGAGAGAGAGAGAGAGAGAGAGAGAGAGAGAGAGAGAGAGAGAGAGACAGAGAGAGAGAGAGAGAGACAGAGAGAGAGAGAGAGAGAGAGAGAGAGAGACAGAGAGAGAGACAGAGAGAGAGACAGATAGAGAGAGAGAGAGAGAGAGACAGAGAGAGAGAGAGACAGAGAGAGAGAGAGAGAGAGAGAGAGAGAGAGAGAGAGAGAGAGAGAGAGATAGAGAGAGAGACAGAGAGAGAGAGACAGAGAGAGAGAGAGACAGAGAGAGAGAGAGAGAGAGAGGGAGACAGAGAGACAGAGAGAGAGAGAGAGAGAGAGAGAGAGAGAGAGAGAGAGAGAGAGAGAGAGAGAGAGATAGGGACAGAAGAGGTGAGAGATAGGGTTGGGAGGTATGGAGAAACCGAGAGAGACAGTCAGACCGATAAAGGATAAACAAAGACACTTCTGACCTCCTCCAACCATATCTTCCTATCTTGTCACTCCGATCCTCCTCAACTGGTCTACTAGTCCTTCCAAAAACCAAGCTAAAGTCCTTCGGTGATCGTGCGTTCTGTCGGGCAGCACCCAAACTTTGGTACTCTCTCCCTCCTGAAATTCGCAAGTCAAACTCACTACCCATCTTTCAATCTCACCTCAAAACCCAGCTTTTCAATCTGGCGTAACCCTAAGTATTTATGTGATTATAACCTAGCTAACCCTAAAACAGTTATTCTTTTACTTATGTCTTTGTCAACTCATTGTTTGGTCTATTTGTAGTTGTCCTTGCCGTATTGTTTGCCTTTCTGTCCATCTCTGTCTTAACTGTTGTACTCTAGTGTGTTGCTCCCCGTCTGAGCATTATTGTCGTATTCTTTTTCTGTAAAGCGTCTTTGAAAAGCGCTATATAAATAAAATGAATTAACATTGAAAACACTTTTTTTTCACAGCACCTACACGGCCGAATACGCCAAACTCAAGACGTTTCCCGCATTAATATGTCCCTCTGAAATCAAGCCCCACGATCAAAGGATATCCTCCGTGCACCAGACCCTCGGCATTGCTGTTTACCAATGCGCCTCGCATTCACACCTTTTTTCATGACCGACACGGCACGCTCCGCCGAGCACAGCCACTGGGCTGTGAAGCCCTCGCAGAACGCTGGGAGGCCCGCGCTCGGAGTTGAAGCCTCATGACTTGCCCAACGCCCTCATTTAATCTGAGCACATCCGCTATCCACCATTTGTCATGTACGACTGCTCGCTCATGGCTTTGCTTTCATCATTTTAGGTGTGGTCCCTCACACAGGCTCTAAGGTACTTCACTGTTTGAGTGCATTGCAGACGACTGTAGAAATGTGTGAGGTGATATTGATATCCATGAAGGACATCGTAAAGATTACACAGAAGTCCTGATTTGTAATAAACCAGATTTTTTTAAACACAAGAAGCAATTCCTGTTTTGAAACAGTTTCAGATGCCAAATAATGTCTTTCCTGCCAAAAATGTCTTCGTTTTGGTCCTGCTGTCACTTACCTATTTCGATGTAGACATCTGGGCTTGCGAGTTGAAGAACAGCCCTCACTATGATGCCATGGCCTGATATAGATGGAGGTTCATTTGGGTATGGACACCTTGGGACTTCCCCTTTTAGTTAGGTGAGGAGGACACCCGGTCACGCATACACACACACACACACACACACACACACACACACAAACACTCAAATCAGTCATGATCTGTGATCTTTGATGACATTGCGAGAGCTTCATTGGAATGCTAGACAGGTGGCTCATTTTCATTAATGTGTCATATTCCAGAGATTAGATAATATTGGGGCTGACCCTAAGAGCCAACCCTAAGTAACACAAATGTTTATTGTGTGGGCTCTGTACTCTAGCACATCGTATTAGAATTCAAATAAAAGTTAAGGTTAAAAGCAGACTGTTGAGCCAAAGCCACCATCCCGTCCCTGGACCTTACAATAAGCCCCTCTGGGTCACCATAGATGTCTTGGTTCCCCATTTGAATTGAACTGCTTACACTGTCGGATTATGTCACAGCATTTCAATAGGCGGTGAGGCGGTGCACTTGACATTTATTGCCTGGTATGCTTTTCTTTCACTACTTACATACATGTGATAATTCAGTTATGAGACATGGTCCATATTCTACCCCAACAGAACATTCCTTACCTGTGACGGAGACATGCTAGGAGATACCAACAGGTGATCGCTTATTGAGCGACTGAAGCCAATATACGGTGCTGTCTGTCATCTTACTGGACATAAAACCCTATCTGTATCGTGTGCCATAGTGTTAGTGCCATAGTTTGGCCGTGAACCAGGACCTAAAAGTATTGTCATCCTAGAAAGAACCCACATTTGACTTACTAGCACAAAGTCTTGAATTCTTTCAAAAAAAGAGTCCAGTAGGATTCTCATATTAGTGAAGTTAACCAAATTGAAAGTGAACTCTGTTGTGATATTACTGGTGGAACATCTCAGTGTTGGTGAATTGGCATGGCATATTTTAACTTTTTTGGGGGGGGGGGGGGGGGGGGGATCTCCCCTCAACCCTCCTATTGTGTTAAAAAAAATGAGTTACACCTTCAGTGTTAGCGGTTCAAATTTCACCCGGATCCAAATTTATCATCAAGCACTGACACAAATACTGATTATCATACAGTAAAGTTTTGTAAGTAAGTAAGTAAGGTGTCACTCATTCATAACCAATGAATATGTTTACTTTTGTATTTGTGTTTTATGGACTACATTTACTTTATTCTATAGGCCTATATCACGATCGATGTACCCATTATTCATTATACATGATGAAGAAAACAGGCAATATTCTGTAGTACTACGTATAATAGAGTACTGTTAAAAAACGTATTTTAAAAATAAGTTAAAATGACCAATTAGAGTGACATCTGCTGTGTCATGGGTCAGAATGTACCTGTATATACCTCTGTATGAAATTATGAATGAAGTCAATTTAATTTCACAAAATCAAGATTGAATTGTTCTCAATATATAAATGGGGTTGGAGCATGTTTGAGGCTGCCTGCTGCATACCACATAACTGACATTCAGAAACGGGTCAAATTTGACCCATAACACCACAAATGTAACAAAATTGTTCATAGGGTTTAAAAAATAATAAGAAAAAAAAACTACTAATTGATTTTGTTGTGTTTATAAAGTCATCGTTGATTATGATAAAAAAAGATAATAATAATAAAGATACAGAAATGTCTAAACTGGAAAACATGTCAAATTTGACCCTAACACAATAGGAGGATTAACATACATTTTCATCCATTTTTTGGGGGTCAGGATCTTCAGTAATGAGAGAAGCGATATCTGCTTCTTTGTCACTGCTCCTCTTTGCCCACCAAAAGTGACAGGCAACAACTGGATGCATCAAGTGGATGTGGCCATTAGAGGTGTATTTAAATAAACTCTCAAGTGGTAATATATGCATAAATACTTTCTATATTCTGTTCAAAATTGTTCATTAAAAGTCAACTTATCTGACTAAAAACTCCTCTGAAATCAAGTTCTTACACTGTTTAAAGGTGTTTAATTTCCCTCCTACTTAAGATGCTATATTGTATGGTAATAATACATGACTCATTGTGTACTTGCCTTGAAACTATAAGTGTCTCTCCATGTACATACTGTACTAAACCATTTCCCCACTCGAGTGCTGCTGTATCCAAGGTGTTAAAACACAATGGCGCACGTATAGCCATGAGCCAAATTGGTGTTGAGTCACTGTGAAACTAAAAGTGCCTCCCCCTTTACTCAGCCTCCTCTGCACCTGGCATGGTTGACCGTTCAGTTTTACTAGTCGTCACGTAGCAACCAGTGAAACTGCAAGTGAAGCAAGGACCTGGCTACAGGAACATTCTGCCTCGAATAGACTTCAAAACTAAACAGATGTGTAGGCAAATTTGGTCCAAAACGGAAGACAAAAAACGGGTTATGGCTAAAGTCTTGAAAAATTGTGACCAGAAGTGGTTTTTTTGAGTCAAACTTAAACTGTTTTCACATATTTTAATATGTTACATTATAACAACAGTAAGTAGAAACAATATGACAAATATTGGCAAGACATTTTAGAGTAAAATACAGGGTGTTATGTTAACTGTGGCCATGGTCTTCGTTCAATGAATGTTTGCTTTTCTGAATATCAGGATGAAAGTTTTTTTTACATTTGATTTATTTTACAATAAAATCTTACCATATCAAAGCGTTATAGTACGATTATTTTTCTAACAATAGGTATTCTAATCACAATCAACATTACAATGTCTCAATCCTGCCAGTAGATGGAGACATCACGTAAAATCAGCCACAAGTGCACCTTTTTTTAAATCTATCTGCTTTGTTGAAGCACAATGACTACTGTTTTCATAATGCATGCAGGTACTATAATTGAGCAAGCATTTATGTTCTTTCTTTTTTATATTTGGTTTGATAATGCATTTATATCATGTTGAAGCGGTCACGTGTTACACTTAAACCGAGAGGCTTACAGTGTAAAATTAATTATGAAAAAGGGTTGGCAGAGTAAATGGTAAAACTTTCAGGCAATTCTTCAACATGACTGGGCTCTCATCTCAATACTCCACTCCTTTTCAGTTAGCAGGGGTTTCTGTCTCGATCACATCAACCCCATTAAGTCCAGCACGACTACCCCAAACACACCACACATGTTTGCATCTCACCCAAAGAGATCATGTTCATCCCAAAATAACCCTAGGGTAGCACTTTATTACAGAACAATTACTATAGCATTTACTCTGGGAATTCCCAAAACATAGGCCTAATAAACCGTTTCCACGGCTCAGATATTAGCCCGGGGGTCCTTTTGAAAATGTACGTAAGATGAGACATATTTGTTATATATGTTGCAATCGTCACTTGGTCCTCTCAAGGCTTCACAGGAATGGGGTCTCTGCTCCTGTTCAAAGGCACATCAAAAAGCTGTCATATTACCAGGAATTCTTCTACATACTCTACATACCACAGTCTGTTTCATGTGTCACACACACACACACACACACACACACACACACACACACACACACACACACACACACACACACAATCTATACTATCTGTCTGTTTCAGGCTCCATATAGGGAGTGGATTGACCAGATTGGGGAGTTCATTTCGGAACACAGCACCCACGCTCTAGCCCTTTACAAATGAACAGTTGGGAGGAGGTGAAATCTTACAGTTTCTCAGCTCTCTGACTCTTATAAGCAATAGACATTTAGTAGGCAAGTGATATAACCTTTATGAAATGAACTGGTAATGTCATAACCCGGTCGATATATACATAAAGACTGTCAAAAGCACAGCTTTATGGAGAAAATGGGTAAATAGCCACACTGTCCACACGGTATAGGTCACTTCACGGTAGCATGAAACTCCTCTTTTCATGAGAGAAAGAGAGAAAGAAAGAAATAAAGCACGAGAGAGAGAGAGAGAGAGAGAGAGAGAGAGAGAGAGAGAGAGAGAGAGAGAGAGAGAGAAAGAGTTATCATACTCCCTCGGTCTAAAGCCGATAATTACAACGCCTGACTTCACCACCTTAACGGAGTGTGAAATCACTGTTACACACACACACACACACACACACACACCCACACACACACACATGCGAACTGGAGCGTTCAAGTGTAGAACCTGCTCACACATATATACACAAACACACAGACCGTGAGATATCAATACAATTAAATCAATTGGCATATTTAGGCCACTCAGACACATGCAGAGTCATATATGGAAAGGCAGACACATAGACACACACACACACACACACACTGAAACAAAGATTATTCTGTTCGGACCTGTGCAAGATAGATATAGAGGGGAAAAAAAACATCACAGACTCCCACCTTCGAGAGATAAGGAGGACAACCAAAAACACTCAAGTCTCTATCACCCCCTCACTGGGCAAATAGCTCACTGTGACCGTATGATGTAACGCACACCATCTGCCTCACTCAGATAGCAGGACTGAAGACGGACAGGTCTCTCTGTGCGTCTGCGTGCGTCTGGGCATGTGTATGTTTGTGTGTATGTGTGTGTGTGTGTGTTAGAGAGAGAGAGAGAGAGAGAGAGAGAGAGAGAGAGAGAGAGAGAGGGGGAGAGAGGGAGAGAGAGAGAGACATAAAGAGAGGGAGATTGAAAATCTGACGGAAATAAAGAAAGACAGAGAATGTGTGAGTGTGTATGTGTGTATTTATTAACCTGCTGAGTAATATGGATTTTGGTCCCGTGGAGGTTGGACATGAAATCTTTGCTAGCATTGGTAGTTCTGTCAGCAGAAGGGAACACAGGACCAAGAGCATTGGTAGTTCTGTCAGCAGAAGGGAACAGCAGACCAAGAGCATTGGTAGTTCTGTCAGCAGAAGGGAACAGCGGACCAAGAGGCAAAGGGCCAACTATTGCATTTCCGAACGTCAGAGTTACACATACAGGCTGCACATACACAGGGTAATAGTCTGTTTGTGCCAGTGTATCTGTGTTTCAAAGTGCGGGTGGGGAAGGTCAGCTGTCACAACACGTGAGGATGTGCTTTTTGGCTTACCGTCTGGTTTGAGAAACCGTTGGAAATACACTACCCAACAATCCCGCAACTATTCTGAAATTGCTTGGTTTTGTCAGATGCAGTGGAACCAGTTGTAGTGTGCTGAAACGTTAAAACACTACGTTACTGGGACCCTGGAAAATAGTGTGTCAGTGGCCGCTAATGAGTCAACAAGGGAATACAGTTGAATAACTCTTAAATGTAAAGGACAAAATGGTTAACAGAGATGATCAAGATGTTAGGAAGCCGTTTTTTAGGGCACGAGTCAGTCTTTCTTGCGTCTTCTCTCTTTGTCTCGGTCTCTCCTTTGGCACGTTATCGGGCATGTCAGCCTCTTTGTTTGGCCTACACGAGCCATCTCTGAGATACGTGGGAATGCTCCGGGGGATGGCTCTGAACTGTGTGTCAACGACACACATAGGAGGACGGCCACGGAGGACGGCCCAACGATCAGCAGGACATGTACGAGGACAGAACGGTGATCATGGAGGGACACTGTGGCAGGTTGAAGAATGAAACGAACGTCTGATGAACACAGAATAGTCACGTCGAGACACGCACACACACACACACACACACGCACACACACGCACACACGCACACACACGCACACACACGCACACACGCACACACACGCACACACACGCACACACACGCACACACACACGCGCAACGGTGTTTTTTGCCCCTGTGGGCTCTTTCAAAGTCTGCTTTCTGCCTTTTGACTGTAACCTTTGATTCCGTCCCATGCCAACCATCGGTATTGTAGAGCACTGTTGAGCGTCCGTGACTCCCTCTTCCTCCACAGGGAGCCAGGGTGAGTCCATCTGCCCACTGAGACCCCTGCCTGCCCTGGGTGAATCACGCCATCCGGCCTCCTCCGCGTCCGCATGGCTCCACGGACGGTCCAATCTGGCCCTTTCCTCTCCGTCCCCCTCCACACTTATCCAGTCCGATCCAAGCCATCCCTCCACTGCTATTGGTTCATTGGCCCACCGCCGGTCTGTCTTCTTCTGTCTCCTCACACTGTTCCCTTCCTCCCACATGCCCATAAGATGGCCGTGACTCCCCAACGCCACCTCCACCTGCCTCTGAGCCCTTTGAGTAGCCCCCTCAGGTCCTGTCCAGGGGGAAGGGGGGTTCTTCCAGCGTGTCCAGGCCCCCGTGGCCCCCCTCAGATGCTGGTCTGAAGCTCTCCGTTCAGCAGCGAGGCATTGTGGGTCTCCAGCGGGCCACACAGGGTGGGCTCGTGCGCCATACGCGTGCGGTCGGCGCGGCTGTCACTGCGTTCCGTCTCGTCCAGACCCCCCCCCTTCTTCAGGCACAGCACGTTCTGGAAGCTCTTCTTGAAGTTGTCCGAGAGGAAGGCGTAGAGGACGGGGTTGGCGCAGCTGTTGGCGTAGCCCAGCACCACCACGAACTCGAAGGTGCTCTTGAGGGCCGGCGTGGTGCTGATGGTGCCGGTGACCGAGGTGACGTTGAAGACGTAGAAGGGCAGCCAGGAGAGGACGAACACGGCCACCACGATGGACACCATGCGGGTCACCTTGCGCTCGGAGCGCCGCCGCTGGACGGAGCCCACTCGCATGCCCGACGACTTCACCTGATGGACAGAATCGCCAAGAATATTAGGCATGCTCTGCTTACTTTCCCCCAAACGAAACAGCCAAACGAATAAACGACGTCCTTAAACGAATGGTCAAACGGATCCAAACTCACAAACTGACTGTGACAAAGAGGTGGTCTTTACCATCTATACTAATAAACAAAAATGTACGATCAAAATGATTCCCTGACGCCCTAAAATGCTACATTCGAAAATACATCTAGTAGCAAACATTTATGACGACTATTTAGGACCAACAGACACGTTAATATCCTCAGCGACTGTTCTCCTTCCCTGCGTCGACCCCAGGAGGAGCCCCTCACCTTGACCACGATGAGCAGGTAGCAGAGACAGATGACGGTCAGCGGCAGGCAGAAGCCCACAAAGAAGGTGTAGAACATGAAGGCCGTGTAGTAGGCTTCCTGTGGCTCTGGCCACACGATGGTGCACGATGGCGCCTGGTTCTTATTGGTCGCCAGGCCGCTGAATATCATGATGGGCAGGTTGACCAGCAGGGACACACCCCACACGGTGAGGTTGATGAGTTTCGCAATGCGGGGCTTGCGCCACTTGGTGGACTTGATTGGATGGACCACGGCCAGGTAGCGGTCGATGCTCATCACCGTCAGGCAGAAGATACTGGTGAACTGATTAAGGGAGTCTGGGGAGGGGCGACATCGGAGTTGGGGCGAGAATTAGGAAATATTACATAAATATATTTTGGGCCTCAAACACTGAAGTATCAAGCACTCTTGCAGTCATATAGGCAGGATTTCACAATAGACACACACACACACACGCACACATGCACACACACACACACACACACACACACCCACACACACACACACACACACACACACACATATGGTGTATGCATTCGATAAAGGACCCATAAAGCTCCTATGTAGGCCTATTGCATGTTTAATGTGGAATATTTTAACTAACCAAATAATTATGGATCGGATGTAGCGGTTTCCCACGGATATTTTTTCCTATGGTTGAACCGGGTGAACCCAAAGACCATTAAGACACTAATAATATCAATATCTGTTTATCTCATGAATTAAGTCTCAGCAGCAGCTGACAGCAAGGCCTACCCAACTCAGTCAAATCCAAGGCTACCTGTCTGAACACATGCAAATTCCACTTAATGTACAATTGTATTCAATTACTATATTGAAAGTTATAAATACACATAAATGTACATTTTCGATAACTTATTTACAATTAGATGGAGGAGTTATCAGGGCCTGATTGAGGGGGAGTCCTTTTCAGTCCGGGTTATTCTGGAGAATTATAGCTTTACTGTGTAAGTCTGCAATAGTGCACTCAGCGGGTGAGGATTGAGAAGGTTAATATTTGCCCAACTATCATACTTGTTTAAATGGCCTCAGAGCAGGGAGGTATAGGCTACTGGGAGTAAAATTCAGTGCCGGACTTCGAGACAGTGAGGCAGTTTATTTATGAATGTATTAATTTATACAGATATGTATGTATACTTTTTCACACAAACACAATAGTCTCCTTTCTGGGGCTTCCCTGGGTCACAGTAACCCAAGCTCACCAGTGTCTTGGGGCACACCCACTGTCGTGGGAAATCAGAAGATACTATACATCGTTTTAAGTAACTTTAAAAGTATGTAAGTCAGGAGTTGAAGGTTCGAGAGAGTAGACTTTATTAGCATTCTAATAAAGCCGAATTGGTTCTGCCATTTCAACCGAATTGTAGCCACATGGCCTCTCACTTTTATACCCAAAAGATAGCTTCAGGCTATCTTAAACATTTTGAGCCAATCACAAATGGCCAGATCCCCCAAAGACATTTGGTTGATAGAAATGACCCACCTTTGTATTCATAAACATTGCATCCCCCCTTTCTCTTCCTACAGAGGGGGTCAAAGGAACTTAGGATCCCCAAGACAATATACTTATGTTTACTGTAACGCCCCAGCCAGACCTTCTGGCCTCATCTTTTGTTACTGACCACAGGACGTACCAAGATAAGGCCATTTGGCCACTGGCATGACCCTATAACACAGCGGGATACCCTGGGGTTTTACATACATCCGTCTCTACGTATACACAGTTTTCAAGGTTACTAAGGCAGGTTAACAAATAGTCCATATTTTAGCCCTATTCTCCTTCAATGTTTCTGTCATAAAAGTGAGATACTTCCAGGCCTAAATTATAGCACACCCCGCACCTGCAGTCATGACCACGCGGCACAGCACGGCGCCGAAGGGCCAGTGCACCAGCGCCAGCTGCATGGCGATGAAGGGCAGACTCATCATGCACAGCACGTCGGCCACGGCCAGGTTCAGGATGTAGATGTTGGTGACCGTCTTCATCTTGGCGTAGCACAGGATGACGTAGATGACCAGGGCGTTGCCGCACAGACCCACGGCACACACGGCAAAGTAGATGAAGGTGATGACCACCTGGCTGGTCTGGTCGAAAGCCTCGTGGGCCGGGCCGGTCGCTGTGCCGTTGCCCTCGGCGCCAGGGAAGTAGGACTCGTTTCCCGGGAAGTAGCTGTCGTAGAACAGGGGCTCTGGGACGGAAGGAGAGGGGAGGAGGGGCCAGGGCTCCATGGCGGCGGGTGGAGAAGGCCGGGGGTTTATCACTCGTGGAGTGTTAACGGGTTATGTGGGATTGCCGTCTATAGTGATTTGAGGACCGAGAGTGGAGCTCTATTCTGGGATTAAAGGTATGTGGGTTTGTGTGCGTGTGTGTATGTGTGTGCGTGTGTGTGTGTGTGTGTGTGTGTGTGTGTGTGTGTGTGTGTGTCACTAGTCTAGGGGATCCGGGTATACAGGGATTCAAGGATATAAATGATATTATTGAGTAGTGTTCATCATTGATCTTTGGATAAGTTATCATGTAGCAAAGATGTCTGGGGGTAGACAATAGTCAAAAGAGAAGAAAACACAAGGGAAAAGAAAAGAACAGGTGGGGGGATTCAATATGAATGACTGTGATACAGAAAACATAATATTCACTCAGAACAGTAGGAAGATGCACTAAATCATACATTTTGAGAGAGAGAGAGAGAGAGAGAGAGAGAGAGAGAGAGAGAGAGAGAGAGAGAGAGAGAGAGAGAGAGAGAGAGAAATGATTTCATTAACATTGTAACTGGTTTCTGCCGATTACTTTAATTGGTATCAGAGCACAAAAAAGAAGTCGTTGCAATTATAATTTATCGCGATAATTATGTGCTTTCTCATGTTTTCTAATACGTTGTTGATAGCCAGTTCCTCTACCTTAACGTGACCAGGAATCCTTTCAAACTACCAGAGCGGTCTACATTTAACCGAGGTTACACATCGTCTGTGATAGAAACCGGAGGACACTCTGGGACACAGGTCAAATCTTTTCACTTCACACAACACCACCCTGTTGCGCAAACCAGGCTGGACATTGCGCTGAGGGGACAGCCACCTTGCGCCACAGGCAACCTTTGAGCTCGGTTCGATTATGAAGTGACTACACGCCGCATTGGATTTTTAGGAGATTTTTTCGTGAAATAATGACATACTATAATAAAATACAAATACAAATACCAGCACAGTAATGCTATTGCTCTTTTGAATGGTATTTTATGTACTAAATATATATTTGAACCGGTTGATAAAATCACAAATGTTATCATGATAAAGAAAAATGTAAAGTTACAATAAGGCTGTCAATACTGAAGAGTGGCACAATAAGTACACATTTCTACTCGACACAGCAGGCATTGCGTGGCACAGATACGCACGACAGGCGACAGGCTAAATCCCTGTACTTGAAAGAGAATCAACAGCCTTATTACGACATTCTTTCATTTGTTTAGATAAATAAGATCCATACAATTCCTGCGATTTCTTTATGCTCAAAGTATTTAATTTACATTGAGTTTTAACACTCAATCAATTATTGACTATAACCTCCTACTTAAAAAAAAAAAAAAGAAAAAAATCTAAGTTTCGAAGAAGCAATTAAGAAAATTCTCTACCTTAATATGTCGAACTTTTACTGTCACATTAAGTCCATAGTGGCACGGTGTTAACCTTCAATATTCCGTCGATTTAACAGATCCATTGTTGGCGGGCGCATCAGCATACACCTGTTCTCCCATTACGCGCGACGTAAGCAGTTGCTTTTTTTGCTTACAGAATGGTTTCAATCTTAATTGTAACGAATGTATACATTTGTTCGATGTCCTTCTGATTATTTGAGGTTTCAAATGAAATGTCGACGTCCGTCATCATTTTTAGGCGAGTGAGGGCGACGTATCCAAGAGTCTTGGTGCTGAATCCCGTTGGCCGGAGCGCCGTGGTGAAATATGTCATAGATGCAGCATGGTTTGTGGAAGAGTGTGACAGAGACAGGCAGCGAACGGAGAGAGATAGATAAATAGAGGTGGGAGAGAGAGAGAAACAAAGAGAGATAGAAAGAGAGAGAGAGAGAGAGAGAGAGAGAGAGAGAGAGAGAGAGAGAGAGAGAGAGAGAGAGAGAGAGAGAGAGAGAGGGTACACAGACAACACAAGATGCTCTTTGTCTCTGTGAGAATGCGTAAACGATGGATCCTCACCCACTAATAAGTAGGCATGTTCAGGGCGTCTTCACAAAGATGGGGCAAAGAAGTAGCTAACAGCAGGTAGAGAATGAACTCTCCTCTACTCTCTCAAAACTTGTCGTCCATTAGCTTCAAGGTTGAACAAAAACTAAATCTTATCCAGGTTATTTTGCATAAATCCTAAGAGCATGCATTAGGCTAAGTCTAGTTTGCAAATGACCAAACATATGGTTAAATGTTCTCCATGTGATGTGACTTGTCTATAATCAAGCTATGTCTATGGAAAAGTGATTAGAGTAACTTGGACTTGGAGATGTTGCCGTATGTTTATAGGGAGACACAAGGGGACCAGATTAGAAGTGAGCACAACTGGCATCCATCTCCCATGCGACCCCTGTCAAAATAGTCTGAGAAAGTTACCTCGACTGTCAAGTACGTTTCTTTCAATCTGGCTTTTATCTTAAAAAATATGCGTACAGTATTAGTATTATGATTCTCTTAAAATAAACGGATGTGAAATCCTTAATCATTCTGTAAAGTACTTTTGGGGGGTTAAAAAATGTGTACCTTCCCTTCTCAGAACATATCTTTGACAAAGTTTGTCAACATTTGAATTAAAAACCTGTGACACAATGTTCACCTGTAACACAATGGGAGCTAAGTACAAGTCCTGAAATTACAGTAAGTGGTTTGCAACCCATACGCGCACGCACGCGCACGCATGCGCATGCACACACACACACACACACACACACACACACACACACACACACACACACACAAACACACACACAGGGGTGTGCCGCATCCAGAGAGAGGACCTGTACCCTAGCCCTAACTGTAACCCTAACCTGTGTTCTAGCAAAACTGAACCTAACCCTTAAGCTTACCTTAACCCTAACCCTAACCCTAACATTTACCCTAACCTTGACCTTAACCGTGAAACAAGCCTAAGCTTGACCGAAATGTTTCAAATACTGTTTTATCATCGATACATTTTACATACTCCACACATTTTAGGACATCTGTGTGAGTCTCAGACCTACGTGGTTTAACATCGAAACTGGTTTTCATTCTCATCACAACTGGTCTTCATTCTCATCACAACTGGTCTTCATTCTCATCACAACTGGTCTTCATTCTCATCACAACTGGTTTTCTTTCTCATCACAACTGGTTTTCATTCTCATCACAACTGGTTTTCTTTCTCATCACAACTGGTTTTCATTCTCATTACAACTGGTTTTCATTCTCATCACAACTGGTTTTCATTCTCATCACAACTGGTTTTCATTCTCATCACAACTGGTTTTCATTCTCATCACAACTGGTTTTCATTCTCATCACAACTGGTTTTCATTCTCATAACAACTTGTTTGCAGTCAGTCTCACTAAAAGTGGTTTTCAATCTCACCACAATTTAAAGTGTTTCTCACCACAACTTGTTTTCAATCTCACCACAATATGGAGTGTTTCTTACCAAGACTTGGCCTGACTTGTGGAGCAGTGCTTCTAATAATAATTAATATTTACACTTGATATAGCGCTTTTCCCTATGGGGGGGCTCAGGTCAGTTAGGTCGCCAATGTGTAGCAACCACCTGGGTGATGCCACAGCAGCCAATTTGCACCAGACCTGCTCACCACACATCAGTTTTAAGACCAACTGAAGAGCTACAAGGGGCAGGATAGAGGATAGATTAGCCAATGGAGAGCTGATGGGAGGGTTAGGTGGCCATGATGGACATAGGGCCCGAGTGGGAATCTTGCCAGGAAACCGGGGTTGCCCCTACTCTTTTCGAGAACTGCCATGGGATCTTTCATGACCACACAGAGTCAGGACCCCCGTTAAACATCCCATCAGAAAGACAATGTCCCTGTCACTGTCCTGGGGCGTTGGGCTGCCACAGACCACAGGGTAAAGGTGACCCCTACAAGTCAACCAACACCACTTCCAGCAGAAACTGGTCTCCCATCCAAGGTCTGACGAGGTGGGATAGGATGCAGGGTGCTAATGCTGCTGCTGTTGGATGACTTTACTATTTTAATACGCTACCTTACTCAGCACTGTTCCAATGACTAGCTCATGCTAATAGGGAAATAAAATTATAAATTGGTTTTTGCTAACGTTAACCTAATTTTGCCAGAAATGTGGAGTACGTGGTCTAAGGCTAAGAACTTTTGCCAGAAATATTTAAGGACTTGTTTAATGGGCTAATGTTTGCCATACTTTAATGGCAATATCTGATTGTGATGTGCACATTTCATCTAGCTGCACTGTCTGTTAAATTACTAACTAGTCAGCTAAATTAGGCTGATGTTAGAAGAACTACTTCGTAATGTTATTTCCTTATTACTAGTATGAGCGAGTGTGTAATGGTCGTAATTCGCTGCGTCCTGACTTTTTGAACACCGTGCTAGTGAGAACTGACTCTTCCTCCACTATTTGCCACAATCTGGGATCAAACTGTGTCTTCCAGGCTCACCAGCACTGGAGTCAGCGTCCTTAACCGCTCGACCGTGGGAAAAGGTACCTCTTCACATGATCAAGCGATCGTATATACAATGGCGAGTTTATACTGGTCGGTGTCCGTTACATTCACCCCTCAAAACTCGCACATCAGCACCCCCCAGCTTGTGAGCTTTACAGGTCACCATTTTATCCGGGTGTCGGCACCCCTGCAGCGGTCGTGATTTGTTGCGTTCTGACTTTTTGACCCCTCTGCTAGCAAAAACGGACACTTCCTCCCAAGTTCGCCATTACCTGGGATCAAATGACAGTTATTCCAGGCTCTTCAGCACTGGAGTCAGTGTCCTTAACAGCTCGACTCGCGATCAAGCGATCGCAGATATATACTGATGATGGCGAGTATATACTGGTCAGTGTACGTTGCAAGTGCATGCCAATTGTTTTTATAGAGATGTGATCGGAACAGTAGGCCTAGCCTGGATGTTGCCGAGTTGGCTAATACAGTGTATTAAAATAATAAAAAAGTAGAGGCACTGCTCCACAAGTAAGGCTGAATCTTGGTGAGAGATTCTATTGTGGTGAGATTGAGGACAACTTTTCGTTAGACTGACTTTGCAAACCGTGTCGTGATGACAATGACGCCAAGTTTGGACGATAATGAAAATTACTTTTTGTTAGACTGACGAATAACCACAAGTCTTAATGAGATTAAATAAAGTACGTTTGAGACTGAAACATGTCCTAAAAAAGAAACCGTACATACAGGTCATGGATATATAAGCTGTGTCTCATACTTCGAAGGGCACTGTCTACATTAAATGAGACGGTCTGGTCTACTGAGGAATTCCTATTTGCGTCAACAGCTGTTCCCACCCTTATCCTTGCGTCACGACGCTTGTATCCAATTATCACCGGCATGCAATAAACCTTGGGATTGGTTGGGCCACGAAGGATCCAGCTGTTACATCCTCCAAATTTTGGGGAAAAAAGGCCACATTTCTCGGCTGGATTAGAAGGAGCCTTCAAAATGGGACAGCCACTACGCGCCACTGTGACGAAATGCAACCTTCAAAGGATGCGGCCCCTGAATTGAGACCCAGCTATAGTATACACTAAACAGAGAACAGAGATCAGCATTAGCTAGACTGAAAAGACCTTGCTGATGTAAATACAGCCACCTGTGGGTGAATTCTGAACAAATGGGCTGATATTTATACCAAAATGATCATGGATTCAAGGGTAAGTGTAGCCAAAGTGCAGGGGAGCAGGGGGTATTAGCAGTGGCACGGATGATCCAATAATCAAAGACACAACGGCAGGTTGCAAAAACAGTTCCAGTGGCATCCACACAAAGGTAACCCAGGAAATGACTGAACAAAATACAACAGGAACTGGGAACTTAAATACCCTGGCAAAAGGCACAGGCACAAATCCTAAAGACTAATCAGCCGGACCCTGGGAGGTACGCCTTCTCCCTCTGCTGGCTGAAACTCCATCCTTCACTTGCTGGCCGTGACAGGACCCCCTCTCCGATGAGTGACTTAATACCGCCACCGCTCCTGTGCTGGAGAAAGTCAGAGATTAGTGTCTTGTCAAGTATTTGCGGAGCAGGCACTCAGGAGCGCTCCTCTGGGCCATACCCCAGCCAGTCTACCAGGTACTGGCGCCGGCCCCGAACCAGCCGAGAGTCCAATATGCGACAAACAGTGTAGACAGCTTCGCCATCAACCATGCGGGGAACCGGAGCACAGAGTGCTGGTCAGAACTGGCTTGAGACATTGCGATATGGAAGACCGGGTGGACCCGCAGATTCCTGGGGAGCTGCAGCGTCACGGCTACCCCGCTGATCCTCTTCAGGACCTTGAAGGGTCCAACATACCTCTGGGCCGGCGTGGCTCCTCCTCGTAGTGGAAGGTCCTTGGTCGCTCACCAGACCCACTGGGCCACCCTGTAGCCCGGAGCCTGCCTGCGGCGCCTGTTAGTCTGCTTCTCATTGGCGTCTCGGGAGCGAAGGAGCGGGGGCCGGGCCCGCCTCCAAGCCGCATGACACCTCTTGACAACGGCCCCCGCTGAAGGGGCCCCCCACCTCCTCCTCCTCCTCCTGCTCGAGGAACAAACGGGGCCGGGAAACCAAACTGGCAGGCGAAGGGCGACATACCTAGGGCCGAGTGGTGCAGCTGCTGACTCCACGAGTCGGGGTCCCTGGATGCCAGGCAGCGTGGGCTCGTCTCCAGGTCCTGGTTTACCCGCTCTGTCTGCCCGTTGGACTGGGGGTGGAACCCGGAAGAGAGGCTGACCGTAGCTCCAAGCAGACGGCAGAAAGACCCCTTAAACCTGGACACGAACTGCGGGCCTCTATTGCTCACCACATCCACAGGGAACCCATGGAACCGGAAGACCTTCTGGAGGACCAGACGAGCGGTTTCCTGGGCCGACAGAAGCATGGGGAGAGGGTGGAAATGGGCAGGGAAAGCTATTTTTTTTATTCATAAAATGTATACATTTTTCTCGCAAACTTATTTGTGCCTTTTCTATCGAGGCGATTTTAAAAGTTGCTTGATCTACTAAAGTAACAACCGCACTCAAAGGGCACCCCCACCCACATGATTCAATACACATTAGAGTGATTCATGATTGCTTCAGAACCCCCACAAGAGCAGTGGCTGGCGGTGGTTCGAGGGCTCCTCTCAGCGATCTGACGTGTGCACGTGTGTGTGTGTGTGTGTGTGTGTTTCTCTGTGCGTGTGTTCACATGACATGGGAACGGCAGTGTTGTGAGGGAAGCCCTCCGTGGACGTGTCCGACCTCGGGGTCGCCTGCCTTGAGCTGACACCTTGCCCTGCGCCTCCATCACCCATCGTGGCACCGACGTCTCTCCCTCCTCTGCGTTGGCCTTCCCGCAGCGGAGGAAAGGAGGCTGTCAGAGTACCAGGGTCACGGGGAGAAGCGACACGGCGGGAGTCCCGCCTGACAGGTGGCTGCAAAGACCGGGACTCCGGGTATCACGGTTGCCGGGGGCTGGGACTCCCAAAGCACTGCAGAATACCCCAGGGGGGAGGTTCACGTCAACACAGGGGAATGTGTTTCTTGTAAACGACGACAGAGATTTGGGTGATGCTTCAGCCAACTGAGGCCTCAAGGAGGGGCTGGGTGTTTCTGTTTGTTTGCTTTGCAGCAAAACACTACTGTGTATTCTTAATAAAAAGGATAATAATAAAATCAAAACACACCTGTAGAAGGGGTTAGCCACCACTAGTGGTGGGAGGGTTACTTTTGAAATGTAATAGGTTACAGATTACTAGTTACTCTGTTAATAATGTAATATGTAATGTAACTACTTCAATTCCTTAATTAAAGTAATGCTAATTCATAAAGTTGAATTACTTTTGTTTTCTTACAAATATTTTAAACTGGGCAAGAAAACTGAAAAGCCCTAAAAACATACATTTAAACCAGGCAGTGTAAACCTCACAATAGTACGACTCAACACTGATTACTGTCCAAACTTTGGAAAAGTTTTTAAATATTACTTGAATTAAGTGAATGTTTTGATTTTAAAGCACAACCACCAAAACAAATTACAAGTATGTAGAGAACCCTGACCCGCCTTGCTGTTGTCGGCTGGTCAGAGACTCAGGTTGCTTAGCAATGTGCAGAGCATTGATTTGATATGTCAGCAGAGAAACGGTGCAAATTCAAACAAGAGAACAAATCAGAAACAACTCTCTTACAGAAAATAATATATTTGGATGTAATACATTTGTAATCACCAACATTTTGATAAGTAACTGTAATTTCATTACATATTTTTTCTCAGTAACTAACAGATTACATTTATTTTGTAATTTAATTAGGTAACGCCATTACATGTAACTAGTTACTCCCCAACACTAGCCACCAGTGCTTTCAGACGTAAGGACCTTTCGTAAAAGGATATTATTGTTATTATTATTATTACTATTATTCATTATTTAATTTTCAAATACAGATGACAGAGATGACCCACAGGTCCCCAGTCCGATGAACTGCAAGACCCAGAAGACCATTGGCCCCTAATTTCCACAACTATAAGGTCAACTATAAAGACTCACCAGGAGGTAGGGGGAGCCAGGCAATGCACTCAGCGTGAGAGTAAGACTCTCTTTGAGCCCTCCACCCCTTGTTTGGTTCGGCTGTCTGCTCCCTGTAAACGTGGGAACTTTCAAGAGGAATAAGATGTCCGAATCTTGTTTCCATTTGGGTACAATTTATAAATTTAGAGAGGCCTTTGTACGTTTGTATGATAAGGTTGACATGGAAATAGAGATAAGACTGTAGCTCGAAGGATGAAAAATGGATGTGGTGAAAAATAAATATTTGTGTGGGGTTGCATGTGCGTAAGAGAAGGAAAGAGCAATGGAAGGAGAGGCGGACAGAGGTTACCGTAATCGTGTGTGTCTATGTCTGTGTGTGTCTACAAGCGACAGAAAGAGAGAGAGAAAGAGAGAGTGAAAAAGTTAGAAGAGAAAGATAAAGAGATAGACACAGATGTAGAGAAAAAAGTAAAGGGCATGGGGTCCCTCCCGTGGTTACACACACTCACACACACACACACACACACACACACACACACACACACACACACACACTGATGTTTATCCAATCTAATTAAGGTGGCCTTTAGACCTCCTTCCTGAATCTATATATCTCCATGGATCATTGGGCATGGAGGATCTATTGGGAGATTTGAATGGGCTTGAGTGTACTTGTCGTAGAAGAAGAGACTCCCCATTACGACACTCCAGAGTAAACACGGCCACTTTTCCCTTGTGTGTGTGTGTGTGTGTTTGTTCTTTTGTGTGTACATATGTGTGTGTGTGTGTGTGTGTGTGTGTGTGGGTGTGTGTATGCGTGCCCTTGTGTGTGTGTGTGTGTGTGTGTGTGTGTGTGTGTGTGTGTGTGTGTATGCGTGCGCTTGTGTGTGTGTGTGTGTGTGTGTGTGTAGAACTTGGGTGTCATTGAACAGCCTGTCCCGACCCTGGCCGTGCCTCAAGTTATTTCCCTTGTGTTTCCATGTGTTTCCCCTTTCCCATGCGTCTTCTGTTTTCCCCTGTCTGTCTCTGTGTGTGGGCTTGTCTTTCTCTCCCGGCACTCTCCCACTCCCTCTTGATTGCGGCTCACTCACCTCACCTACCCAACCTTTACATCTGCCATCCATTAACTCATCAACTCAACAGTAATCCTACTACAGTTCTCCATCCACTCATCACCAATTGTTTCAACTACTGTAATAGTCTCTCGCTCTCGGCTGCACTGGTATTTTCTGAGTTATTCCTTGTGTTGTTTGTCTTACCTGTACTTACGGTGTTCCCTGTGCTTCTAGAATCATTACCCTCTTGCACCCCTGCATGCCTGTCTACCTGTCTCCCTGCCTTGCTTGCTAAATCCCCAGGCCCATCCTCAGCCAACCATTCATTTCCATTAGAAGCTTCACTGTGTCAGACTAACATTACAAGTAAAGTTTGACTACTTGCCTAACTGGATTGTTGACACACATTCATGTGACCTTTTGATGCAATAGTAATGTAAAACAGTGGCCTTGAGATTTGTCACTAAGGAACCCTAACTACAAACACTAAGGGCTGGTTGGCCAATGCCCCTTCGGAATCAGTAACATGTTTGAAAGTTGAGGAAGCCCCCCCACTACTTATAATATCTTTCTAAAACATTTATTGGAAGTAAACGTAGGATTTCTTTCATAGAAACGTTTGCAAGCTAACTCTTTTTATGAAATAACCTTTGGTGTAAGAAAAATAAGCTTGCAGTGTAAACATTGATCAGCAGACCACCTCATTGCCCATCAATCTCAGATTGAGGTCATGCAAAATCTAAAAGGTTAAATTATGCATAAATAGGCTAGCAATTGTCTATAACAAACAAGACAAGACAAATGCATTCGACTGGAATATATTTTATTGTATTTTAATGCTAATTTATTTGACCTCAGCTGTTATTGGGGGGATATAGCCTACTTTTCTAAGTAAAAATATACTGTATACTGTATGCTTACATTGGATTTGAACAGAATCCAATAATAAAGAACATTTTCTAAACTTTACCGCCGATTACAAAAAATACTTTCCCATAAATGTATTTACAAAAGAAACACCTTGTTGGGAAAAAATATATAAACAATTTATGACAACCATGATGACATTCCATTTTGTATTTTCCCAGCCAATTGCCTTTCTAATGCATTTGTCCATTCAGTAGTCCAAGCCTGGTTTAGACACACTCTTTACCCTGTTAAGACTGTATTACTTGGAGGGTGTTTATATGAGATAATAATTTGGAGACAATAAGTTTGTTGTTGCAGTATAAAGGACACAAACCAACCCACATTACATTTATTGCCCATCTCTCGGTAGAATTATCTCCCTTTCTTAACCTCTGAAGTGCTGTCCTCGGCAATGATAGCATGGCAAGAAATGTCCACAGTTCATCTGAAAGTGCTCGCATTGGAGGTCAGCACATTGAAACAGCCAAACTATTGCTATGATCTCATGCACACGTACGAGAATGAGCAAGTACACACGTGCACGCGCGCACACACACACACACACACACGCACACGCACACGCACACGCACACACACACACACACACACACACACACACACACACACACAAAAGAGAGGCAGAGTAAGCGAGTCATCATGGATTCAGCGGTGGCCATTGAGGATCTGGGGGAAGATGTATCTGGAGGAGGGAGAACGGTCGTTTTCCTGTTTACATGCCACCTGTCTGAGCCTGGCCAGTTCCATCATCGACGCCTGCTTTTTTTTTGTTCTGGAACACCCAATAGCAGAGTTTTGCGGTGAGGTTTCGAGATATTAGGGAATGGAATTAGGGAACCGCTCAGTAGGGGCTTAGTTGGTGTATGCTCTGTTAGGAAAAGCAGACATGGAATGGAAATCCACATGCTTTTGAGGAAGGAACAGAGCCTTCTTGAGATTTGTTGTTTTGTTGCGTTTGCCTCCTGTTTGTTCTTTCAGACTCGGAATAAAAAACCTATCCAGTCCTGTTGCAGTTTCTCACTGTTTCATACTGTACTATCACCTAGTCGAGGTACCCAACCATAGTTCCATGTGTATCATTATCAATGGACATCACAGTTTTTTTTATCATAGATGTTTTTCTTCACTTTTCAATTTTTAAAGATCTCCTCCAAAAATGGTATTACCTCAATGATTTGCTAGCATACAGATAAGGTGTGTGAACTAAAAGTATAAATGTTTTACTCATACCCTTATCACTTTGGGGCTGTAAAGTTGATAAAACAGAACTGCCAATCTGAAATGGAGGAAGGAAACTGAGCCAGATGTCCTTCTCTCACACTTCATGTGTCTACTTTATTTCAACGTCTATGCCACCTGAGTCACGTCCCGTCCACTGGTGTCCCCCAGGTCATACCGCTCCGTCTCAGGGTTGCAGTGCACGCTGGGGGATCTCTTGGCGGGGCAGAGAAGGGCGTGGAAGTACCTGCCAAAGGTCTCGGAGAGACAGGCGTACATGATGGGGTTGGCGCAGCTCCAGGAATACGACAGCAGCACCACAAACTCAAAGCCCCGGGCGAAGGTCTTCACCATTTCGGCGCCGTACAGTGAGCAGAAGTTGAACGCATAGAAGGGCAGCCAGCACACGCCGAATACCAGCACCACGGCTACCACCATCTTGGTGACCTGCCACTCCAGCCGGTGGCTCTCGTGGTCGGGCGAGGCCGCCCGGCGCTGTTGGGTCCACAGTACGAACACCAGGGCCACGTAGGAAGCCGTCATGACGGTGAAGGGCAGCGCGAAGCCCAGCACAAACGTGTAGGAGAGGAAGCCCAGCATCAGGAAGTCGGAGGCGCCCACGTCCAGGGAGCACAGGCCCTGGCTGGAGGTAAAGAGCAGGGCCATGGGCAGCACGGGCAGCACGGAGAACAGCCACAGGACCACCGACACCAGCTTGGCTCGTCGCGCCGTCCCCCAGCGGGCGAAGCGGAGCGGGTCCACCAGCGCCATGTAGCGGTCCACGCTCATCGCGGTCAGGCAGAAGACACTGGTGAACTGGTTGATGCCGTCCAGAACCATGACCAATTTGCACGCCAGTTCACCGAAGGCCCAGTGGTTCTGGAAGTTCTGTATGGCAATGAAGGGCAGACCCACCATGAACAGCCCGTCGGCCAGAGCCAGGTTGAAGATGTAAACGGTGGTGGACGAGGCCATTTTGTCCAGTTTCAAAATGGCGACAATGACCAGGGAGTTGCCCGCCAGTCCTATAATGCACACTATCAGGTAGGAAACAGCCATAGCAATGCTGAACACATCCAGTTGGTCTTCGAGGTACATTTCCTCCCCGATGAATGTGCTGTTGTAATCCGTCTCGGAGATCAGCGACCAGTTCATTTTGGAGCAGTGGATTCGATTTATTTGTGAGCAGAAACAAAAGGCTTTAACCACAAGAAATGTAATCAAAATATTAACAGGCAAAAATAAGAAAGAAATCTTCCGTTTTAATCCATCCTCAGTTTCAATTTTTTATGCAAACAGTTGGACTCGTCACAGTAACGTCTGTAACAAAAAAAACAACCAAAAAAACATGAACCAGAGAGGTTAAATCTGAATTTTTCACAGAACACAAAAAAACTCCAGCTTTTGCGCTCACATAGCAGCCATCGTGTTAACTTTTGTTCTTCTCAAAACCTGTCCCTGTTGATTATTGTGGTGGCTTGAAGAGGATTCTGACACACGTGTTAGCTGTGAAAGACCTCTGCTGTAGAAAATAAGCCGTGTCCAGACGCCTGACTGGACCCTGTCTCTCCCGGAGCTCTTCTTTATATCTCCCCCTGCTGCATTGAGATTGCCTGGCGGTGTGACTCTGGGAGTATGTGGACGCTCCCCTTCCTGTCAGTCAGACTCCCTCCTGGCTCTCCTGAGAGACTGATAAGTCTTTGCTTGGCTCCCCCCCTGAGTTCTCTGGCTGTTATGCTGTTTCCAAGGTGCCGTCAGGCCCATCTGTTACAATACTTTTGTTTTCATAACTAAGCAGTCTCCTCGACCGCTGCTTCCCAGCTTTTTTCTCCTCTTCCTCATTGGTTTGGTTTGCCCCCACCGTACCTCACTGTCACCCACCCCACCCCTCTGTATCCCCCGGGGCTCTCCTGTGCTCCTATCACAGTTCAGTGGGGGGTCACCCCGAGCTGAGCTAACTCCCCCACGTTAAACTGTCACCCACACATATAAAAACATACACACTCACTAATGCAAGCACACTCACACACATCACCTTGTTAGGGCCACAGAAGCCTTTAGACACAAATGTAGCTCTAATGACGAGACTGTGAAATATTATGCTGTTGCTGCTCTCTTCCAGTAAATCCATTGTTTTCTTTGCCTTTTCGCCCTAATCTTTGCCTCGGATCGCCTTTTGATTTGTTTCCATTCTTTAACGAAGGAAAAAGACAGGCAGGTCAAAGGGGGGAGGCTTGAGGAAGTGGGGAAAGACAGAGGAGAGGCGTGAATACGAGAGAGAAAGAGGGAGAAGAGGGACAAAGCGGCGTGGTTCAGTGAGGGCTAGATTAAAGACCCCGGTGAGTGATGACCTTCGTCCTGTTCCTTCTCCGACACGCATTTCTGGAATACCGTAGGAACATCCTCAGGAACACAGCAGATCGCACATGCAACGACCCCTCTGTCCATCTAAAACCGGGCCTGGACATTCTGCTGGCTAATCCAGCATACTGGGGACTTCCCCAACCAAACAACATTATTCAGTGAAGATGGAGAGAGGTTTTGTTAAAACCATAAACTTCTTTGGTAAAATCTTGAGCGCATTCTACAGTACATTTCTATACAAATATGATTTGGTGGGAATTCCCTCAACACCCTCTTTCCATTGCCCACACCTCTTTACCCCTTGGGTCTAGTTTTTACTGATCCCAATAAACTGAAAAAAAAATGCCTTTGTAGTCTTAGTCTGCCTTATGATGTTGCTACTTAACTTTCCCAAAGGGACTAGAACTTTATAGAGGGATTCTACTTTCCTCCCACATAAACATAGCTCAAACGCTTTGTTCAACCCAACTAAATTTGGTGTTTTCAACAGCTTCAGATTTCAGGGCAAGTTTTTTCTTTACTCTTTGGGCATTTCAGTTTGAAGGGAATGCCCGTGTGTCTCTGGAGAGATAAAAGGTGGCTGGAAAGCCTTGATCAAAGAGCAGGATACAAAACCAACACCGAAGGTAAAAAAATGCCTTCCTCCCTCCCTCCCTCCCTCCCTCCCTCCCTGCCTCCCTCCCTCCCTCCCTCCCTCCCTCCCTCCCCTCCCTCCCTCCCTCCCTCTGTCCCTCTAAAGTTCAGAATTACCTCAAAGTGGCATGTGTGCTTTGCTAATCTGTGTTGCATCAGTCTGCCTTTCATAATTGAAGTTCAAGATCAGCCTTGATATGACCCTTGTTTCAAAGTAGGTTCTGATTTCACCTTCATCTAGGCCATATGTTTCCTTTTAATTAAGTGGAGGGTAACAATATCTGCAAACAATCTATACGTCACTGGGAATTACCAATGTCAACAAATACTTAATTCTCAGCGGGTTCAAGGTTGCCAAACGTATGAGTTGATGTCATACAAGCATAGACGACTTGTACAAAGCGATGCTGCTTTACTAGCTCTGGGGGGTCAGCGAGGTTCCACATTTCTCTCATAGATTCCGTAGAAATATGTCACTGGATTGCATTGTTCAGTTTCAAGCCAACTTCACTATAGTTAGGACACATCATCTAGTTGGTGTAAATTGTGTTTTTAAGCTATCTTAATAGTCACTTCTTTAAACTTAATGTATGAACACAGGCTTAAGGTGGGCTACTGGAACTTCCACTAAAACGGACCCCCCTCTAACATTTCTTCATTTAGTTTTCAACATGAGCACGAAGAGTACGGTTCAAATATGAGTCTGCCACTTTCCTTTTGAGTACAGAAGCGATGTGACCTACTGGTTGAAACAGTGTATTGTTAGACGTTGAACAACTTGTTACACAATGGGGTGCCACTTTAGCAGTTGACCGACACTACTTAACAGTCAAATGCAAATTCTCCCCTCCATTGGTCGGCTACCATCGTGGATTTCAGGTCGTACTGACCGACATCTTCAGTTGGTGTTCAAGTTTTTGTGGAATAGTTTTGTGCCATAATCAACTTTACAGTTTAATCCTCAATGATTTAGCCAAAATGAACTATGTAGCATAAGTGTGACCCATGGTTCAGATGTATAGAAAGCAGATAATACCTGCCTTATTTCCTTATTACAACAACATGAAAAACTAAGTTACCTGTTCAAATTTACTCTAAGTATTTATATGTCCTTACACTGGCAGCAATATTAATGGAAATCTTACATAAAGTATTTGCCAGCCATATGAAAGTAAACCATTTTGTCTAAAACTACACATGACTGTTCCCATTAAATAAAATGACAATAATCTAATAATAATCTAATTCTATTTTTGTAGATAGAGCCTATCATTTTCACGTGTGAAAAGTGATTTGGGCCCCTACATTGAAGACCTAATCCCGAATAACTATCCCAGCAGATTGACCAATAGGTTCTTCGGAGAGGCGGGGCTCTAGCTGCCACAGACACGTGTACAGGGAAGAAGGAAGTAAATACATTGAACTCGAGGTGCCACAGAAACAGTAAGCAAATAGCATATTTTAACGCATTTGCTACATAAAATAACTGAGCGATTTTTTACCCAACATATCAAATGTTGTTACACTAAAATACTTTAAAATTCTCCTCATTCGTTAAGAAAGAGAAGCCTGCTATCATTAGCTTGTTAAAACCCAAAAATATGCCTGTTTTGTTCTGTAGCAAATTACTATTGTTTCTTCATCATAGAACAGCGATATTGTTTTTAGCGGGACAGTAAGAAAGTAATTTAAACACACATAAGAAGCTTAATGTTTCCCCGGGACATTACTTTTAACAAGCTTTCATTTTGGATGTTTAGTTTGTTGTTACTGTGTCGTCATTTTTAAGTGTGAGTGTGGCCATAAACTCCTGCAATTATGCAAGGTGCTTTTGCTTTCTACCATTTAAATCCGCATAGTGCCAATTTAGTCTATGGGTTGGGATGCAAATACAATCGTAGAGTTCTTTGACAAACAGGATTTGGCACACCCTGTCTTAGAGAAACTCAAATACAGTTTTACACACACTCATAGTACAAGTTGTATTACCTATCATAATATGCAAAAAGTAGCCTAAGAAGTTATGTATTGGATGATGTATGCTGGAAGAATGTATTCATAACCTGCCATACTGTGGTTTTGTTCTGCTCTATTGTTCCTTCTATCAAACCCTCAGTATCCTATCTCAGTCTGTCTCTTGGGTAAGCCTGCTGTAGTATTTAGAGCTGCACCGAAGAATGAGTAACACCTGTTTGTGTGTCTGTGTTTGTAGTAAGAGTACCCTATTCTTTTTACAGCAATTACAGTATGTAAGGGCTCAGCCATAGCCGTCCAAACCTCTTGGCACTATAATATGTCATATCTCTGTGCCAACTGCACAGTGCTGCCAGGGTTGACAGACTGATGTGTGTGTGTGTGTGTGTGTGTGTGTGTGTGTCCTTTTCCCTCAGGGTCGGCACCATGCTCCCAGCCTACAGCCCTGTGACGCAGGCCCTGCTGGGGACCCTGTTCACCTGGGGCCTGACTGCCGCTGGGGCTGCTCTGGTCTTCGTCTTCTCCAGCAGACAGGTATGGAACGAGCAGAGCAGTCAGTAAATTAACCTTGTTGAGAAGCACCCCAATGATGCGTTAAGGTCAGAGGAAATGCACTCTTGACTTGATTGAACGGAACTGGCATCTTGTCCTGCACCCCTCCAAATTACTCCACTGGTTGGTGTGCTAATGTTTTCAAAAGAAAACGTCCAGTATGTCCAAGGGTCGGAAAAACATGTTTAGAGTAGAAAAATAAATGTTTAGAGTAGACTACAATAGCACAAAATAACGTAGTGTTTCCTCTTTAGTAAAAATATTCAAAGAGAGCCGTGGTTATACTTTCCCTGAAGAGTATGCGTTATGCAGGTGAAGATGACCTCCATGTCTAAATATCAGGGGTAAAGGGGTCTTTGTTGTCCACAGATCGAAAAACTGCTTCCTGTCAGGTCTTTCGACTGTTCAGTATATTTCAGTAGGTCAGAGCAGGACAAGCTTGTGATTTATTTAGTTTTTTATCTCTATGAACCTAAGGTCGCAGGAAAGTTACATTGATGCTATTGATTTGACTGCCGTTGAGCGCTTCATATCTCCTCATCATGCTTCTATCTCCTTTGCTCTTTTAGAAACGTATTTTGGATGGAAGCTTGGGATTTGCCGCTGGGGTAAGGATTTGCCTTAAACATCTTCGAAGTTAAAAGACCCATGTGCTTCTCAGAAGAAACTAAAACACCTACTCTTTTAGGCACACACACAGCTTTACCATTGCCCATCATTTCTCTTTGAAAAACAAAATAGACAGAATAGCCTGTATCTCAAGAGAAAAGATACCACAGTCTTTGGAGTTGTTTGTGGCAGTTTATTTCCCTAGCCACAACAGATTTTGCTTTGGTGATAGTAGAGATAAAGAGAGTGACAAAAAGGACAGGATTTTGGCAAATTGTATAGCTCACAAACTTTGATAAAGTGTTACTTTCAGATTAAGGAACTTTCAACTGTAAAACGTACCACATATGTTTCCTATGAAAGAAAAAAAAAACATTGATAATTACAATAACATTAATCAGAATAATATTTAAAAAAATTACCTTAAATTGTGTCACACAATATTGAAAAGTATTTTTTTAAATAATCAAATGTATGTTGCTATATATATATAGTAAGTCTTTTTTATTATGTATACTACTTAAGTAGTACAGCATTGTCTCAGGTCTTGGCTTTTAGTAGTTTGCTGTGCTTAGAAAGAGGAGTGTGAGAAAGGGCCAGAGAGTGAGATTGGGTTGGAGGGAGGAAACAACTAAAAAGTAGTGGAGAAAGAGAACCTGTCACTGTGGTTTTTGTCAACACTGCAACGCCTATGGTGTATTATGGACAGGGTAAGAATTGCACAGAGGCATAAGAACATATTGAGGCAGGGTAAGAAAAAAATCTAATTTTCAGGACAAATGTCAGTCCCTTGCTCCAGTCATGTCCTGCAGACAGCAAGGACAAATGTAGTTTTAGCTTCTTTTCTTATCCTTTGATTTTCTCAATATCCATCCCCTCATTTTCCTCCACTCACTGCCTAAATCAATTACTCACTCATCTGGTTTCAAATGGAAAGTTTTAAAATAATGTCACCAGAATGATTCCGCTCACAGGCCACATGAAAAGAGCAAATGTCGACAACTGATCAACTGAATCAAATAAACTGGGGTAATTTTTTTCAGGTTGACAATTTACAGTGGACAGGTTTTGCTCTGTAATTATGGAAGAACAAAGTCACGGGCAAGTAATCATGGCTCTAACAAGTGTGTATCCTAACAAGGAACAGGTGCTACAAAGTGCTCCCTGATTAAAAAAAATTCTCTATGAAATAATATTTTTAGATTGTAAAAAGCCAAATAAGTGCCAGCCTTATTCAGCCACTGCACAAGGACACAGCACATCAAGTGAATACAAACTTGTGCACGTTTCTGCAGCCAATGGGCGAGCTTAAACAGGAAGTAGATGGTTGAAAGAGGGAACTCTTATCCACCAGTGCTCCGGGGAAAAGCACATTCCTTTACTTTGATGAGGTGGATGCCATCCTTCCAAGTTCCAATGGTCATTACCTGCTGGAACATCAATAGCTCAGGTAACTGTCAGTTTTTGTCCAGCTTATGTTCAGCATAAAAGTGTGCTTTTATAGATGTAGCTAGCTACTAAAGTCATGTCATGGGTCTTTTTTACATTTTTTAACTGAGAGCCATGGAAAGGACAATGGCAAAACTAGTCCAGTAGGCTGTGAGTCTATGGGCTTGTCATAAGTTAGGGTTATCGAATACTGGATAAAGTGAACCTGGAAAAGGATGTGGTCTAGGACTAATCTCATGCATGGCAGGGTATTGGTATGATCGGATGCTGTAAAATTAACTGGAAATAGTCAAATAGAAAAAATTGCTATTGTGAGCAGAGAAATCAGAGTTTGATATTCTCCTTACAGGGAAAGACAGTTGTCAACAACATTGCAACTCATGGCATGAGCCATTGTGAAGGCTGCCAATTGTTCCGAGTTGCGTGCCAGTACGGCGGCTTGAATCAGGCCACAGCTTGGTAGAAACAACCGCTTTGCCTCATGAGATTGTTGTGATCAGGCCACCGTGCGCACTACACTGCACTGGGCCGGAACTTCCTTCCACCAAGCTCCCATCGTCCGTCAACAGCTGCTGCTGTTAACACACCGAGCCACCCTGATGAGAAATGAATTGCCTTCCACTACCTCTCTGCACTCACCAAAAGCTATTAAGTCAGGGTCTTTTTTTAGGATTCCCTCTTTTTTGTGTTTGACAGATGGGACCCAACTGCTACCATGTTTTAAGGGGAAAACAAGTTAAAATGTTGTGTAAAATCCCCTCTGCGTCGGTCTGATACTGCAGGAAATTGCATAAACTTATTTTCTAACTACAGTGCAAAACTTCCTAATGTTTATGATTTCTAAAAATAAATAGTTTTGAGTATAACTATGTAAATTATTCTCTGCACTTCCACTAAATAGCTTATACATCATTTGGTGCAAGATATTTCAGACAAGGAATACAATACTGTGAAACGACTTTTTCTTGCCCTTCATAGTCAAGCTTTATTTATTCAGAGAAGGTCCAATTTACTGTGGCGGAACCAGCTGTACTAACACAACCTGCAGTATTCAGTACATTTTGAAATGGTTTCAAAAAGAGAAAGTTTTCCCATTTGGATGTGGCCTCATGTCTCATGCGCAAAAAGCGTAGTGAAAATTGGACAAACTTCAAACTTGCATGGTTTCTGCAGCAAAGCCATTTAAATGGAAACACAAGTCACCAGTAATTTCCTAATACACAGGAAATGGTGTTATAATACCCATTATGCCTTAAATCCTTGTTGAGCACTCTAAAAAACAACATTTAGAGATGATGTGGGTTGAGAGCTGCTATGTCATTGGGGTTTTCAAGTGGGCACCTCGTTAAATTGAGCCCACGACACCTCCAGCAGGCTTAACGGTGAGCATTGACATCTCAAAGCCACCCCCCTCTATATCCGCTCTCGGCACGGACAGATAAAAAAATATACTAACATAAACTATTATTAAGCTGTGTGATATCCCTGCTCTATCCCTGACCCTGCAGGCGCTTGAGCCCGCTGTGCAGGGATACTTACCGTCACCTGAAAAATAACTCTTTCCCTACTCTATTCCTGAAGGCTTGGTAAAATCACGCTCAGCAGGACAGCTTACTTTTATACCTTAGCCCTGAGATGAAATACGTTTTTCCTTAATTTGACAAGCTCTTTACTTTAGCGCCCATATAGGATTGTTCCTTTTTAGCCAGAGCCACTAGCTACTTATTTCTTCCGATACAGCTTTTATATACTACTTTCCTTAAGTAGTTTGGTTGTTGATATTGCCACAAATCCACGGCATCCACCTTCCACAGGACACACCTTTGTTCTCCAGCCTCGCTGTTGTGCCTCGGCTGCTGGTTCGCTATAGCAGAGTTTTTTTCTTTCCTAAGACTTGTCTATCGCTTCTTCCCACGGGACGGTTAGTTCTACAAAGTAGGTCCAAAGTAGTAGGTCTGGTCCTAAGTTGGTTGGTGCAGTGTCTGATTGGACTCTCAATTGTTGGCCGACGTCTGCTAGCATTTTCCAATCAATATTCGTATGCATTATGTAAAGTTTAGCATGTTAAAATGCATTAAATAGCTAGTCACAAACTATAGAAGTGGAAGTTATACTTTCCCGTGTCACAGAAAGTACTCTTTGCATTTTTTTCTGTCTGAAGAAATACATATTTTATTTCTTTTTATGAATCCATCCCTTCCTACCTAACAAACGAGCACGCACAGCTTCAATAGGGAAATATGGTTATAGAAGAATAAAAACACAGTGTATTTTAGTTTAGCTTTGAAGGCTAACAGGAAGAGAGCAGTCCAATGTTAAAATAACGGGCTAGTTTTATATACTATATAAAATATATATATTCATATATATAATTATATTATATAATATATATTTCATACTCATTTCTGGAGATTGTTTTCAACCCATCACTTTTAGTGGGTTCAGGTTCAATTCATTCTGGTTTCGGGTTACAAAGGGGTCTGGAATACTTGTTTGTCTCTGTTATTCTCTTTCCATGCAGGAGGCATTTGTTCTCTGTTCACGTCTGTAGAGCAGTGAGTGCTGAGTCATGACATCTTAAGAAAGGATGAAGTGGAATGGAAAGAGGCTGTTGAGCCCTTGCAGAGACCTCTGGCCCCCCGACGATGGAGAATAAGAATGAGGATTTGGTGAAAAAGATGGCAATCAAACAGGTGTAGAGAGGGCGAGAACAGCAAAGACAATATGTGAAGAGCAGAGATGAGCGCAAAGGTAGGGCCGGCGGTAGCGGCATCAAGGCTAGAGAGGGAAACTGCTGAGTGGAAGGCCGCTGGGTCAGGAAGTGAATTGACAGCTGGAGTGTGTCCTTAAGGGTTGCTGATGTACCCGGGCACAGCAACCATCGATCTTCCCTTTACCTTAACACTTCACTGTGCCTGTGAACTATGGAAGTACTGGGTGGCACCCTAGACGTGGTGTGTGTGTGTGTGTGTGTGTGTTGGATCACTTCGTTGTAATATGTTTCTTCAGATCATTTCTGCAATGCAAACTCAAGTTCTCAGTCATTAAGAAAAGGCAAACGTTTTGATTTGTGAAAAGAATGCTCTGTTGAGTTGAAAGGCACAAATGAAAGATGGATACTTGAGAACATTCTCAAACGTCTTACTGAAACCCGCCTTTAAGAAGAAATTGAGTTTACCAGGTTAATCATAGTGTACCGTAAAACAGATGTTAATGTAATTACGCAATTACACAATTCAATGAAAACCGATCATTTATTTAGCAGGGAGATATCCCTACTTTATTCCTGTAGGCTCCTACTGAGCAGGTATATTTACCTTCACCTGAAAAGAAAATAATCTTTTAGATGGATTGACGAGAGATATGTATTATGGGTTTCTAAATATCAAGCTTATTTTCCCTCATTTACAGTCCCTGGTTGTATGGACTTATCCAGAAACCCTGTGCTTTGAGACCTCCCAAACCTACACTCACACTGCAATTACTTCAGAAATACATACACATACTTTTCTATTGATTGACCCTCCAAGCTTTGGAGATAATTAGCAATATACTGTGGTGTTATGGAAAGACATTCAGAGCACATAAACACAAGTAACAATGAGAAACGTAGCTTGTGTATTATGTATAGATGTATTAGGCATGTTCCAAGTGGACATTGTATAGTTGTCAGTTTTGTGACTGTGTTTGTGTCTGTTTGACAAATACAAACATTTTTATCTTAATGTAAACAAGGAAGGCTATTGCACCTCATGCCCATTTGATGTAGTAGAATGCATAACATGCATGCCTATTTGAAAGATAACAACCCAGTTTTGGAATTGGAAAATAGCACCAAAGTAATGAGGGGAAGAACAGTGTTAAACAAGATGAAGCAAAGGAAAATGTCCAAGGCCTCATCGGAGACTCATAGGTGACGGGTAATGTAGGCTTTACAATAAGCCTCTCCTACATTTTGTAAATAATACTACATCTGTTATAATATTTCAAAATATTGCTGATATAAATTACATTTTGTAAAGGAGACTTTAACTGGCATTGGCGAACGTAACCTAGGCTTGCGTTTAAATGTGTGGAATTGTCAACACCCGTCACCTAGACATCTGTGTGTTATTTTGCGATTGCTGTTATGAACACGTTGTCCTACGTGGTAGGAGCGAATTGGCCATCGGGAAGTTTGGGAAGACTTCCAAACCACCCAAACTGTATTAGTGTTAAATGACAGCAAAACAAAACAAACCAAAAAACAGGCGCTGGCATAAACTACCTCTCTGTCTCCTATCTGTAGCCTATACGTCCCTGCTCCGTGGTCGTTGAAGCAAGTATGATAGATGGGCAAATATTAACCTTCCCAATCGTCAGCCTCACCCGCCACCTATTAGTGCACTATATCAGACTTACATAGCAAAGCTATGACTCTCCAGTATACTAATAGCTTGTGAACTAAAGTGGGCTAGTCTAGGGCATGAAACCCCGGGTCTGAAACGAACTCCCCCTCGATCCGGCCCTGATAATTCCATCTAATTATAAATAACTTATCAAGAAGGTACATGTGTAATATAGTCATTGAATACAATTGTACATTAAGTGGACTTTGCATGTGTTCAGACAGGTAGCCTTGGTTTTTGACTCAATTGTGTAGGCCTTGCTGTCAGCTGCTGCTGAGACTTAATTCATGATATATACAGATATTGATATTATTATTGTCTTAATGGTCTTTGGGTTCACCAACCATAGGAATATATATCTGTGGGAAACTGCTACATCCGGTGATAATATCCATAATTATGTTGTAAGTTAAAATGTTTCACATTAAACATGCAATAGTCCTACAACTTACAAAATAGGTAGCTTATGAGTCCTTTATCACATGCATACACCATATTGTGCTTGGCAAGAAAGTTTGGCAATACTACTTTTGCATGCAGCATAGGGCCCAGGCCGGATTCGAACCCGTTGCGATAAGGACTAGCCTTAGTGGTAATTGCCTTAACCCCATGAGCCACCGGGGCGCCCCAGGCAATGCTATTTTTACACCGGTGATGGCGCCCCTGTGTCAAACCATAAGTTCTATGAACCCCTTCAGTCCAGTTTCAGAGCACACCAGCTGAACTCCAAGATCAAGGTACATCAGTGTCTGATCGCACCATCCATCGCTTTTTGAGCGACTCTCGGATCCATCTAGAACAACCAAGGAGGACTCCACTTTTGAACTAAAAACATAGAAAAAACAGACTGGAATTAGCAAAAATGCAAATTGACAAGGCACAATGCCTCTGGGACAATGTTCTTTGGAGTCAAAAGCTTTTTGGGAAGCCATATCAGGTCTATGTTTGCAGACAGAAAAATTAAGCTTTCAAAGAAAAGAACGCTATACCTACTGTGAAACATGTTAAACAGGTGTAGAGAGGGCGAGAACAGCAAAGACAATATGTGAAGAGCAGAGATGAGCGCAAAGGTAGGGCCAGCGGTAGCGGCATCAAGGCTAGAGAGGGAAACTGCTGAGTGGAAGGCCGCTGGGTCAGGAAGTGAATTGACAGCTGGAGTGTGTCCTTAAGGGTTGCTGATGTACCCGGGCACAGCAACCATCGATCTTCCCTTTACCTTAACACTTCACTGTGCCTGTGAACTATGGAAGTACTGGGTGGCACCCTAGACGTGGTGTGTGTGTGTGTGTGTGTGTGTTGGATCACTTCGTCGTAATATGTTTCTTCAGATCATTTCTGCAATGCAAATTCAAGTTCTCAGTCATTAAGAAAAGGCAAACGTTTTGATTTGTGAAAAGAATGCTCTGTTGAGTTGAAAGGCACAAATGAAAGATGGATACTTGAGAACATTCTCAAACGTCTTACTGAAACCCGCCTTTAAGAAGAAATTGAGTTTACCAGGTTAATCATAGTGTACCGTAAAACAGATGTTAATGTAATTACGCAAATTACAGTTTCAATATGCACAGGATACAGTGTTATAATATACATTATGCCATAATCCAAGATGAACACTTTCAAAAACAGTATTTTTTAATGGATTTGGGTTGAGAGCAGATATGGCGTTGGGGATTTGAAGTGGGCACCTTCCATTCCAAATGTTTCATTAATTTGAGCCCGCGACACCTCCAGAAGGCTCAACGGTGAGCAAAGACAACTCTGAGCCGCTTCACTCTATATCCGCTATCGGCACAGCCGAAAGACTTAGGAGGTTGGCATTTTTGAGTGGTGTGATTCAAATTCTTTTCACAGTTCTCTAGAACTACATACTGCACCTTTAATTCGTGTCATTAATTCATTCAAGTAATCTCAATATGTAACTGGACCGTATTACAATAACTTATTTTTTTGTATTTTAATTGAAGTGTTGCCGTAGAATGTATTTCCGTTACTCCCCAACCCTGGTTACCAACAAATTTGTCCAGATCTATGTTTTGATTGACTGCTGTTCACAATCACGACCATCTCTTATCTAACAAGTATTTGGAGATCAGATACAGAGTTGTTTTGAACATTTCACGCACCTTATTGCTGACCTCAGTTCACCAGATGTTGCCGGAGCGTTGTTGACCTGTGTCTGGATGGAATTCTTAACCACAAAATGAACATACATTCCACTACATCCCAAGTCCAGAATCTGTATGAATGAGGGGAGCAGGAGTTATCCAAAGGCCCAGGCCAGCATTATAGTGTTTCTCCTACGACTGTGCAGCAGTTCAATTATACAGCTAATTAACTGGAGTAGATAGTTAGCTTGCTCAACCAGTGCAGGAGATGGCACACGCCCATCTGACTTTTGAAAAGGTTTCTAGGATCTCTTCATGAACAGAGGCCTCACTGGCCCCTTAGATTTCGGAAACAAAACACGCACAAGCGCGCTTCTCCAATGTTGTTTTAAGATCAGCGTAATGAGTGAAGACATAGATGCATTGTATATATCTTTTTTTCTTTTGTCGACGTGCACTATAAAACCTTTCTTTGAGTAAACAGAGTAACCAACTCCTCTTCTTTGCCTCAATGAGCCGTTTATTAATGTTTCTCTTTGCATCAGACTTGAGAGCATGCCTTGCGTACTTTTTGTACTTGGAACTGAAATACAGTTGAACCATTGAGCTGAAGCCTTTGAAATATAATGGCTTTTGACGCAAATCCATTTACAAAAACAGCCTGTGGGTTGCGCCACGCTGATTATTAATCACTTTTCAGGCCAAAACTCATTCCTTTCTGGTCATGTAATCTCCCCTCCAGCCGCTTCAAATAATGTGGCCTGTGGATATTTTCTTTAAGATATTCAACTAATATCTATAAGAAATACATTTTTTCAGAAGATGTTTACTCGTTCAGGTAAATGATTGTATTAGTGTGTGGCTAAACGATATCTACATTATAATTATTCATGATTAATGAAAAAGCTACAGCCGAGCCCTAAGTCTGTTGACCTTTGGGGGAGAAAAAAATGGATGCAATTACATGGTGGCTGGACCATACAAATAGGATATGGATGCGTGAGATGTGATTGCAAGCAAATGACAGGGGAGAAAGGCGAGATGGATGGTGGGAGAACAGAATGGACCCAACAGGGACGAGAACCGAGTAGAGGGAAACTTATTTACCAACACATGATGGATGGATCAAGAGGAAACTCCCTTCAAGTCAATTACAACTGATTTCCCCCTTCATTTTGAATGTGTGCAAAGACAGGCATCACAGCACTTTAGGGTGAAACCTTTTTGAATTAAAAAAGTACAAATTGGTGGCTCGGTCAAACAGTGAAGTTATTGCCTCCCATCTCAAGGACTCTCCACAGTCATGCACTGAAACAAAGCAGAAGCAGTGTCTTTCCTCTGTAGAGCTGACAACACCGTTTATCTGGAAAATCCTTCCTCCCCATTTTCATGTCTCCCTATTGTGATTACTCCACCTTCCACAGGTGGCGATGAGCCACCCAGCAGCCCACAAGGCCAATTTGTGAACAGTGCATCTTGCCGCATGTTTACTTTGGCTTTTGAACCATCCTTTTCAGCTTGCAAAAACCAACGTGTCACTACCAGATGACACCAACAGGAGATTGATTATTCTGCCACACATATTTTTGCCCACAGCTTTTAAAGTGTCCCCCAACTCGAACTGTGATCTATTTTTCATGATGACCCCAATGACAAGGGTACCCCTCTGCGTGATACTGTATGTATATTTAGTAAGAAAAGGACCTCGAAAGGACATTCTGCAGATGCTTGTCTGATGACAGTTTGGCAGAGAGTGACTTTTATCACAATCATGCTCCCTTGTGTATCATGGCGCACACACAAGCTCACTTGACAGAAACATTTCTCGTGCAATTTCTTGAGAACACACAAGCAGACATTCACACACATACTTTGACTGTGTTGTGCCGTCATGCCGAGTCAGTCTACCAGCCAATTAACGTGGTCCGTGGCCTTCTGTTAAGAAGCCGACTCGGGATGGTGATGGTTTCCCTTGTCAGACAGTGTCTCTGTGTCACGCCTCCCCAATCATCCTCATTTGGCTTCTCCCTGATCATCTCCTGTAATCAGCTTTTCATCCAGCTCCTTATTATGGGTTCTTATCCTGCGAATGACAGCAAATGAATGTGACATTTATTTGTATGGTCCCTTCAAACAAACACTTAACTTCTGTATTTATGTGTATATACACAAACATGTAGGTCACACAAACATGTAGGCTCACAGTCGGGTCTGGTACATGCATTATTCAGTCCACTGTGTCCAGCCTAGTGGAGCTGTGATATTAGCCCTGAGGACTAAAAAGTCACAGCTCACTTTACTTGTACGTGACTACGTGTGTGTCCATGCACAACACATTTGCGTACATGGTTGTATATGTTTGCGTGAGTGCGTAATTGATTCAAAGAAAACCTTCCTTTACCCTCACTGTGTTCCCCCCTTCCCAGTAACAGCGGGTTGGTTCTGGCTGTCAGAAAACGCTGCATCGACACTTAGCCGCCATGTAACAATCGAAGGAACTAGGAAGTCTTCCTCTGAACGTGTCTCACAGGCCATTTGTAAATTCCCCCAAATGGTGTATTCTTTTTTGGGTGTTTGGCTCTGCCCAAATGATTGTGTATTGACATTCTCTGTTGGTTTCCCCTCAGCCAGTGTTGCTCAGAAGTGACCGGGTCACCTTAGCGCTGTAGACCAGTCACCATCCCCACAACCTCCTCTTTTTGCTTGCCTTTCGTTCTCTAGACGCGTGGTCCACACTGGGATCTAAAGCCAATGCTTTCAAATGGTTTGCCCCTGGAAAGGTTACACGGCACGCACGCCAAAGAATGTCTTAACCTCAACGTTCATATCCTTTCCTCCTCTCCTTTTTTTCTCGCTTCATTTCCCCCAGGTGATGTTGGCGGCCTCCTATTGGTCCCTGTTGGCGCCGGCCATCGACATGGCCGAGGACTCGGGGAAGTACGGCTCCTTTGCCTTTGTCCCCGTTGCTATTGGCTTCCCCCTGGGAGCCGCCTTCGTCTACCTCGCCGACCTGGCCATGCCCTGGCTGGTAAGTCTCGCCTTCCTAGAGGTGCCCCGCTTCACGACGCCGCGACGCGGGGTCACCTAGACGGCCATTTCCCCCCCCCCCCCCCCCGTGTCTTGTCCCTGCATAAACGTTATCAGCACACTGAGGGAGGGAGGGGGGGGGGGGGGGGGGGGGCGGGGGGGCGTGAGGACTACACTACGACTGACTCACACGGAGAGAAAAAGAGCTAATGAAAGGAGTAGTAAGGAGGGTCAAAGAGACCGAGAGCCAGAGGAATGAAGAGGAGGGTGAGGGGAGTGCCGGGGGCGCTCGTATCGACGGTAGCCGTGGCGATGGGTCGGAGGCAGGGAGTGAGCGGCAGAGATGGGGAGAGACATCTGGTGCCCTGAGCTGCAGCAGTCACTGGAGGACAGCAGCCTCCATGTCCACTGCATAATGGATGAGACGGGTTGACACGATTCACTCATGCATACGCACACATACACCGTGGACGTACACACTTATTTGCGCGTGCACACACACACACACACACACACACACACACACACACACAGGAACAACAAGGCACAGATAAACGGACACAATAGGCTTTGGTAGGTTTATTGTTACAATTATGTTCAGTATGTACATATCATCTTTCAAAGCGGAGATGTTGGACAGAGAACATTCGCAGAAATACACAGGTTATGTAAGTAAGTTATATTTACTGGAGGTGAAAACAACTTTTACTGAACGGATTGTTCATCTGACAAGTCTAGCGATTGAATTGCAACGGACTGTACATTGATTACCTTTTAAAGCTATTCCAGTGATAGTATGTCTAGTCTCTTCTTTTCAAAACAAAGGAATATGGTGAAATAGGCCTGTTAAGCTGACGTTCCAAACAACCTCCCTTTCCCAGAGTTCAGAAGGCTGTCATGCTTTAAGCTTGTTAGCTAGCTGTGTGTGAGAGTGCCAATGGATATCTGGCTTGTCAATGCCTCTCCAATATAAGTTGATGGAAAGATCTGCTATTATTATGTACCGTTGCATTTTTGAAACACCTCATCAATACAAAAAATGAAATAAATAATAAAAACATTTTAAAAGGAAAAAAAAAAACATTTTGCATGTCGGGAACTGCGAATATTTTTTGTTCTTGGACATGATCAGTTCAAAGCATTTCTATCAGTGTGTACTGAAAGCTGAATGGCGTGCAATGCAATGGCTTTCTTATTTATTATCAGCTTCCTGTCTTCCATCGCCCTACCCCTCTCTTTGAGTGACCCTCCGCCTTTGCTCGCTTCCTTTTCCAAGCGACACGGCCTTCTATTTCAACCATTCCGCCTTAATTTTGAAGGTGTTCCTGGGTTCCCCCGGTAATGGAAGCAGCTATGCGGGGCTGTGATAGCTAGCTTGTCATCCACAGGGGATGCGGAGGGCCTTGGCTGGCTAGTGGTATCACTCACATACTCCACCAAACACACACACACACATACACACACGCACACACACATCAGTCCTGCTGGGCAAGTCTCTGGGGGGTCAGGGCTGTTTGGACAGCTGCTAGTGTCACTTTTACTGGCTCCTCTACAAACACAGACCTGAATGGGAGAGAGAGATAGAGGCAGGGAGGCAGCAATAGGCAGAGAGGAGGACGGGAGGGCGGGCTAGGCACGGCATGGACAACATTTGGGTGCGAAAGAGAGCTGGACAGTGATCCGAGAGAGACGAGGCAGAGTCGCTGGGGGGGGGGGGGGGGGGGGGGGGGGGGGGGGGGGGAGGAGGAGGGGAGAGAAGAGAGAGAGAGAGAGAGAGAGAGAGAGAGAGAGAGAGAGAGAGAGAGAGAGAGAGAGATGGTTCCAGGAATACATCAAATTGTATGTGTGCACACCAACACACACTCACTCTATGGTATCTGGGGAGCTCCATTGTGGGCCAGGCTCCTAGCAGCAGCAGCAGCAGCAGCGTTGGCTAGGGGGGGGGAGGGGGGGGAGAAGAAGGGGACAAGCTGTTGCAGGATTGAGTGTTATAGGGACGGCAACATTATCTCACCTCTCCCCTCGTTCTCTCTCTGGCAAGGGGTGAGCTGTCCCCTCGCATACTGACCGCCGACCTCCACTCTGTGTGTGTGTGTGTGTGTGTGTGTGTGTGTGTGTGTGTGTGTGTGTGTGTGTGTGTGTGTGTGTGTGTGTGTGTGCGTGCGCGTGCGCGTGCATATGTGTGTTGGGGGGTGCGTTGGTCTATGTGCAAGAGAGATTATTACGTTTAACGAAGCAATAGGGACGGTCTACTCTAGCCATGTCCATGGCAACCCCCAGCTCTATCGGCCTGCTGGCACGCGGAGAGGGAGCATTGCATCACGGTCCATCTTAGACCCCACGGGCTGGCCACAGGCCACGAGCCGAGCGCTGCCATTGGCCGCAACAATGGCCACGCCAGGGGCCCGGCAAACACATGACGTCTGTGTTTGCCCCGAGTCTTGGGGAGGACAGAGCGACAGGAACGGACGGCCAGAATGTTCCGTGTGAAGTGAGAGAGAGTGTGCCCTTCTGACCGGGCGCTGCACGGGGGGCTACATGGGTTTCAACCAGCTCATCCCTGTGGTTTGTAGTAAGGAGAGAACACTCCTACGGACTACGTGACAGCAAATATGACATTTGAAGGTTAAATAGCTATTACTGATATAGATTTCATCGCTTAGAAGCCCCTTGTAGCATCATAAGTAAAACTCATTCACCATCATTGTGCTTTAATTAGTCACATTTGTATGGCTGATGGTTACAGCATACTTAAGAGGCCTATTCTGAAGTCCTGCCTGCCAAGAACGTATCCAGCCTATCTCACCAACACTGACTAAGGATCAGTTTAGACTCTTAAATGGAACTGGAAGAGACAGGCGTAGAGGAGCTGGTCACTGCTCCAAGCTCAGTGCCGCTGCTCTGAGAGAGCTGATCAGATGGGGGGCTCAGCAGGTGAGGTGGTGGTCCCACAGCAAAGCCCCAGACCAGAGAGATGGAAGGGATGGAGAGCTGGAACTCTGCCCGAGGCAGCGACACAAACAAAACACCCAATCGAGGTGCCAAGCGGTTGAGATGAGAGGTACAGACGTTTCCGTCAGTTGAGACGCGGACCACACCAGAGGTCTAGGTTTGGGTTGTAGTAGAAGGTGTTGAGTCACCCGGCCTGGATCAATACCCCCTGCCCTCCTTCATCACCCTGGGTCAACACCGGTCTCTCGTCACCAGTCAGCTCCACACCTTCCAGTTTTCTTGTCCCCTGCGCAAAGAGAAGCAACAGATGCTACTCACTCACGAGAGAGACACACCAACAAATATCAACAGAAACACATCAGCCCTCCCCCACATGGACACGCCTACCGCCCCGCCATGTTGTGCACTGTACACGTTTTATAACCATCCAGGGAGCCATCCCAAATGCCGTTTGGGGAACGTTGACGCACACACACGTTTTGATCTGGCACATGTTCCCGTTCTGTCCCGGTCTCCTCCTTCGCCTTGGTTCCCCGGGGTGTTTGGAGAGGTCTACCCTCTCCAGTTCCCCAGTGGACTGAAGCTCTACAAACCTCCACGCTTCTCAGAAAGTCTTAAGTTCCTCTGCAGCCGCTGCCTCTGTGTGGGACTCATCCCTCCCATTATTTCCCTGATATTGTTCTTGTGCAATAGCAGCCCCCCCCCCCCCACCCCCACCCCCACCAGGTTTGATATATATTTATTCCCCTTTTAGTACAAGTCAACAATTTGGTACCCAGGATCCCCCTCCTTCAACTAGTTTTACCCACGTGCTGGCCTATCCGGACAGTTTGATCTTTCTGATGTAACAGCTGTTCTGTCCTTTGGAGAGGATACGACCCTTCAACCGGGTGCCACACCGCCCCTAAGCGGAGACATATCTGGCCTGGCTGGGCCCAGCGTTCAGACGTGAGAGCCAGCTGGTGACCTTTTCAGGTCGCCACGCTACACATTGTTCACTTTAGTGGGCGGGTAGTTGAACTTAGCCTCGCTACTTCATGACCACGTAACCACTACTGTCTTGTGTCTCCACAACTAATCTGTTATGTTCCTTTCTTCGTAGCAAAGAGGCTTAAGTAAGGCAACTATTTGGCGTGAATTGGTTTTGAGCCAGCCTCAGCTACTTAAAGATCACTGGGTGCCTCGTCCTCGCCTATAGACCTTAACAAGCTCTACCGTTCCCCATCTTACTTCCTTAAAGGGCCGTGTCCCTGGTAGCTGTGGGTTGTAGTCCTTAACGTGCTTCCTAAGACCCTGTGCTCGGGCTGATAGGTCGTTAGATGTCTCACGTCCGTGGGGTTTAATTACACCGAGTGTGAAAACCTGAGCGTTATCTTCACAGCTTAACCCCCTGCCCGACGCCATAACCCACAACTAAACCATTCAGCTTGCCACACAACGTACGGTCAAATTTCTCTTTTTCTTCAATTTCCTCTTCCCCACCGCGTCTCGTTCTCAAATGATTTTGATTCTCAAGAGTTCTCAAGTCAAATGCCCACTGTGCATTGCCTCAGTGATCAAACTGAGCGACGTTTGCCGGTCGGCGGCAGAAAAGTCACCAACCAGTAGAGAGTGGTTGGGAATGCCTTGTTGGGAGTACAGTGAAAGGTCAACGTTCAGGGGAGCCGACTGGCTGAAGGTTCCCGGGTGAAAAGTGGGCTTGCTGTCGCTCCCGAATACTTTGTGAGACCGGAGAACACTTGTGTGTCACAGACAGAGGCTTTCTGTTTGTTTCTTCTTCACAAACACACAGCAACAAAGACCCACGTGTTATTGTGTTTCTTCTAACCCAACTAGTCATCTCCTCTTATGGAGAGGAAGCTTTCATCTTTGCCTGTCTATTGTTGCCCTTCGCACAGCCACACTGACTCGAAGACCAAAGCCTATTCATCACAATGTGTTCCCCTCTGCCATCTCCCTTCCGCTCACTCCCAGCTTCCCCTCTCCTCTTCTCCAACCCTCTCAGCTTAATTGCCCCTCTCGAATAACAATGCATTGGGTTGTCTGCCACTTAACGCTTCCCCGCCTCGCGCTGCTCCCACTTCCCCCAAGCCACGACGTCTGCTGGTGCGTGTTTCTTCCCTAGCCCCTTCCAGTCACCGCCTGGTTGTCCGGTGTCACCCAGATGAATGTCACCCCTTCAATGAAGCCCCTTCTTCCTGCCACTTTTGTTTTCAGAGGCGAGACCACCCGAGGAGGGGGTGGAACAGAGACTTCCGGGCGATGATTACTGAGCCCCTCCCAGCCTCACGGCAAAGCATTGCAAAGTGGCCGTGACAAGGGTCACTGAGGGAGACAGCACCTGATCCATGAAAGTGACGAACGCACAATGTTTACGTCATTGTTAGGGCATGGGGCTAGAGAAAACCAATGGCAGTGGCGCTGGCTACTCTCACCGACTTTATCGTATACAGCCCTTCTGTTGTGCAATATAGCAGCATTACCTTCAGTTAAGTTTGTTATTCTATCTATCTATCTCGGAGTGTTTTAATATGAACTACTAACCCTATACAGCTAGAACCGTGTGGTCTAGTTTGACTGACTTCAGGCGACGGCAAAAAACTTTTTGTTTGCTATAAAAAATGTGGGCTACTGCCAAGATAAAAATAATTAAGCTTGTTCTTTGCGACACTCATCGCCTGGAACAAAATGGATATAATGTCACTGAAGCTGAAAATATGTTTTGGTCTTTTACAGCCGTATGCCTTATTTTGAGCATGCAGGTTGTTGTAAGAAAGACCCGTTCAAATTCAAAATACTGAAAGAATAGTCAGTACTGTGCAAAGGTTTTAGGCAGGTGTGTAAAGTAAGAATGCTTTAAAAATCGAAGTGTTAATCGTTTTTTTTTATCAATTACCTAAATGCAAAGTGAATGACCAAATGAAAAATCGAAATCAAATCACTATTTGCTGTGACCACCCTTTGCTTTAACATTTTAGCCCGCATTTTTTCACATCTGCCTAAAACTTTTGCACAGCACTGTCTGTGTGACCACTTTTTTCTCCTTTTTTTCTGTGCTCTTTACCATTCCAAGTTAAATGGAGTTGGTAGTGTAGGTGCTATTTGGAACTGAATCCAAACTAAAGTTAACGGTGAGCTCTACTGCATCTCTCGCAGTGCCCTTGGCACCTGTCTCCAATCTTCTATAGGCACCTCCAACTCTGACACACTGCACCACTGTATCCACTCTCTCCTCCATGTCTTATTAAACAGGATTGAACCCCTTTCATTCCCACCACTCTCTCCTCCATGTCTTATTAAACAGGATTGAACCCCTTTAATTCCCACCACTCTCTCCTCCATGTCTTATTAAGCAGGATTGAACCCCTTTCATTCCCACCCCTCTCTCTTTCACTTGGTTGCTGACCAGTGGAGAGGCAGTTTCCAGTCCTGCTGATCTGTACTCTACTACACTCATATTTCAGTGTTCTACACTGGGTGGGAATAGCTGCTTTAATGCTTTTGGCAACTACAGGTAGCAGTTGGAGAGATTCCATAGAGATCATCATCTTAATGGCGATTATATTTGCCTTGGCTAAACCATGGGACTTCTTAGGGTTTCACCATTAGGTCATGTGCGGTACAGTGCCCAGCTGCCTTCTGCCATGGCCTGGCCCTCAGGGCCTGATTAGTTGATTGTGTTCACCTGCCCCCTGTTATCTCGTTTAGGTTTCCTTGGTTTTCATTGGTTTTTGGTTTGCCCTGGTTTTGTATTTAAGCCCTGCCTTCGTTCAGTTCTGTTTGTGTCTTCATTGTGTTGGATGTGGTTTTGCGTGATTCCTGTGCTCCTGGTGTCCTCTGAGTTCATAAATGCTTTTGGCTCCTGCAGCCCGCTTCCCGGTCCAGCCCTCACCAACCCGCCTGAGTGGGGCCTGTACCGGAGGGTTTCCCAGACTCCAGCATGCGCCAGCGTCCGGCGGCTCCTCCAGGCACTGAGGAGCCGTTTGGTCCCTTCGGCCTCCGTTACAGCCCCAGGGTCAATTCCAGTGCCTGCTGGTGACCCCACACAGGCCCCTCTCCAGGCTGCCCCAGCCACTCCTGAGGCCCCTCTGCTCTGTGTTCCCGAGGCCCCTCTGCTCTGTGTTCCCGAGGCCCCTCTGCTCTGTGTTCCAGAGGCCCCTCTGCTCTGTGTTCCAGAGGCCCCTCTGCTCTGTGTTCCAGAGGCCCCTCTGCTCTGTGTTCCCGAGGCCCCTCTGCTCTGTGTTCCCGAGGCCCCTCTGCTCTGTGTTCCCGAGGCCCCTCTGCTCTGTGTTCCCGAGGCCCCTCTGCTCTGTGTTCCCGAGGCCCCTCTGCTCTGTGTTCCCGAGGCCCCTCTGCTCTGTGTTCCCGAGGCCCCTCTGCTCTGTGTTCCAGAGGCCCCTCTGCTCTGTGTTCCAGAGGCCCCTCTGCTCTGTGTTCCAGAGGCCCCTCTGCTCTGTGTTCCAGAGGCTCTCTGCTCTGTGTTCCTGAGGCCCCTCTGCTCTGTGTTCCTGAGGCCCCTCTGCTCTGTGTTCCAGAGGCTCTCTGCTCTGTGTTCCTGAGGCCCCTCTGCTCTGTGTTCCAGAGGCCCCTCTGCTCTGTGTTCCTGAGGCCCCTCTGCTCTGTGTTCCTGAGGCCCCTCTCCAGCGCTTTCCTTTCCCTACTCCCAGGTCCCTAGACCACTCCTCGCTCCCTGTTCCAGCACGTGCTCCTTCTGAGCCCCCGCTCCAGACCTCACCAGGGGGTGAACCCCAGCCTCTCCAGGAGGAGAGCCCCTAGCCCCGAGTCTCTTCCGGAGGAGAACCCCAGCTCCAAGCCTCTCCAGGGGGAGAGCCCTAGCCCCGTGCCTCCGCCCCGGCACCTGCCCTGTCCGCCCGCAGGGGGTGCTCGACAGTCTCGGCTCAACCTTTTTTCCGTTTTGTTTTTTAGCGCTTCTGGAGCCACGCTTTAAGCTTTAAATGAATCCCTTTGGCTCCTGGAACCTGCCTTTGGGTTCGTCTTCCCACAAACTCATGACAATTAGCTTACCTTTAGAAAGGTCTTTACCATTTACATAAAACTATACTTTTTTTTATCTTGCCAGATTTGAATCGGCAATCTTCATACATCAAGTCCGCCTCTCTGATCACTAGGCTATGTACAAAGTTGGATCTCTGCCAACTTTCCCGCCTAATATATATCAGCGCAGCCAGATAGCAGGCTAGAGCCGTCGTACGCCCAGGTTCGTTGTGTAAGCGTGCTGTGTCCTAGTAACTGTTCTATCACAAATCATTTGAACATCATTTATTACCTTTCTAAGGACATTCAGAAACACTGAGCTGTCCATTGTGTGTTCATAGGCTACTTTATCGTGCGTTCCGGTAAACCAAGGTTTCCCCGGGTTGTGCCTCTCTTATTTCAAGTATTTGTTCTGGTAACTGTCGATTTACAAGTTAAGCACTGGTAGTACCCCAGGCTATTTTGGTGCTTGGATGTTTGTCCCTGTGTGTTGTGGAGTCAGTGCGACTGATACGTTTTTGTGTCATCCACTTGGTGTCCCCTGAGCTCCTTCTAGCCCCATCTAATTGGCTTCTGCCCCCCCCCCGTCAGTGAGAGGGATAAAGATGTAGAGACAGAGACAGCAATAGAGCAGGACAATGAGGAGGAGTGGAGGGAACGCAGGTTTTGCCTTGACACTGCTCCATTGGGTTCTGTTCAGTTTGAGAGGGCAAACTGAGACAGGCCCTTCTGTGAACTCTGACACACACCCTGCATTATTTAGACACCCAGAGGATACCATAGGCAGAACCCATCCTCCCGCTGTAATGTGTGTGTGTGTGTGTGTGTGTATTGGTGGGTGTTTCTGTGTGAAACATACATCTTGATGTGTTTGCTGGCGCGCAGGTGTTCCCGCATGTATCTGTGTGTTAATGCGTGTTTACGTGGGCATGTGTATAATGAGTTCAGAATGGCGCCGCCCCCTCCCCCCCCTTCACCTTCTAGCTCTGACAAGCGTGTGCTGAGCGCAGGGAGAAACCATCACCTCATGACTCATGCAGCGAGCGACTCCGCTCTGCCTCGGCCTGAAGCTTCCCTTATTCACTCTGCGTACATGGAGCTCATTGTCCACGCCTCATATCACATAACAGAGGGACGTGACCAAGCCAGTGTGTGCGTGCGTCTTGTGTGCGGGTTTCCTACAGCGCTCGTACCTATGAATACTCATTCCCCCGTACAAATGTCAGCCTCAGAACCCAGTGGCCCCTGGCTGCTACTGTGGACCTGTGGTCATGTTGGCCCAGGGATGGACGGTGACAGGGTGTGTGTGTGTGTGTGTGTGTGTGTGTGTGTGTGTGTGTGTGTGTGTGTGTGTGTGTGTGTTAATAGCTACATTTCCACCAAACCCTTTCTACATAGTACCCTTGAAACAGTTACCTAACCCTAGATCTGTGTTGTGTTTTCCCTGCAAAGAGCTACCCTAAAATGTAAGCAGGGTTCATAAGCGTAATAATCAAATAGAACGAATTTGCCTTTGTCGGGAGGTGCTCATACCGGTAGTCTCCGTCGCAATCGATGGGATATTTAAAAAAAATAGGGTTTGTTTGCATCTGTGCATTGAGTTTAGCAGTTGTCTTTGTGCTGTGTTTCTAGCTCCACCTGTAAGTCCCGGGTCAGTGTGCTAGGAGCCTCAGCAAAGGGATGATGAAAAAACGTCTGCGGTCCACAAACACACTAGGCCCTCACCCTTGACCTAACAAAGCAGAGTTCAATCAAGGAAAGACTCTGAGACTTTGGTCAGTGTGTCCGTTTGTGTGTGTGCGTGCATGGACGACCCTTTAAAGCCAAGTCGGCAAAGGCACATCGTTGAAACTCATGTTTTATCCCATCACTTTATTCCATGGTCTCTCCACGCACACATACACATGCATCAGGCCACGTTTCCACGACAACAGGTCTTAAAAGCACTCTCTCTCTCTCATTGTGGAGTCAATTTAATATTGCATGCTCTCTCTCTCTCTCTCTCTGTCTCTCTATATATACACACATTGTATATAGGTATGTAGACAGGTGACAAATGAAAGGAGAACCAGAATAAATGATGGGAGGTGATAGCAATGGGTGGCTTTCTTTTACATTTTAAAAGCGTCCTTTAGCAGTTACAATGAGATTACAGAGCCAGTCCCCTTTAGCATCTTAGTCCTAAGTGCCCTGTTCAAGGGCACGCTAGCGGTGTTGCTCTCTCGTATGGAATGCTGAGGGTGGGCGTTTTCCTGGATTTGTTTGGGTCTACTTGGGGATGAGTCGCTGCAAATGAAGATGCAGTGGTTCTGATTGATCAACTTTATCCTGTGACAAAACCTTTTCTGTCCAGAGTGGAGGGGTCCATCTCAACCTGACGACTCCCTCCCCATACACACGGAACTCTGAATGGTTTGGGGGGTTTAAGCACCTATGGGAGGTTTTAGGCTAGCGTGTTGGACAGCAGGAATAGCCTGTTCACGTTGTCACGTTCTGTTTAGTCTGGCAAAGCAGCAATCAAATCCACTTTACTGTAAACAGGAAAAGAATGCACCAGTCAGCATGTATTGGGGTGGTACTGGAGACTGAGTCTTTCGGTTTAGTGTGACGATTTTATCCAGAACTGGAGCGTAATACGACATAAAAAATATATACTTTAAATATAATTTGAATAAACACTGTTACAGAAACTACCAGTATCAATTACATCCATTCTGAACACTATTCAGAGCATGCCTGAAACTGAGTCTGTTATTTGGATTGGTTGAAGACAAATGTTCTGTTATTAGACTGATCCAATCACCTGCGGGAAACATGGTGCCTAACTGCAAGGCAACGTCCTCTGAAAAAGTTCTTGGAATGGCAGCCTGGCCAGACTGACATAGAAAAGTCAAGCAAAACGGTTAGTAGTTTGGGCCACCATCCTCATCAGAACCCCAAAGGAGGGATTCGTTTTGGAAGGAGGGAATAGTTTTGGAAGGAGGGAATAGTTTTGGAAGAATGGTATTTCATCCTTCCTGTAATGTTCCACAGACCTATTACTAAATACATGGATTCTGTATATCTTTCAAGCATAAACCTTTTTTATAATGATTTATATTAAGGCCCCTATAATAAGTTCAAGTTCAAGTTTATCGTTACGATCCCCAAGGGGCAATTTGATTTACAGCCAGCAGTAACTACATAACCATAAGGCAGACAGTAACACAGTAATAAATAGACTACATTTACAATGTAAAAAAATCACAATGAATTATTTCCAATACATTGCCAATGACAGAAGGAACAAATTAATTTCTCAGTCTATTGGTCCTACATCTTGGCAAATGATATCTCTCTCTCTCTCTATATATATATATATATATTAAAGTTGAATGAAATGCATGATGTTTCTAAATTCAATGAGTAATCGTGTTAAATAATCGCGATTACAATATTCACCAAAATAATCGTGATTATGATTTTTGCCATAATCGAGCAGCCCCACTTCATACAGACTTGACTACAGACAATTGCAAAATGGCCAACTTTTCAGAACAGCACAGGAACCTCAATCCACAGCTACAGTGGTTACTGTGTAAAACCTATACTGTACATTCAGATAGAAATCAGCACTGAAACACACACAGCCACAGTATTATTTGTTTAAAACCTAGTTACTGCTGTACATTTAGAAATCCACTCTGTAATAAATACACACACACACACACACCCACAGTTCTAGGTTGATGGACAGGGTCAGATTCTGTGGAAGGATCAAAGGACTACTTTATCGTGCCCTCTCTCCAAGGGCTTTATCGTGCCCCCCCCCAACACACACACACACACACACACATTTCCCCCGGCTTGCTCCTAGATTTGCAGATGAAAGCACATACACACTTTCACAGCACACTTTATTCGAGGGCACTCACTCATTCCCGCTCGCTGTGTAGATACAATCAAACACACACCCAACAAGAGGCGTAGGGTTAAGGGTGTGAGGCCAAACCAAACCCACAAACACCCACAGTCCTCAGACACTTTCTCCAGTAAGCTGTCTTCCAATAATGTCTTTGGTTGAAGCCCTTTCAGTGATACTCTTTAATGCACCGTCTCACATACACACATTCTCTCTCTCTCTCTCTCTCTCTCTCTCTCTCTCTCTCTCTCTCTCTCTCTCTCTCTCTCTCTCTCTCTCTCTCTCTCTCTCTCTCTCTCTCTCTCTCTCTCTCTCTTCCGTGATCTTTAAAAAACGAAATGCCCAAATCCTCACATCCCACCTCTCCTCCGTCCCCAGTTCGATCTGTTCCAATAGAATTAGAGGTTGTGGGCCACTGCTTGCCAGTGCGTCCTGGTAACAGATGCCATGACAACAGCCCTACTATATCAGTAGATGGCTTGAGGCAGGGTTATGAGACTGTTGTTCATTGGTTCTCTGTCAAGTTAACGCATGGCTGGCGACCGGATAAGCTTGAAAGGGCAACACTACTCAATTGGAACACACTGTTTACATGTTTATAGTTTCTTTCTAAGCTGCAGCACTCATTACCATTTTATACGGATTAATGCGCCCATTAAAAGTACTTAAAATAACTTATATATATGAATATATATATATATAAATATATATATATATATATATAAACACTTATAAACTTGTAAACGCTTGCTGTTTTATGGCCTGTTCTGATGCAACTAAAAAAGCGTTTGAGACAATTTTTTGTCCTTATAATGTACATATAATACACATCAAATGCTATTGTTGGTGTTCCCAAATAAAGTAAAATGATAATAATTAGAGTAATAGCAAACGTTTTTTGTAATACTGTTTACTTTTAGCAAGTTTGGAAATGCTTAAATGTTAACAAATCAACACTTATCCAAATTGTAGGCGTATAAGTAAACAAAAACCCGCCTAGTTTTTAAATGGTGTTTCTTGCCACTCAGAATATTGCACAAAAGAGTGTGAGTTTTCAGAGCCTTCATTCATTCATTTGTTGAAGCACCTTTGGAAGCCATTAGAGCCTGGAGCCTCATTGATTAAGTGCCTATGAGCTTTGTGCTCCCGGTTTGGAACAGTTTGTCCTATTCTTTCATGGTTTGGAACAGTTTGTCGTATTCTTTCATGGTTTGGAAGAGTTTGTCCTATTCTTTCATGGTTTGGAACAGTTTGTTCTATTCTTTCATGGTTTGGAACAGTTTGTCCTATTCTTTCATGGTTTGGAACAGTTTGTCCTATTCTTTCATGGTTTGGAACAGTTTGTCCTATTCTTTCATGGCGGTTTCTCCCCAGCTCAAACTGATTGAACGTGGAGCATATGTGAACCTGTTGAACGGTGGCCATGTTTCTTTGACGGACTTGTCAATATTGCCCAGTGTGGGAAGGACACATGAAATGCAAATTAAATAGGCTAGATTAAACATATATATATATATATATATATATATATATATATATATATATATTGATATAAATATATTGATATAAATATATATATATAAAATACCAGTAGTGAATATATATATATATATCTATATATATCTATATATATACATCTATATATCTATATCTATATCTATATCTATATCTATATCTATATCTATATCTATATCTATATCTATATCTATATCTATATATATATATATATATATATATATATATATACATACAGTGGGGCCAAAAAGTATTTAGTCAGCCACTGATTGTGCAAGTTCTCCTACTTAGAAAGATGAGAGAGGTCTGTAATTTTCATCATAGGTACACTTCAACTATGAGAGGCAAAAATGAGGAAAAAAATCCAGGAAATCACATTGTAGGATTTTGAAAGAATTTATTTGTAAATGATGGTGGAAAATAAGTATTTGGTCACCCACAAACAAGCAAGATTTCTGGCTCTCACAGACCTGTAACTTCTTCTTTATGAAGCTCTTCTGTCCTCCACTCGTTACCTGTATTAATGGAACCTGTTTGACCTCGTCATCTGTACAAAAGACACCTGTCCATAGCCTCAAACAGTCAGACTCCAAACTCAACCATGGCCAAGACCAAAGAGCTGTCGAAGGACACCAGGAAGAAAATTGTAGACCTGCACCACGCTGGGAAGAGTTAATCTGCAAAAGGCAAGCAGGTTGGTGTGAATAGATCAACTGTGGGAGCAATTGTAAGAAAATGGAAGACATACAAGACCATTGATAATCTCCCTTGATCTGGGGCCCCACGCAAGATCTCATCCCGTGGGGTCAAAATGATCATGAGAACGGTGAGCAAAAATCCCAGAACTACACGGAGGGACCTGATGAATGACCTGCAGAGAGCTGGGACCAAAGTAACAAAGGCTACCATCAGTAACACACTACGCCGAGAGGGACTCAAATCCTGCAGTGCCAGGCGTGTCCCCCTGCTTAAGCCAGTACATGTCCAGGCCCGTCTGAAGTTTGCCAGAGAGCATATGGAATATCATGTGGTCAGATGAAACCAAAATAGAACTTTTTGGTAAAAACTCAACTCGTCATGTTTGGAGGAAGAAGAATGCTGAGTTGCATCCCAAGAACACCATACCTACTGTGAAGCATGGGGGTGGAAACATCATGCTTTGGGGCTGTTTTACTGCAAAGGGGACAGGACGACTGATCCGTGTTAAGGGAAGAATGAACGGGGCCATGTATCGTGAGATTTTAAGCCAAACCCTCCTTCCATCAGTGAGAGCATTGAAGATGGAACGTGGCTGGGTCTTCCAGCATGACAATGATCCCAAACACACCGCTCGGGCAACGAAGGAGTGGCTCTGTACAAAGCATTTCAAGGTCCTGCAGTGACCTAGCCAGTCTCCAGACCTCAACCCCATAGAAAATATGTGGAGGGACAGCCCCAAAACATGACTGCTCTAGAGGAGATCTGCATGGAGGAATGGGCCAAAATACCAGCTACAGTTTGTGCAAACCTGGTGAAGACTTACAGGAAACGTTTGACCTCTGTCATTGCCAACAAAGGTTATGTTACAAAGTATTGAGTTGAACTTTTGTTATTGACCAAATACTTATTTTCCACCATAATTTACAAATAAATTCTTTAAAAATCCTACAATGGGATTTCCTGGATTTTTTTTCTCATTTTTGTCTGTCATAGTTGAAGTGTACCTATGATGAAAATTACAGACCTCTCTCATCTTTCTAAGTAGGAGAACTTGCACAATCAGTGGCTGACTAAATACTTTTGGGCCCCACTGTGTATATATATATATATATATATATATATATATATATATATACTTTTTTTAATGGTTTTATTTAATAGAATTTGATACAGTGGTCCGGCCTTTGATGTTGTAGCATTGCAGGATTTCTTAGTCTTAGTAGTATGTTTCCTCAGTACAGAGTTGTAATGACTCAATTGACTCTACTCGACTTGAGAGGCTAGTTTGACTCGACTCGACTATGGTACTGACTCGACTCGACTATGGTACTGACTCGACTTGACTCTACTCGGAAATTTGTTTGAAAGACTCGACTCGAGTCTGTGCAATAAATTACTCTTGTCAACTCCATTCTCCATTCTCTTCATTTTCCACTCCATTGTCCATGTTCCACAAACAAGTACAATGAAAACCTTGCGCCTGTTCCGGGCTGGTGCTAGAGCCCATTCGCAGTTGGTTCATCTTGTGAATCTTCTAAGAACCGCATGGTTCTCCACTGGCAAGAGAGCCACATCATTACGTGTCCACTTTCTCAGCAGTGCTAGCATCAATTGCCTTTGTTGTAAGCTAACGTTAGCTCACTAGGTATATATATATATAGAGCTAGCAGTATCTACTCATTTTACAAGACTGGAACATGGAAAGCTCACATAAAAATACTGCTAGTGACACGAAGCGACTGGGGTCAGACAGCTGATTCGATTCGACTCGACTCAAGCTTGCACGTGAAAGACTCGACTCGAGTCTCCGTTCCAAATGAATCGACTCAACTCGAGTCTCCGTTCCAAATGAATCGACTCAACTCGAGTCTCCGTTCCAAATGACTCGACTCGAGTCTCCGTTCCAAATGACTCGACTCAACTCAAGTCTCCATTCCAAATGACTCGACTCAACTCGAGTCTCCATTCCAAATGACTCAACTCAACTCGAGTCTCTGTTCCAATTGACTCAACTTAACTCGAGTCTCCGTTCCAAATGACTCGACTCAACTCGAGTCTCCGTTCCAAACGACTCGACTCAACTCGAGTCTCCGTTCCAAATGACTCGACTCGACTCGAGTCTCCGTCCCAAATGACTCGACTCGACTCGAGTCTCCGTCCCAAATGACTCGACTCGACTCGAGTCTCCGTCCCAAATGACTCGACTCGAGTCTCCGTTCCAAAGCACTCGACTCGAGTCTCCGTTCCAAAGGACTCGAGTCTCCGTTCCAAAGGACTCGAGTCTCCGTTCCAAAGGACTCGAGTCTCCGTTCCAAAGGACTCGACTCAAGCTTGCACGTGAAATGTTGCACATACGTTGGCTGCGTTGAACGGCCAAGGCGTCTCCTGTGATCCTCGCGGCACACCGCTGAAGATAACGACCATATAGAGGGAGTCTCTCAGAAACCTGAGGCTTCATCCTACCACCATGCTCATGTGGTGTGTCTTCATATGCCTGTTAGCATTGGGCCTGTCTGTGCGCATGGACGCCTGGATGTTTTTATGAATGGATCCTCAAGCGAGGGCTCTAAAAAACAGGTTTGGTGGATGTCGTTAGGCGCCAAGCCTGGCAGCTGCAGTACTGCAATTCTAGGACATTACAGTGAGAAATCATGAATCATTTGAAAGTTGCGGGCTTTTTGGTTTTATTCACACCTGGGCCTTACTTTCCAAGTCCAACTCGCAAATCAAAGTCATTGCCTCATGCTGCCTACATGTTTTATTCTCTTTTTCTATCCCTCTCCCCATGTTTCTTGAATTTCTTTTGTTAACAGTCATGTGTCTCACTCCTCCTCTGAGATGAGGCACAGGGTTTGCATTGGAAGAGTATGCCGTTAGACAGTCAACGGCTTCAAAGCCTTAAAGGCATGATAGCGAGCGGTCTATCTGCGAGAAGTTTTTTGTTGTTGTTGTTGCTTGGTTTGCTTCTTGGCTAGCCATCCATCTTGTTTTTGGTCGACAGTTGAATAGCGCGAGTCCTGACAGTGTTTGAATAGAAACCGAGAGCATTACTCATCCCTTGGCTCGGGAGGACACATAAACAGTCTTTCGGCAAGTTTCATCAGTCATTCATTTGTAAACATCGTTTTTTCTTTTTTTTCTTCATACAGTTCATTGAAGGAGGTCTGTGCATTCTGCGCGATAGGTGTGTGTCATTGTATCATTTGTTTCACTATAATGTCATGCAGTGTTAAGCTGGGTTTCCATTCTTCTACTTTGAAGTTTATTTTAGCCAAGATACAACCTTTTTGAAAGGTTTGTGGTGTTGGGAACCTTTTTAAGAATTTCACTCTCTCTCCATTATTTTGTCTAACAACCACCCCCACCCCACATGCACATTGTCCCCTGAGACATGCTCACAGCAGCGGCCTATTCTAACAGCAGTTCCCATGTTCGAGGGGACGTAAACACACACTGCATGTGGAGGTCCACAGAGGCTGAACCCATGAGATTGAAGCCCAGCGAGAGGTCTCACGGAGTCCACAGACCCAACCTCAGGCCGGGCCCTGGCTCCACAGACCCAAGGGCCAGCGGCCTTTGCTGGTAGCCATTCACTTTCCGTCTGTTCTTCCTGAAAAAAAGCCCCTCTTCTTCCATTTTCAACAGGGATCCTTAAATAGGCCTACTTCATAATTGTACACAAAAGTCATTTTCAGAGTATGTCATTTTGGATGTCTGTTTGGTCTGACCCGAGAAGTATAGCTGTTTGTTGTCGGCATGTAATTCTTCAGAGCTCAGCTGAAGTTCGCTGTGCACAGAGTATTGTGAACCATGTCCCATACAGCTTTTGAAACAGAGCTATTATTATTGTTATGATCACAGCAAAAGAACACACACACACACACACACACACACACACACACACACACACACACACACACACACACAGACGAGGCTTGATGCTAATCGGTCACTTCCAGGGGTTCTGCAGGAGTTTCTTAGGTGTTCTAACGGCACCTTCTGTCTCTCGCTCTCCCTGGTCTTCCTCTGTCCACGAGATGTGCTTCCAGCCTCAGCTGTTTCCACTCCTAAGCCCCTACCTGTGCCAGGGGGCCTAAGGTGAGAGGGTGGGGGCGGGGGGGTTGTGTTAGCCTAAACCCCTGTGACTGGGGCCGGGATGGGGGGCCTAAGGTGGGAGGGTGGGTTAGCCTAAACCCAGGCCTAAGGTGGGAGGGTGGGTAAGCCTAAACCCAGGCCAGTCCGCTGATCCTCTGCTAGAGATTTCCATCTTGATTTCCGCCTCACTATCTTCTTCTCAGCGGGAAGGGAAAGAAGTCATTTTCAGCCCTTAAAGCCACACACCAGCAACAAGCATACGCACACGCACACACACACGCACACACACACACGCACACACACACACACACACACACACACATACACACACTCATACCGGCTCAGGCAAGGGGCCGTGATCCTGGCCGGCCTGATAACAGCCCCGGGACCAGCAGAAGCGTGAGCGGGTGCATGCGGAGCAGAGAGCGTCTTGGCTGCCGTCTGGGGAGAGCAGCTTACAGACGCACTGCTTGGTTTAAGCCCACTCACACAGGACACACACAGGACACACAGGACACACACACGTTGTTTTACATTGTGAGAGAGAAATGTAATTTAAATGGGAGTGTGTGTGTGGTTATGTGTATGTGTGTGTGGTTATGTGTATGTGTGTGTGGTTATGTGTGTGTGGTTATGTGTGTGTGTGTGTGTGTGGTTATGTGTATGTGTGTGTGGTTATGTGTATGTGTGTGTGGTTATGTGTGTGTGTGTGTGTGGTTATGTGTGTGTGTGTGTGGTTATGTGTACGTGTGTGTGTCCGTGTGAACAAATCGCAACAGGCGAGTGTGAACAGCTGCCCGGTGTTCAGAGGCATGTCGAAGGGTTCACAGTGTGTCACCATGTGACATCATCATCGCCAGACTCTCTGACGACCAGGAACTACACCTCGTCACACAATTACTTCCATATGCACCTGTGTGTGTGTGTGTCTGTGTGTGTGTGTGTGTGTGTGTGTGTGTGTGTGTGTGTGTGTCTCAGTTTGGCCACGTGCATGTGTATAAGCGTTTGTGTGTGAGCAGCAGAAGGCTTACGTGATCGATGTTCCCCCTTCCTCGTCGAGCGGCTCCTTTATTTAGAGGTGGAGACGGGCGGAAGACAGGAGATAGCTATTTATCAGACAACCGTCGTTCGCTCTATAACACACGTCATCTTGGATTGGTGCGTGTGCGTGTGCGACTGTTTTTGTTTCTGGGTGTTTGTGCACATGTTTCTGTGTGTTTGCGCATGCGTGTTTGGTGAATGCCGGGGGTTCAATGTTTTGCACGCTGAGCCGGGCCTGGCAATCCCGCTCTGGGAATGAGCTGCGTTCCAATAGAGCAGCTGTTCCACTCGCTGAGGCGTTCATTAGCTCGTGATTGATTGGGTGATTAGTGGCTTCGGGTGTGTGGCTGACAGGGGCCCACAGACCGTCTTGACGGGGTTACGGTGAGGATAATTGCAGAGTTCAGATTTCGGGACGGAGGGCATCAAGGAGATTGTTTATGAGGTGTGTGTATGTGTGTGTGAAATAACTCTTCTATAGCGTCGGGGCTGTCGCCTCTTTAGTGTGGGAGACAGAGCAGCTTTATTCGTTAGCGATGACTGGCAGTCTGACAGCCACACATTAGTCGGGACCTCACAGATTAACGCTGGCTAATGGCTGCCGTGTGCCAGGGTGTTTGTCCACACGTTCTCATCTCTTTGTACTCTCTCTCTCCGTCTCGCTTACTCCTGGCGCCAAGACGTTTCTCGGGGAGTTTGTACATTTTCGTATCCGTGACGTAAGGCTTGTGGGGATGGTCACTTAGACGGTGTCAGGTGGTATGGGTAATTAGTATAAGGCATAAAAAGACCTCAAATATAAATCACAAAGCTGGTTTCCTTGGCTCCAAAGAATGGCGTCGAGGCGTAATATTGCCAGGTGTGTGACGTGCGTGCTCTTTTTTCTTGTTAATCTTCCCTCTCTTTTTCTTTCTCTCTTTTATATATTTACCTGTCTGTCTCTCCTCTGTCGACATCAAGGGCTACTGTTGATCCTTGAACATCTCAGCCAGAACTTCTCATCGTTCGTGTGAAAGAAATGTGTCTCTGAGTAGGAAATTAGGAAAGTACCACCAGACGACCTTGGGCTATGTTTAGCTCTCGGCTGTCTCTTACCCACGGTGCACTCAGACGCATTCATCTGCATATCAATGGGACGGCAGGGTGACAGGGGCCAATAGCAGGTCAGAGAAAAGGTGCGGGTGCGGGGGCACTTTGGAACCTTGACGATTCCTCCCTTGATTGTTTTCAAATGTCAACTGTCGAGACCGTGCTCCGCGGCCGACGCAGGGCTTAGCGCCGACGTCGCTCTCGGGGCCGACGTGATTGGCCCTGAAGTCTGCCGACCTCCGAGACAGCCATCGTTTGGCTAACGAGCCAAAGCACTCTAAAGCACACTCTCATTTGCATGCAAACGGAATCACAATCAAATGGAATAATGGAAATGATTCAACAGAACCCCCCAAAAACGCTGTCCACGTTGACACACTGATCATGCCAGCGTGGCAGGAGCAAAAGGAGGGAGCTAAGAGGATGAGGAGGCAGAGTAAGACAGGGCAGAGGGAGGGAAGATGGAGGCAAACCGTTCTGATCAGAGAGAAAGAGAGCCTGGAAAGTGAGGCGAAGGCTTGCTGAGACTACGCCTCTCCTGGCCCAAGACCATTTCCACACACACACACACACACACACACACACACACACACACACACACACACACAGCCGGGGTCCCACTGTGAGAGAGCGTCGCTGAGCCGTGGGGCCGGCTCCGCTCTGAGAAGTGGAGCAAATGTCAGCAGGGCCCAGAAGAGGAGGCCAGAGGTGGACAGGGACAGTCTGCTCTCCCTCCTCCCCTCGCCCCCCCCCCCCCCCCCCCCCCCCCCCCCATGTCACTTTGGATGTCAGCGCTCAGAAGTGGGTCAGCACAACGCTCGCTGCTGAGCCAAGCAGGGCCACTCCACCCATTTTACCTCCAATAAGAGACAGGCGATGAGACAGGATGGGTACGGTGACCCCGACTGACAGGTCGCACGCACACACAAGGGAGCTCATGCTGACAAACATACGTTCCGGCAGAGTTCCCTCTCCAGCTGTGCCCGCACCAACTCCCCCCCCCCAAAAACCTTGTGCTGCCTCTCAAACAGCTGAGCAGGGGCACAGACAGCCCTCTCGTTCCGCTGGGGCTCCACTTGTGGATCTGATGGAGGCTGAGAGCGGCCTGTCGGAGAGCAGCTGGCTCCTAGTGTGTCACGGGCTATCTGTCTCCTCTGGCTAGGCCTGGGGACTGGCCCCTCGTCACTCAGTGTGGCTCTGGCTAGGCCTGGGGACTGGTCCATCAGTCCTCTGGTGTTTAAATCCATGCTACAAGTGCTATATGCTAATGCTCTGTACTTGCAGTTATCTATTCAATCTTTTTGTCCTTTCCACAGCAAGAAAGTTTTATTTCCACAAAAAGTTGAGGGGCTCATTCGGGGAAGAATGTCTTCCCCTGGCAGGAAACAGGGCTGAGAAGTAGAACCGTTTGATCCAGTTCAAATTCAAACGTCAGGGAAATAACTCTCTCTCTGCTTATTGGTGTATCCCCGCCAGGAGCCTCTCTGCGTTTCATCTGGCGTCTGTGTCTCCTCTGCAGGGAAGGGGGGCTCCCGCGGCGCGCCAACAGCCAGCTCTGTCTTCCCGGGCTGCTGGTTACCCAGTGCCCAGAGGATGTCTGAGGCCGGGCGCTGTGTGGCACCCCGCTGGCTTCACCTGCTGAACTCCCCGCCGTAGTCTGCAGGCGGGATTGATCCCACCACGTCATATCCTATTACTCACAGCCCACGCGATCGCACACACACTGGCTCAGTCTGTCTCTCATTCTCTCTCTCTCACACACACACACACACACACACACACACACACACACACACACACACACACACACAGGGGTCACATCAGAGGGGCTGCTCCCAGTTCAGTGAGTGATTATAATATTTGTAGTTGTTAGATTGGGCCGAGGAGGCTGCACTGCCAGTTTATAATAAATGAGACGTTTGTGTGTGTGTGTGTGTGTGTGTGTGTGTGTGTGTGTGTGCGCGTGCGTGCGTGCGTGTGTGCGTGTGCGCAAACCAGAGATGTGTAGTCTCCGAGTACACCATAAACCCTGGGCCCCCTTGAGCGGTGGCCCGTGACGCCATCTCATCATAAGGCTTGGCCGTGGCCCCATCTCATCATAAGGCTTGGCCGTGGCCCCATCTCATCATAAGGCTTGGCCGTGGCCCCATCTCATCATAAGGCTTGGCCGTGGCCCCATCTCATCATAAGGCTTGGCCGTGGCTCCTGGCTCGGTTCAGCATCCAAGGACAGCGCGTCGTGCTGCAACGTCGTTATTTCATCCCTAGCCCTATCTCTCTCTTTCGCTCGCTCGCTCGCTCATTCGCAGTTCCAAAAGCAGTGGCTGTTTGAAGCTTGCACGCTCTCAAACCCTCGCTACCGTACGCATAAAACCACATGGAGCTTTAAACATATATTTGAGGCCTAAATGAACAGAATGAACAAGCACATGCTCCCACAGCATCAGGCTGGCCCTGCCAGCTGATAAGGTCTGGTTTTAGGCCCCTAATCCTGTCCCTGCTGCTGGGCTATTGATGTCCTTTATCCTATGTCACTGCATGACATCCACCTTCATGATTGGCCTTTTGGGAAATGATCCCGCCTGGTCAAGCAGCGCCTGATTCGATCGTAACTTTGGAAGTAGAGTGAGATTAGGAGCAGAAGAGAAACGCTACCTGATATTTTTTAATTTCTTTTACAAATACGTCTTTGAATATGTGGAATTTTTTTTTTTTTTGTGCATTGATTTTTTCTGATCTGTCCTGCCTGTATTTCTATTATTTTGTTTATGCGAAATGTTTTAAGAAGCAGCTGAAAGCTGTTTACAATGAAAGTCTAACGATATCGTCAACAGATTGCTATTCAGACTGTCAATCTAACCAGGCCTTTTTAGATCCCTGACCACCAATTCACAAAGCTCTGCTTCTTTCTAAATCAGATAACATATCTATCCAGGACGTTCCACCAGAGAGCTTTTCTAAGTTGTCGTTCAGGCCTTTGTAGTTCCAATGCCATTTACCAGTGTGTAGTTCTGCGTGACGGCTAAATCTATATTTTCTAAGCGCAGACTGTTTCACTGCGATACAATGTTCCCAATTCATGTGTCCTGAAAAGCCCTGTCTCTGCCCTACCTGCTAAGACGCATGGATAGGGATGAAGGTTATGCGAGATGAAAGCTTTTTTTGTCTGAAGATGGATCTGAGGGAAGGAGGAAAGGGATCTCTCTGCTTTTTCCAGATGTGTGTGGTCCTTCTAATTAGCGCCTAAAGAATGCAATGTTTGGCCAGGTTTTGCCATAAGAGCTGCCAAACGAAATCAAATCCACAGCAATTGCTGGTGCATTATGGTCTTGGGGGCTTTTGTTATGCTGAAATGTTTCTGGTTGTCTTCAAAGCTTTAATGGTTTTCAAGGTTGAATTCGTTGCAAAGGCTCACGTTAAGTTATTGATTAGTATTCACATTTTCTAAACTGGACATGCAAAACATCCACATCCAATATAACCGGCTCATGTTTTAAACATAGAAAGGTTTCGGTAACAATCCAAAATGACGCCATTCCGAGATGACTATGTATTTATGCTGACCAATGCCATCAGACTGCCATTTGGTTGTGCAGCTGCGTGCTTTTGGACAGACGTACAACAGCAACTGTTTGATCTAATCCCATTCAAAATGCAGTTGTCATAGAGCACCGAAATGTTTCAATTTAGCATATCAAAATAAGCGTTATTTTGAAATATAAAGCAGATGCCTGATGCAATCTATTCAATGAAGTGTGCATTGAAAATGTTTCCAATATTATAGAAGAGTAACAGTTTTGCTAATGAGTTTCAAACAAGGGGGACAGCTGTAGGACCGTGCGATAGTAAAGTGCAACATGTGAATGTCACCAGGTCAATATGAACGTTTATCATCCTCTGAATTCACAGTGTGTAGAAGAAATCTGAAACAGGGTGAGCTGCCACTCAAACGTCTCGTGGCGTCCAGTCGCTTTGCTTACTAATCTTTTTCTCGTCCTCCTTGTCATTCCAGGGTGTAGGGACTGACCCCCACACAGCCTTGGCCCTGCCCCCCGAGTCCAAACTGACCAAAGAGAAGGAAGATGAGCCCTTCTTCCCGTCCCCAGACCCCGAAGAGATGAGCATCAGGATAGGTAGAGGCGCAGCACTCTCAGGCAAGCCTCCCTTCATATACCCACATCAACCCTCATCAGTGGCAGCCACTAAACCACAACTGGTATCACTTCATTATTAGGCCATTCCATTAGAACACACTGGACTACCCAGACAACACTTGAGCTATGCAATGCCTTTAGCGCCTTGTTTTATTGCTTTGATGGCTCTCTCCGTGGTCTCTCTCGATCGTTTTCTTGACCTTTTCTGCTTTTCCAATTTCTCTCCAATGTCATCCCTCTTTTCACCGACCTCCACTTGGCTCTCTTATCATTCAGCCAATCAGTGTCCATCCTTGTGTCATGCAGTGCCTGAATCAGTCCTATGGATTATCTTTTGAAGTGCTTTATATTGGGTTTCAGCCGAAAAAGTGTTTTCTCTCCTGCCATTTTCTCCTCTCATGCCTCTCTTTCTCTCTCTCTGACACACTCTCCATCTCTCTCTCTCACACACACACACACACACACACAACGCAGATTAGCAAGCACCTGCCTCGAGTTTCCCTATGTCAACTTACTATCTAAGGTAACGGCACATCAGATAATTTGATTTGAATGGATTCTGAGAAAAGGCTTCTTGTCAGCCCTATGAGCAGATGGCCCTCAGACGGCTTCTTTCACAGAGGTTTTATTCAGCGTCCGCCAACCTAATTGCCTGGATAATGTCATGGCCCTCTGGGATTTGCTAGCTTGATCCCCCCTCCCATTCCACCGTCAGCCTGACTCGTTAATTAACAGAGCTGAACGAGTGGAAAGATTTAATTTGGAGTCGCTGCCCGCTCCACTGTGGCCATGGCCGAGGGCCTCATCTCAGCAGGACGACTTCCGACTAACCTGCAGAGATCCCCCCCCCAATGGCCTCCCTGTTAGGAAGTAGATTGGGTCTATTACCCTAATACGATATTGGTCTGCTAGCGGTACCTATCCCACACAGCACTCCCAACCAATCAGCCCATTGCGCTGAGGACGACTCGCCGTTGCCGAGAGCAACACCCCCGACGATGACGCCCGTCGCCATAGTAACCACGGCAGAGGGGAGTTGGACCTCCGCCGCGTCTTTTCCGGAGTTCATTCTACTCATTGCACCCTCAGGGCCCCCTCCACAAAGGATGCGTGCAGCAGAGTCAGACACATATAGACCGAGCACAGAGCCCCAGCGAGGCTGTTGACATGGGAACGTTTGGATTCCTCGGGGGGCGGACGTGCGCCATGACTCACGCTGTTTATACTGGGCAGGAGTGCAACGGCAGCTCCACAGAGCGCCCTCCTGCTCGTGGCCGAGAAATGAACGAGCAAGCGGTTCTAATTTATCCAATCTGGCGAAACGTCGTCTCCCAGCGGGCCAGGGGCCGCACGGCCGGCTACCTGGGAGCCGCATGGAAAGCACACAAACAACAGGACAATCCCGGGCGGGGGGCGGGGGGGGGGTTCTGAGTCCAGTAAACAACTGTGTTGTGCCATGTTGCAGAGTCCCAGCTAAATCCAAATGACCAGGCACTGATCCTCTTCCTTGGGTAAACATGGCGAGCCCTCTCTGTCACGGAGCGGCAGGCGGGGACTCTTTGGAAATAGCGGACCTCTCCACTGGATCCTCGCCGTGCGGGGGTCCAGAGCTGGAAAGTTAGCCTCCCCGGGTCACTCCAGGGGGGGCCCGTCTGGTTCTGAGCGGAGGGTAATTGCCGTGAACCGTCTTAGCCCGGCGGATTACTGGGGAGGGGTGACATTTGGAGTGTTTATGCGAGTGTGTGAATGTGTATGTGCAAAACAAGTGTGTGTCCGTCTCTGCATAAATATTTGTGTTTGTGAGAGAAATGAAAAGGAAACGAGCATCTGTTGTGTGATTGATTAATGCGTGATTGTGTGAGGACAAGCTCCCCCTGGCAGTAGAACCCCCCCACCCCCCTTAGTTCTGTCTGTACCAGCATGTCGGGAGGAGATGAAAGGGTCCCCCAATGAGAACAGCAGCAGTCTTCAAATACCGGTCAGCCATCAGAATCATAGCCCATGGGGTTACTCACTAAACATTCACCCCACAAGCTGCAGGAGTCGGCCTCAACCCACTACCGGCACCACTCTGATGAGTGCAGCGACTGTTTGCTGTAACATTTCATTGAACCACATCCAAAATAACAAATAAAGAGTTAGCGTTAATTGAAACACACCCTTGGATAAGAGGGTCATATTTAGATTGTTGATCTTTTCATTAAATTTTCGGAGTGATTTTGGGGAACGGAATCCAGGAGAATTCAGTCAAGTCCATCACGCACGCCATTAACACATACAAGTCAAAACAACATCATGCCTTTCTTCTCCTTTTTGACTGGTGCTCTACTATCCTGCTGTATTTTGATATTCCCTCTGATCATTTTTTTATTTAGTCTTTATTTTTTTACTTGTGATTCTGGGTTTCCTTTCAAATCTAAGGGCTTAATTTGATCTCCTACAACCGACTGAATACACCTGTGTTATCTGGGGTCTTCTTTATGGTCTAAATTATTTCTTAAGCCATCATTGAATACAACAGTCCGAAGGTTACTGCGTTTCGCAAAGGTTAACTTCATATTATAGCATTATGTGGTATATGAATGGAAGGTACGTATTGCCACTGTGACAGACACATTCAACACTGTCTTTACTGGTTATGTTACTATAGATGGATAGCCAAACTTGACTGATAAACAATATGTTTAAAAATGCAAATTACAGGAACTTAAACGTTTAAATGATTTGACATTTGAATGATGGTTTTATATGATTTGGCCTTGTTCAGAAGTGATATGTCCCACCAGGTAAGAGGTTTACATTTTAGAGTTGCATCGTAGATGCAGGCCAGATTGAAACCCAGGAGACATTCAGAAAGGAAGAGCGTGTGTGTGATTAGAGTGTGTGTGTGCGCCATGCGTAACCTTCCTAATCTTTGAAGCCTCCAGGTCTGAAACGGAGAGAAATATGCAGCGCTTACATCACTTGATGCGGTGCCAGATGTGTGTTTCTGAGGCAGGCTGTGGGGAGTGCAGGACTCGGCCCAACTGTAGAAATCCCCCCCGTCAAACAGAAGACTCCATGTCACAGTGAACATAAGGAACAAATGTCTGTGAGGGCACCAGAGGACGACCACCACCTGTACAATGGTGTGTGTGTGTGTGTGTGTCCTTTACCAGACCCACCACAGCTTTCTCTAAAGACAGCCCCGGGGAGAACCTGCTGGCACAACGTTCCCCATAGGTGTCCTATTTTGACCTCACCTGTGTCCTTAGTGTTACCCCGGGCGTGTGGGCGTGTGTGTCTATGGTCTGCCAGTAGAGTTTTCAAATGTCCCCTTTAGCAGTCTCCTTGTGTGTCCTTGGATGATTCTCCTGCATGCCAGAAGCTCACCGCTCCGCTGCCAAGACAGGTGTGTTACATCCTCAGTTTGGTTGCCAGTTGACTTGCTACACATGTTTGCGCACATATGTACGCACTTAATGAGCACGTGCGTTACCCACAGACATGCACACACACACACACACACACCCACACACACACACACACACGGAGGATTACTGAACCCATCCTGAATTATGCACGACAAACCGAAAAAAAGAAATCTTTATTCCGGTCATGTGTCTTATCCTCTGACAGATTCCTCCACAGTCTAAATCTCTCAGTGTTTTAGCAAGACATAAATAGCTAACATCGTGTATTAGCCCAGCCAAAACCCAGAGGCTGTTGATATAGCACAAATATGCAGTTTTAAAAACTCCAGCTGTCATCTCGTCTATCAGGGACGGCGCTGATTTTCTTGGTCCAAGCTCTTGGCTACGATATCCGTACTTCCTGCCAGTTGTCTTGTCTAACTGTTCCTAGTCCTTCCTTACAGGGGCCATTTCTGTGGGCCAGTGGGGCGGCTCCTCAGACAGAAGGCGGCTTTGGTGGCGCTTCATAAACTCGCTTCTCCGTCCCCCTTTGACGAGAACCACCGTGCGGTTGCCAAGCAGCGCTCAGCGCCCGCCCGTGTTACGACAGAGACTCAAAGGGGGGTCTCCGTAAGTGATGGCGTGCTGGAAGACGTTTGAACCGCCGTCCTATTGCGTGTGTCCTGGTTCTCGGCGAGAGACGGGGCTCGCAAGAGATCGATGGTCGAGTCCTGGTCGTGACACGCCCTCGATGCCGCTACCAAACAGAACCAGAGCCATTTAAGCCATATAGTGCTTGTGCTTTTGCTGGGGATGTGGTTGCTCTAGTGAGGGTCATTTCACAGTTCACTGAGGCCTTACTAAAGCAGCCTGGTCTGTGTGCTTGGTGACTGCTAGGCGTGTGAGATGATGTTGAGCTCATTAGACCGCTGTTGGGTCACAGAGCGCCGGATGTGTCACAGGATGTGTGTGGCCATTAGACGGGGATTCATCTCGAGATATTGAACGATATGGCCGAGGGCATTAAGAGACACGCATGCATGCACACACACACACACACACACACACACACACACGCAACTGACTTTTGTATTAAATGTGATGCTGTAGGCGCTCTTCCAGACAAGCGCAAGCCCTCACATACACAACACACCCATCCAAACACACGCATGCTCAGTGGCATTAAAGGAAGCCTCCGAGATCGTTGTAGTGAGAGCACAGGGGCACTGGCTCCAACAGAGAGACTGGATTCCAAAATGGTATGCCTGTCTTAACGGTCAGTGTGTCGGCCCCATTCAGTTAAACCTGCTTTATGTCCATATTGGAGTGTTACATATTTATTGTTGCCAAAAACATCCAAATCAGCAGTGTGTTCAGCTGTGACTCATTTGAGTCCTTTTAAGTACTTGGCAAATTGAATCAAATGAGTTCTCAAAGGCAGAAGTGCTTTACAGCCCTCTCAGGATGAGCGTGTTTGCTTGATTAATTGTGTCAAGCTAATCATGCAGGGCTCTTATTTTCTGATTATGTTGAAGGGATTATATCTATGATCTCCAGCTGTTCTTCTATTATTTGGACTTCACACTGAGACTTGCCAAAAACAGCAGACCGACTTCTTTAAAATCATCTCTTGCATTTTTGTTGCGTTTTTCTTTTTTTCTCTCTTTTTCTCCTTCCATCCCCCTATTCCTGTGTAAAATAGGTTAAACCAGTGATATGTAGGTCTGGTGGGGTGCCGTCTTATCAACTTTCACAGCATTGCTGTACTTTGTTGTGTGTGTTTGTGTGTGCCCTCATATTGCGTATCTGCGTCAGGCTGTTGCTTGGCAACAGTTACCGTTGGTGACAAAGAAAGCCTGTTTTTTTCATCCCAATCAAAATCCAACTTTCTTTTGTTGGAACCACAATGCAACATTACAAACTACATCATTTCCTTTACAGCTAGCTTATCCCTGTTTGGTCGGTTCAGCCAGTTCAACTGTGCAGAGTCAACAGTCCTACAGGCCATATTTGTCTTGGATCTGGAGATGGAGAGAAATGCGCAATCCTCCCACCACACACACACACACACACACACACACACACACTCACACAAGCAAACGCACAAAGAAAGGCTACCATTTTGGCCAGACAGAAAATAGACATGAGCTATAGCCTGTAAGCACAGCTACTTTGTCCCTCGAACAACGCTTAGGATGGCAGCAAGGAACAGGTGTGTTTGTGAAGTAGGCTTCCAGCTTGTGGCGTTTGGCTGAAGAGTTTGCCGTGGTATCTTTGTTGAAGACAACCAATGTTGTCCAGGTTGTGAGGACAGTTTAGAGTCCCATTGCTCCAGTCAACACAGCTGCTTCTGACCAGGGCTTACTTGTTCTGTGTTTTTGTCCTGAAATTTGTTCTGTCTCCAAAACACAGAACCACACATACAAACCAGGGTTTCCACTCAGAAACTTGCCGGTCAATGTTACAAACGCAAATGTGATGATGTTCATCTACGTTCACGAAAAATGACAACGACCTCAGATCAGTTTGACTTAATGAACATTAACGATTATTACGAATTACGAAACATCTGTAACCTGTCAAATCTTTAGCCGGTTTGAAAAAAAAAAAGGCAAGGCCTACATGACATCAAATTCTCCTCTTTTCATTACAGCAAAGTCCTTTGCTGCCGACTTGAAATCAATGTGTCCAATGTGTCTGTGCACTTTGCAATTCGCATACAGCCTGGTTTCTGCTATTGCGCTGGCGTGTCTGGGAACATTCACCTGCGTTATTCGCTGACGTTTAACAGTTTGCCTTCATGCTTCCACAGGTTCACCAGGGGACTATGTCCCATTTACTAATCCAGAATGTACAGAAAAGCCAGTAAAAGAAACACAGATGCCTACCATCACGTATAGTGACCTCACATTATTATGATTTTTTTTTTTAATGTTTTTTGCAAATGTAGTTGCGAACCTCGTCCGCGCTTCGCACTTCAGACTGCTCCATTGTTTGATTAATGGCAATCTGTGCATGTTTTCCAAGCAAAATATTACCAGATATCTTCTCGCTTCCACCTTCCTTCCCTGCTCAACCAATCGCCAAATGTTTGACACGAAAAAAAAAAGTTAAACGAGACTCTGTTAGGATTTGGAGGACTGTACAGTGTGCGCGTCTGTGAGCCTCTGCGAGCTACGCTTTCTCAGAAACTCCTTCTCTGGGTCGAAGCATAAACCAGGCTTCAGCCGCGTCATTCTCTTTTCCCCCTAACTAATTCGATTCAGCAGAGAGAAGCCTTGTCGGGCAGCACACAGGCACTTTTTCCCCAATCCAGCCCAGTCAGTTTACAGCTCGCCGAACTCATAAATGAGCACTTTGCAAGCTGTCGCAAAAATTAAACCCCATAACTGTGGAGCGCCGTCATCACTGCCACTACATCTCGTTGTGTACCCATGACTGTAATAGGCTGTTTCACTGTCCAAACTCAAACACAAACACATGTCCTGTTTAGGGATAGCCTTCGTTATAGCTACGTTTTGTATGAGCCGTATTACCGGACATTTTGACCGGCAAGTTTTTAATTTGTCGTTATTTTATACATTTGACTAGGCAAAAACAAATAACTGTTGGCTAACTGAAACCCTGACGCAAACATCCACAGCACACACAATCTCTCGTGTCTAATACGGCTGTGTGTCCATCGGCGCCTGGCCTCCAATCCCATCTGCAGTCAGAATATAAATAGCCTCAATTTGTCTCCTAACAAGGCCATTAACTTTTGATCCCCCGATAAGGCGTCAGCTTAGCGCCTCACTTCAACTGCAAATGAAGACCAATGTGTCAGCTCAACTCGATGAATCACTTTGTCAATTTTATTTTATTCATACATCCTGAACAAATTGTGCTTTCTGCAAGTAAAAGTTATTGAATGTATGGATATGTAATGTAGTGAAGCAATTATACAGATGTTGTCAAGACAACTAGCCTCACAAAGTAGTTTTAGTACAAGGTCTATATGTAACTTCTAACTTTACGGTAGGTTCCGCCTTCTTTCCTCCTGGATATGAGCCCGCAACACAGATTTATCTCTGCTCACGCTGTCTGAGCACGAACATTCAGTGCAAACCAGACCAAATCCAAATGGAAGTAGTGACCTTTAGAAGCCAATACAACCTTGCTGAGTCTCTTGACAGTTTCTCCATTGTGTGTGTGTGTGTGTGTGTGTGTGTGTGTGTGTGTGATGAGGGTTATTTCAGTAGCTCAATAGAGTGTGTAACGGAGACTCAAACTGGAGACGGAGAAGGAGAAGCATGACTGATAAGGCTAGAGAAAGAGGACGACCCGTCCTGCCCCCAGTCCTGTGGCCACACCGTGATGTCAGGGCCGATCAGCAGCAGCGAGGGGCCACAAACAGCGACCGCCGTTGGACTACCGCCCTGCAAGCTCATTATTTGGCTCAGTGTAATCTTACCAGAGGAGGATTCTGAGGAAAGATCTGTCGAGAAATGACACAAACTAGATTGGACAACAACACCCCCTCCACCCTCAGTCTGAGCACTGGCATCCCACAAGGCTGTGGGCTGAACCCTCTCCTCTCCTCCCTCTTCACCTACGACTGCATGCCTGTACATGGTACAAACCCCATTATCAAGTTTGCAGATGACACAATGGTGGTAGGCCTCAACAACAACGATGAGACGGCCTACAGGGAGGAGGTCCAGCACCTGGCGGCACGGTGCACTGACAACAACCTCGCCCTCAACACCGAGAAGACCAAGGAACTCATTGTGGACTTCAGAAAGACCAAAGGCAACACACCAATCCGTATCAACGGGACTGAGGTTGAGCGTGTCGCCAGCTTCCAAGTTTCTGGGTGTCCACATTTCCCAGGACCTCTCTTGGTCCCTCAACACTTCAAAGCTCATCAAGAAGGCTGACCAGGGTCTCTTCTTCCTGAGGAGACTGAAGAAAGCCCATCTGTCTCCTCAGATTCTGGGGAACTTCTACCGCTGCACCATCGAGAGCAGCCTGACCAACTATCACGGTGTGGTGTGACACCTGCTCTGTCTCCGTCCGGAAGGCAGGGCAGAGGGCGGTGAAAACTGCCCAACGCGTTGCTGGTACCACACTACCTGCCATGGAGGCTGTCCAACACAAACGGTGTCTGCGGAGGGCATGCAGCCTCGTCAAGGACACCTCTCACCCCTGCGATAGTCTGTTTGCCCTCCAACCCTCCGGGAGGCGCTACAGGAGTCTCCGTTCCAGGACCAGCAGGCACGGGGACAGCTTCTTCCGCACAGCTGTGACTCTGCTGGACTCTGTCTCGGCACCTTGATGACCTACCCAAACTGCACTTCGTTGCCCCAGTCCTGCACTCTGTGTAATGACAGTCAAATTGAATCTAATCTAATTGAATCTAAACGATGTCCTCTAACGCCGTCTGAGTCTGCACCAACTGAAAGTCCCTCTGCACGGCAAGTTCAGCTGCCCAGCTGTTCTATTGGTCCCTCGACATGGAGACTGTGCTGCGCTGGAACTGTGAACCTTCATAGTGAATCGTTTTATAGCCTAGACCAAACTTGAGAGATTCAAGCTTTTCTACAATTACAGAATATAGTGAGACTCAATGGGATGCGGCAAGGTTAGGGCTGCTGGGTGACTTACGCAGGTTTCCCGTGGCTTCTACAGAATAGGGGCATTTGTGCCTCAAATTGAACAGAATGGTCCCAGGCCGGCTCAGAGTCGGCCCTGAAAACGACAAAGCCTTGCATCTGGCTCTCCAGAGCTGGATCAAACAAGCCCAGTGTTAGAAGCAGCCCTCACTGGAAGGAAACCAAAGTACTATTGCTCACTGTCAAGGGCCCGGCACAATGTATAATATATACAGTATACTGCACATAGTATGCATATACACAAAATAAACACAAACACATCTTTTGCAATGATCCCTCAAATGGGGTTATCAAACCCTTGTGACAAAGATATGTAATCCCATATGGTTTTGGTGTTCATGTTGCTTGTTTTATTGTTTTACAGCTGTTCTTATGTTTCATATTGTTGTTTTCCTCGTGGCCAGGACTCCATTTTAATAGAGAAATCTATCTCATTGGAACTCGCCTGGTTCAATGAAGGATGAAAAATTCCTGATACCGATATATCTGTAATAGGCCTATTAAACTATGTAGAGTTGCCAATGGTTCTGGACAAATAGCAGTAGCTTTTGGGTTTAAAATTATTTAAAAGAAATAAATTATTGAAGAGGCCTGTGGTAGTTAAGGTCATAATATTAATGAAGAGTCATTGAAGGCCAAAAACCAGAAGACATTTTTCTTTCATTTGGGCGTGTTCTTGAAATGGATTTCTGCCCATGAAATGAAACAGACCCAGGGGCACAATCAGCGTGACGCACTTGCTGTTGGTAGATTCTTCTATGTATCCCAAGGACACCTCTAGTGAGATATCTATGTATCCCAAGGACACCTCTAGTGAGATATCCACCCAGGTTGTCATTTTAACTTGTTCTTTGTAGCTGAGCATTAGAGTGCTCTTAAGTGAATATGCCCTATTATGCATGTGTGTGTGTGTTTGTGTGTGTGTGTTTGTGTGTGTGTTGGGGGGGGGGGGGGTTAAGGCCCTTTGTAGGTGTGATTCCAGAGAATTACATATTCTGTTAGTTACAGTGGGGCCAAAAAGTATTTAGTCAGCCACTGATTGTGCAAGTTCTCCTACTTAGAAAGATGAGAGAGGTCTGTAATTTTCATCATAGGTACACTTCAACTATGAGAGACAAAAATGAGAAAAAAAATCCAGGAAATCACATTGTAGGATTTTTAAAGAATTTATTTGTAAACGATGGTGGAAAATAAGTATTTGGTCAATAACAAAAGTTCAACTCAATACTTTGTAACATAACCTTTGTTGGCAATGACAGAGGTCAAACGTTTCCTGTAAGTCTTCACCAGGTTTGCACACACTGTAGCTGGTATTTTGGCCCATTCCTCCATGCAGATCTCCTCTAGAGCAGTCATGTTTTGGGGCTGTCGCTGGGCAACACGGACTTTCAACTCCCTCCACAAATTTTCTATGGGGTTGAGGTCTGGAGACTGGCTAGGCCACTCCAGGACCTTGAAATGCTTTTTACGGAGCCACTCCTTCGTTGCCCGAGCGGTGTGTTTGGGATCATTGTCATGCTGGAAGACCCAGCCACGTTCCATCTTCAATGCTCTCACTGATGGAAGGAGGTTTTGGCTTAAAATCTCACGATACATGGCCCCGTTCATTCTTCCCTTAACACGGATCAGTCGTCCTGTCCCCTTTGCAGTAATACAGCCCCAAAGCATGATGTTTCCACCCCCATGCTTCACAGTAGGTATGGTGTTCTTGGGATGCAACTCAGCATTCTTCTTCCTCCAAACACGACGAGTTGAGTTTTTACCAAAAAGTTCTATTTTGGTTTCATCTGACCACATGATTTTCTCCCAATCCTCTTCTGGATCATCCATATGCTCTCTGGCAAACTTCAGACGGGCCTGGACATGTACTGGCTTAAGCAGGGGGACACGTCTGGCACTGCAGGATTTGAGTCCCTCTCGGCGTAGTGTGTTACTGATGGTAGCCTTTGTTACTTTGGTCCCAGCTCTCTGCAGGTCATTCATCAGGTCCCTCCGTGTAGTTCTGGGATTTTTGCTCACCGTTCTCATGATCATTTTGACCCCACGGGATGAGATCTTGCGTGGGGCCCCAGATCGAGGGAGATTATCAATGGTCTTGTATGTCTTCCATTTTCTTACAATTGCTCCCACAGTTGATCTATTCACACCAACCTGCTTGCCTATTGCAGATTCACTCTTCCCAGCCTGGTGCAGGTTTACAATTTTCTTCCTGGTGTCCTTCGACAGCTCTTTGGTCTTGGCCATGGTTGAGTTTGGAGTCTGACTGTTTGAGGCTGTGGACAGGTGTCTTTTATACAGATGACGAGGTCAAACAGGTTCCATTAATACAGGTAACGAGTGGAGGACAGAAGAGCTTCTTAAAGAAGAAGTTACAGGTCTGTGAGAGCCAGAAATCTTGCTTGTTTGTGGGTGACCAAATACTTATTTTCCACCATCATTTACAAATAAATTCTTTCAAAATCCTACAATGTGATTTCCTGGATTTTTTTCCTCATTTTTGCCTCTCATAGTTGAAGTGTACCTATGATGAAAATTACAGACCTCTCTCATCTTTCTAAGTAGGAGAACTTGCACAATCAGTGGCTGACTAAATACTTTTTGGCCCCACTGTATATTATATTTATATATTATATTATTCATATTCTGAGTTATATTACTGATTTGAACTTTCTCCAGCCCCCCTGCTATTACCTCCTGCATACACCCAACACACAAGCTCAGGCGCACACACTCTTTCTCTCACTCTTTGTCACTCCAGGGTCCAATTGTTTGTGATTGCAACATAGATGGACCTCCAATGGCTGCAGCTTAATGTGTGATTGGCTCCCGATTCTCTACGTAGGCTGACCCTTGACTGTTCATAATATTCTGCATATATAAAAACGATTCCAAAAGACTATTACGGTACATTTATTCCTGTCCCCTTAGGCCGTGTGCAGATCAAAGCCCTGGTATCACGACCAAGACAATCAGGTCCAATTATTTTGCCTGAGTCACATCACACACATGCATACGGTGCACACACACCGACTGTGGTCCGCAACCAAACGGGCTTAAACACAGGGAAGACTGATTAAGAGGCTTTGACCTTTGCAGGTGAACACGCAACACTCAGGGGGATGGCAGTGCCTGCAAAGGCACGCCAGGTGATTGACCTTTCCTACTCTGGGTAATCCTCTCCTTCACCGCCCCTTGCAGTCAATGTTTCTTTTCTGCTTTGAAGTGGAGTTTGCCGTGAGGGATGGAGACAGCTGTAGAGGCAGACATAAAGTATTAGTCAGCTGTAAATGAACGGACGGATCGTCTACCCCACTCTCGAAAACAGCATTTCAATAGGCACCTCAGTCAACCCCCGGTCCCCAGTTCACTGTTGGTGAGATAGAACAAAAAAGGTTCCTGCTGATTCTTCTAAAATCCATATTGTAAGTACAAAATGAACGATTTGCTAATGCATTCCTTTGATTTAGCTCCACTCAACATTACTATTCAAGCAGACGTGCTCATGGTCACTTAAGCTGACCATTTTGCTTTTATTTTTATATTTTGGTTCATTCACTGCGATGCCGAGGTCGTGAAACAAAAAGGAAAATAATCATTTCTGTTGAATGAAATGACTTGAATGCTTCTTGACATCATGGCAGAGGGCCCAAGGCTACTGTGACGACTGCCGCCATGTCTTGTTCCTGTCTTACCGTTCCATGCCTTTTCACATGAAATCTCGATGATTCTCCATTTGCTAATCACTTACTTTCAGCTTTGCTTTCGCCTGTAATTTGTTTGTGTAACATTTGAAGCACGTCAGGATGGTGTGAATCTTTATGATCAAGGCTAGACTTTGAAACTATGAGTTGTGGAACCCTTTGAAGTACAGTCTCAGGTCAGATTTTTCAGATGTTTACACACAAAAAGTGTTGGGTACCACTTTCATTTACAGTACACTATTTACCTGGTATTTTCTTGGTAAATACCTCACATTTACTAGGAAACTACTGATAAGTACTGGTATCAATTCATAATTACATTTATGTAATTACTATTCATCTATTTGGAAACATTACTTTATTTTACCTGGTAATTTCTCAGTACATACTTTGTACTTACGAGGAAATTATTGGTATATTAAATATTGTAAATGAAACAAGGATAATTCCATTCCGGCTATATGTGGCTACTGACTGTCTGATTGTACATAGAAGTGCTTGGTTTATCCCAATAAATTATGATATATATCTTATTTTGGTAACTAAGCGTATACAGATTATAATTATTGGTAGTTACAAGTACTTACCAATAATTTCCTCGTAAGTACAAAGTATGTACTGAGAAATTACCAGGTAAAATAAAGTCATGTTTTCAAATAGATTCATAGTAATTACATGGAGAACTACGCAATAATGTTGATTGTAACTATGAATTGTTACCAGTACTTATCTGTAGTTTCCTAGTAAATGTGAGGTATTTACCAAGAAAATACTAGGTAAAAAGCATACTGTGAATTAAAGTGGTACCAAGTGGGTAGTACTATGTATATAGGACGAGTTCCAGAACCATTTGTGTTAAAAATGAAAGGCGTTGAATTGACAACTCTTTTATTATTCATGCTGTAGAGTCCGTTCTCACTTCATATCACTTGCTGCGCCATTGGATTAAGAATGTGTCATACAATGTTTTATAGCATATGTACGTCTCAAGTTCCAGAACCCATGGCAGACTAAATAAATGGCGGGGAAGGAGCAACTCTTGTTTACCATTCTCACAAAAAGTTCAAACTTTAAATTACTGCGACTTTTTCCACTTCTTTTAAGTTTTTCAATGCATTACTTTTTCCTAACAGCAAGCACACTTTTTCACTGTTTAATCTGAGGGTAGTAATTCAGTGTTCTGCTATTTTAGACGCGTGTTCAAAGTTTGCTACATTTTCGATCTTTGTTTTGTGAGCTTGTCTTGACACGTGATCGTTCTCTTCACGTTTCCCTTCGCTGCGCAGACAGGATTGAAAGCGGGGAGGTGCACCAAAGGAGGAAAGGACCCCATTCAGGACCCTCGGAAGGACAGGAAGCAGGAAGTAGGCAACAGGAAGGGATGGGGCAGACGGGAAACAGCTGGAGGCGTATTGTCCTCCTCATCCTAGCCATCACCATCCATAACATTCCAGGTGAGAATAACCTCTGACATCCTCCACTCCACCGCCACATAGAACACGGCTCTTCATTCTTCCTTCTCACTGTGTCTTTTCGGAATCAACTCAAATGGAAGATCATAGTATTATCACATACAGTATATAACCAGCGTATAGGTAAAAGGCCATGATACATGGGAACATTTCTAAAATCCCAAAGCGTACCTGGAAAGGGCCTACAGTACATATGCAATACCCTGTTCTGAAGATACCTTGAGTAAACAAAATAAAAATATCAGAAAGAAAACACCATTGCCTGCTTATTAAAAACAGGAGCCCAACGATTAATAATATGTCTGATGAAATCTAAATTAGGTGGCTGACATTCTCAGTCAAGGTTGTCCCCTTATACTCCAATTAACTATAGATGAAGAAAGCGCGCTTCACCAACCAACGGTTGAGTCATGGAGATCTAATCGATGGCCTCACTCCAAAGTGCGCTGCCTTAATGAATGGGAAAATGCAATTTGCAAGGATTGATTTCCATGTGAGGGGTACATTGATTTCCATATTTTCCATCGGGTAAAAACTAACGCAGCACAACCTTCCTGCCCCCTGCCCCCCGCACCCCCAGACAAGTGAAGTTAGTGAGCCGTAGGGTCCAGGGTTGTTCAGACAAGTTCACTGAAACAAAAACGTTTGTTTTGAGAACACTTTGTTCAAGGCGGATTGTGTATGGATGATGGCGCGGCAAATTGAACTGAATGGCCTGGACTCCAGAATGCCACCAATTTGGTTAATTTTGCTACTGACTTTCTGTCATGAGCAACTTAATTCAAATGTATTGTTTACCTTGACTCTCACAGACAACAAAGCAAGGTGATAAAACAAAACAATATAGCTTTTCTGAGTGGGAAAAATCGAACTGTTTCAATGGTTCTCCAGCTGTGCCTTCCTCCTACGCTTTCTGCCCTGTAAAACCGTCATATTTGAATAACTTTCAACACTGCTGGTGGGATATAAAAACAAAATAATATAGTGTTGTATACAGAATAACACTGATATACTGACGTCAGGCTGACAGAAAATGAAGAGCGTTTGTCCATTACTTTGCATTTTTAAACAGGTTTTTCCTTTTTCTACAAAACCTTTTGATTTGTTTAGCACACTGTATGACATCCTGTATATCTAGAAACTCAAACCCTAAACCATTTGGAAAGCAGTTTGGATATTTTTATGTGTTGCGAAAAGTCACTTTACCATTCTACCATATTAGATGCTGGTGTCACCAATGCTATTGAAAAATGTTAGGCTGGGGCCATGCAGACTTTTTGACCTGAATGCCGAACAGTTAAGTATTTGATTTGATTCAAAGCAATTGATTGAATATACATTTGCCTAGTCTAGCTCATGCAGAGTCTACACCCTACGGGCTAGGAACATTAAATAATTGATATGACCGGCAAGACTTTTCAAATAAGATTTGAGTATATCAATTCTTAGTCGGGGACACTCGATTAAAGACGTTAGACGTTAAAGACGTCTTTCCTCTTCTGATAAGTGACAAACCAAATAAGGATATATTGTTGAATTGATGTTGCAGTGATTGGACGTGCGGAAAATCAAAGAAAAGCATGTGACCGTCGCTTATTGTCTTATCATTCTATTTGGAACAATAGACAGCGATAGCACCACATTTGGTCTGTGCATCCTACTGTGCACCAAGCTGTCAGAAAACATACCAAGCTGCAGTATCATGGACACTTGAAGATCAATCAATGTAAATGTACAGCATTTCAGAAAAACATGATTGTGGAGATACATGAGTGCAACAATTTAGACCAAACGCGTTATAAAATGTGCATATTACTGAATGGCCAGTTTGAGCCATGCTTTTGTAGTAAAAGGATGTTGCAGATTGGCCCATGGACCATAGTGTGGTCTGGGTTTCCCAGCACGTTCAATAGCAATAAGTAGTTGTTCCTTTTCCCCTGCTTTGTTTCCACCGAACGTTGTGTCTACTTATTTAAGGGGAAACGGCCCTGATTCTTCTTCCTTGCCACATTGCGGCCGTTTGAAAACGACAAAACCCATTTTGGCCTGAACGCTTAATCTGATGTTGGATTGTTGCCTCATTGCATGTCCTTGCGACGGGCAACTCCACAGATGATGAGCTACAGTAGCCTTCCTTTGTCTGCTGAGTCATCATCTTGGAGGCTGAGCTTTTAACCCTCTCTCTGATGCAATCTAAAACTCAATTGTTCATGGTCCATGGTATGTTATTGGCTATGAGGGCTATCTGGATGAGGTTCATCCCTTCTCCATTTTATTCTCTTCCCCCCATCTTTTCTTGTCAGTCGGCATGGTAACCACTAAGCCCGCCAGCCCTATTCACGCAGAGCGACAGTTTATTTTTCTAGTATTACTTGGTGGTGTGACAGTTCAGAAGGCATTTTCAAAAGGGGGGAGGTGTGTGCGTGTGTGCGTGTGTGCGTGTGTGCGTGTGTGCGTGCGTGCGTGCGTGCGTGCGTGCGTGCGTGCGTGCGTGCGTGCGTGCGTGCGCTTAGGAGATAAAGAAAGATGGAGGAGAGGGCGGGGAAAAGAACGAGATTGTACGGAGGGGAAGCTCTGACGAAGCCAAGACTGGAAACTGGTGCAGTTTCCAATGGCTATCCTAAAACCTCTGCTCTGCAGCCCTGGAGCCAGTGTTACGGACGGAGTTGGAGAGGAAAAGAGAGCAGAGGAGTAATGATGAACACAGGAGGAGAGGAAAGGAGAGCAGAGGAGTAATGATGAACACAGGAGGAGAGGAAAGGAGAGCAGAGGAGTAATGAGGTGATGGAGAACACAGGAGGAGAGGAAAGGAGAGCAGAGGAGTAATGATGAACACAGGAGGAAAGAATGTGTGTGGAATGAACATTTGACTGTTCACCTTCAACTGTCCAATGAGTCATCAGAAAAGCTACTGTTGTTTCCAATGCTGTCCTAGTCTGTCAGTGCTGTCCTAGTGTAGTTTGACCGTGCCATGACAAGAAAGGCATTTTGATTGACTAAAAGAGACCGTGGCCAAATCAATGTCGGAGAGGAGGCAATAGAAAAGAGGAAATTGACCCTACAAGTAAATGCTGGCAGGCAGCTAGATTTGGACTTCAATCGATACACACACACACACACACACACACACACACACACACATCATCGTCACGGCACCGATTTCATTGAGAGTAGGCTGAGTAAGATAACGATGAAAACACATACGCACACGTACACGCACATCCTACAGCTCTACACCACTGCTAGGAACGGCCGGCGTTTCAATCTGACTGCCACTGGGGTCTCAGCATCCAGCCTCACAAAGACACCCACATCAATACATTCACGGCCCGCATCCACCCACACACCTACGCGCCCACACACACACCTACGCGCCCACACACACACCTACGCGCCCACACACACACCTACGCGCCCACACACACACCTACGCGCCCACACACACACCTACGCGCCCACACACACACCTACGCGCCCACACACACACCTACGCGCCCACACACACACACCTACGCGCCCACACACACACCTACGCGCCCACACACACACCTACGCACCCACACACACACCTACGCGCCCACACACACACCTACGCGCCCACACACACACCTACGCGCCCACACACACACCTACGCGCCCACACACACACACCTACGCGCCCACACACACACCTACGCGCCCACACACACACCTACGCGCCCACACACACACCTACGCGCCCACACACACACCTACGCGCCCACACACACACCCGTTATCCCTGCCCCTCAAACTGAACGGTGCCCGTTGAATACATTTGCTGTGATCCCAACTTCTCCTTTTCACGGTTGCACAGCTTGGATTGATATCACCCTGGCTTCCTCGCATGCTCTAGCTCAAGCACATAAGAGTCCCGGCGTTTTTTCAGAGCGTGGAGTTGTGAAAATTCGACGGCATACTATATGCTAGCATTCATCGACTGCCCTTCAGCAGCTGAATACTAAGATCTTCTCTCATGTCTTATTCAGGGTAGATGAAGGGCATTACAGTTCTGCCTGAATCTCTTAGTGGGCATCCTATGCCGCCACTGCTGCTGCAGCAAAAGTTTCCTCAGATGGAGATGGACGGAGTAGGGTCTCTGGTGAGACTAATGGGGACCCCACTCCCTAATGGCGGCTGGCAAGGCCCCCCGTGATGGACCATGGGCCTGATTAGTGCTAACATGTATTTCTGCCCAGGTGTAATGAAGGGGATGTTAATCACCGGGGGCTGTTAGAATCTATGCCTCTCATTCTCTCTGCCAGTTTAATCCCTGCCCCCCCCCCCGCCCCCTCTCTCTCTCCTCTCTTTGTGTCTTTCTGTCTCTCCCTCTTTCTCGTCATCTCTCTCTCTCTCTCTCTCTCTCGTTTGCTTGATACATTTTTTATAGTGTTTTTCCGCTGATTTTTATCCTACACAACGTAGGATGTGAAGTGTATGCCTGTCTGGCTGAATGTACCTGCAGCACTAATTTACTCCCAAGGAGAGATAAATGTAATGAGGTTCACATACATTCAAAGAGGAACAAAGAGGAATAATTCAAGGACGAGTGAAATAGTAGAGAGAGAACTGACGGTACGTGACAACGCAAACACACACATATACAGACACCCACACAAAGAGGAAAGGTAAGAGAGATTATGGCTTAAAATATCCTATCAGTGGTTAATAAATGAAGTAAGATTACCTTACTATTGGATCAGATAATGGGACATTGATTTCCCCTGTGTCTCTCTCTCAGCCCTCGCATTTTGCTCAATCGACCTGTGGAACCCTACCTCTGCTCTCTGTGTCTCAACCTTCTCTGTTATATCATCCAGTGGAACCCTACCTCTGCTCTGTGTCTCAACCTTCTCTGTTATATCGACCTGTGGAACCCCACCTCTGCTCTGTGTCTCAACCTTCTCTGTTATATCATCCTGTGGAACCCCACCTCTGCTCTGTCTCAACCTTCTCTGTTATATCATCCTGTGGAACCCCACCTCTGCTCTGTGTCTCAACCTTCTCTGTTATATCATCCTGTGGAACCCTACCTCTGCTCTGTGTCTCAACCTTCTCTGTTATATCGACCTGTGGAACCCTACCTCTGCTCTGTGTCTCAACCTTCTCTGTTATATCATCCTGTGGAACCCTACCTCTGCTCTGTGTCTCAACCTTCTCTGTTATATCATCCAGTGGAACCCTACCTCTGCTCTGTGTCTCAACCTTCTCTGTTATATCGACCTGTGGAACCCCACCTCTGCTCTGTGTCTCAACCTTCTCTGTTATATCATCCTGTGGAACCCCACCTCTGCTCTGTGTCTCAACCTTCTCTGTTATATCATCCTGTGGAACCCTACCTCTGCTCTGTGTCTCAACCTTCTCTGTTATATCGACCTGTGGAACCCTACCTCTGCTCTGTGTCTCAACCTTCTCTGTTATATCATCCTGTGGAACCCTACCTCTGCTCTGTGTCTCAACCTTCTCTGTTATATCGACCTGTGGAACCCTACCTCTGCTCTGTGTCTAAACCTTCTCTGTTATATCGACCTGTGGAACCCCACCTCTGCTCTGTGTGTCTCTTACAGAGGGCCTTGCTGTGGGCGTGGGGTTTGGAGCCATCGGTAAGACCTCCTCCGCTACATTTGAGAGCGCCAGGTAAGGCCAGTAACAAAGCATACAAACTCTGTTTGTGGCCAAATGTTTTGAGAGTATTGGGAAATTCTTAAAGTCTTAAAATGAATCAGTGGCACACATTCTCACTCTAGAAAGGCCTAATTACTTACAAAGACCTTACCCGGACAAAATAGTATAGTGTAGGTTATTCCCGATGACAACTGTCTTTCAGCTGGTTTACATTGGTCTGTTACCATGACCGTGCAGTGCGCTAGTATGAACCGTCCAGCAGCGCAACTGCTTTCCACTGGAAAGTTAAATTAATAGAGTATTTCTACTGTAAATAAATAGTGCATGGTGTCGATGCTCTGTTATTATTAGATGTATAGACGTCCATTTTTTTTTGTTGAATTTCTGCAACTCTGGAAACGCATTATGAAAATGCAGATCTTTAGATAATAGAGCTCCTAGTTGAAGGTACACATTGTTTTGATGACGCGGCGATGATTGATAAAATGACTGCAGCCTAGATCCGTTTATTTCAAACGTAAACATTACCGTCATACTCTCAGGTTTAAAAGCGGTAAAGTAGTCTTTGTGATCTTTAGCTGTCCTTTTTATTTAGCCCCTCCTGTTTGTGACACAACCTGTAAGCGTACTGCACCAAGTGAGTCCACTCAGTCCCTGGGTCTGTTTGTTCCGCAGAAACCTGGCCATTGGTATTGGCATCCAGAATTTCCCAGAAGGCCTTGCAGTGAGTCTGCCTCTCAGAGGTTCTGGAATGTCCACGTGGAAAGCCTTCTGGTATGATGACGATGGTCGGCAGGCATCAGTGTGGGTGTGTGCGTGTGTGCGCGTGTGTGTGTGTGTGTGTGTGTGTGTGTGTGTGTGTGTTTCTTATGGACCGCGTGTGTTTCTAAGCGCCCCCTTCCTCTTGCGTAGGTACGGCCAGCTGAGTGGCATGGTGGAGCCTGTCGCCGGGTTGCTAGGGGCCTTCGCCGTGGTGCTGGCGGAACCTCTGCTGCCGTACGCACTGGCGTTTGCCGCTGGGGCCATGGTCTACGTGGTGGTGGACGACATCATCCCCGAGGCTCAACTCAGGTGAGAGGAGAGAAAGAGGGAGAGGGAGCGGGAGAGGGAGAGGGAGGTGAGGTAGGGAATGGGGGGAAAGAGAAGAGGGTATGGAGGGATGATAAAGAGGAGGGTATGGAGGGGTGATAAAGAAGAGGGTATGGAGGGATGATAAAGAAGAGGGTATGGAGGGATGATAAAGAAGAGGGTATGGAGGGATGATAAAGAAGAGGGTATGGAGGGATGATAAAGAAGAGGGTATGGAGGGATGATAAAGAAGAGGGTATGGAGGGATGATAAAGAAGAGGGTATGGAGGGATGATAAAGAAGAGGGTATGGAGGGATGATAAAGAAGAGGGGCCAATTATTGTGCCCCAAGGCCACACTATTTGATGTGACAGCCCCAAACTGAATAATTGAAAAAGATAACAAGAGAGAGAGGAACCATCAAATAAACGTGCTCCTCCTTCGTTGGGAGGCCCCATCAATTGGATCTGTTGCTCTGGTCTTTCTGTGGGTGTTCCTAAAAGCACCCACACTGTAAGTACTAGCGTCTGAGCTGTCTAGCTCAGCTCAGCGAAAGGCAGTTTGCTCTCTGTGTTAGTTTTGAAGGCGAAAGCCATGTCTGATAGACCAACACAGTGGTCCCTCTCACACCTCAGACAGAAGCCTGTCGTTTCTTGTGGTTGACTCCATTTTTAGAGTTATGTACAGATGGCAGAAACAAATGTGTACATGTACATGTGATGGAAGAAAGCCGTGAAAAGCTGTTTTTTTTTTAACCCCCGTGGACTTATTTGTCTAAACTAGAACTTTATAGAGATTTATAGAAGATGCATGGAAACACGTTAGTCATAAAGAACACACATTCAGACTAACCTTCTTCATATTTTCAGTGGGAATGGGAAACTTGCGTCTTGGACTTCTATCTTGGGCTTTGTGGTGATGATGTCGCTGGACGTAGGACTGGGCTGATGTCACCATGACGACAGAACAGTCTTGGATTGGAGTGCTTGCTGGCATGCCATCTGAATGGCTACCAGTCGCAGACTAAAAACATTTCTCAGTTTACTTCGGTCCTCAGTTTTATTATTTGCCTTTGTGATATGTGATTTGACCAATTTAGTTCGTTCTAATTATTTTAAAATAATAATTATTATTTTTTTGTATTCCATTTGTATTTTATTTTCCTTTGTTATCAATTTTTTTCCCTGATGGTCAATGATGACAATACTTGAAGAGTGATTTTTGACTTGTTGATTGAGACAGCACTGTGGCAACATGATGTGTCATTTCTGCTTGGGCATTTTCCTTTCCCCTTGTTGCTCCATTTTGCTGCCGGTCTTTTCTGTGTTCCGCACATTGCATCTCAGACACTGTGTTTTGAAGACAGTCACGTATTGATGTGATCCATACTTGAGTAACTAAGCCAGTGTGTGCTTGCCTTATCTTTTAGAAATGACCTGCTAACAATTATTTATATGCTACAACATTGATGAATGGAAACATATTGTGTTTTTTGTTATATGAAAATGTATTCTGTTTAATTGAATGACCAATAGATATGTTTTTTGTTTTGCTCATGTGCCTAGTTTCATGTTCATGTTGTGTCCATTGGACATGCTCAGGTTGGCATCAAAAAGGGCTACATCCGTGATGCACCAGCTCTCATTTATTACTGTCTGTTGAACAATGCACCTAAATCTCAGAGGAGAATGTTGTTTTATGTAGACCTACTCCAGAAAGCTTTCTCTGCTCAAAACAGGTTTATGGTGGACAGCGCATTAGCATCAACACTGCAGGAGATCTCTCAATATTGGATAGATGTAAGCCACGGATCAAAAACCCATCCAGCCTATCACGCAATTGCCTATAGCATATAGTATGACGAAGCATATAGCATCAGCCTATCCCATTGATTTCATAATCTATAAAATCTAACGATTAACATCTGAGCAGATTTTTCTATTTCACTCTGGTGGGACATGCGAAATGTTTAGAAAGTTAAATAAAGAAAAGTTGATAATTTAAAAGAACCCATTTCCTCTAGTATCGTCTGTTACAAGACAGAAAGGGGGTTGTCCATGTTTACTATACCCATGTTTTCTCTACATTCTCAAAAACGATGTTGTAATTGACCAATTGTCACATATATATACATATATATATATATATATATACATATATATATATATACATAGATGTATGTTATCGGTTTATGTATGACTCTTAGTGTTTGTAATATGTACAACAAAATTGTTGAGGGACGAAAAGGTGAAATGCCTAATCTACAGTCATTTAAAAATGCTGCATTGTTTACTGAATGTAATATACACATTGACCACAAAGAAGCAAAAGAAAAAGTGATCACTTTAGCTTTCTTTCTCACATAGAGAGTTGAGAGAGTGGGTATCAAAGCTTGAAATGTTCTTACATGTATCCAGCTATCCATGTTCTGAAGGATTTATACATGGAAATGAACTTTCAATCCCAAATTGGACATTAAAGCAGCTACTATTTCCCTCTCTGTCAACCTTGTGTAGTTAGCCCGCAGTGTGACCAAGGAGTGCCAGATATGGTTTGAGAGGTTGTGGTGTGGATGTTAGCCCTTAGGCTCTTGCATTAGTCAAGGCTGTCTCATGCAGGGGACCAGATATGTGAAAGAAAAGAATCCGTTGGAGAGATAAAGCTAAGATGTTGAAACGCACACGTGGCACACGTGGCCCACTGCAAAGACCTACGCTCCCGTACTACAGGTATATTACCAAGTGTCCTGTTTTAAACAGGCTTATTCCAGTTGATATCACTCAGCTGGTTTGGGCGCTACCAGGAAAGTGTGGAACAGAGTAGCTGCCCGGTGAGTTTAGGGGACAGCCGAGGCAGGAGAATACAGTGGGCAACTGTGCTCAGCTGTATGTTGCTGACACCTACAGGCTGAATGTGATACTGCATTTGTCTACTGATGCAGCATAACACAGATCATATTTGCTTTCCTGTTGGTCCAAGTCATAGCACCTCCTTGGGGTTAAGGTTGTGTCTGGTGAGAATATGGTGGATGTAGGCCCATGTGTTGTCAGAGACGTTAATACCCAGAGAAAGAAGTGGGATGACTTACAGACGCTGGGCACACAGATCTACTGTACACACACAAGAGAATGTTTGGAAAGTGGCAAGCAGCATGTGTGCTTTGGCTGAAGCGCATCTTTCATGGATGGATTGTACTCCATGATTCCTCTGGGGTTCCATGCCTCAAGATGTTTGAGAAATAGAAGCAACTGGCTATAATTCTTTGTTTTGTCAAAAATGTAATTGGGGAAGAGAAAACACTCAGGAAACAGGAGAAAATCGGAAACATCCGTGCAAGAAGAATGGGTGGAGCCCTGTGGCTTAAAAGTAGAGCTTTGCACGCACCTTCACAATGCTACCTTTATAGGAGATGAATCCCAACATCTCACCCACTCAAACACTATTTATCTTCATCCAAAATATACAGACAACCTACATCTCAAACACACAAGTGCACACACACAATCAATAGTTATATTTTTTGCGTGTGCACCCCAAGCTAGACAAAACAAATGCAATCATGTCTGTGTGTGTGTCCTTATATCTTAATGTGACTTTCGCCTTAGCTAGAGAGTTTTGTGGTATTGAGTTCAGCGACCGCTGCTTCTCACACACACACACACACACACACACACACACACACACACACACTGTCCACAGTGAACACTGAAGGGCAGAGTGCTGAGAGAAGCCCCTCTCCACACCGCGCCTGGCTCCTGTGGGCCACATAAGGAAACATTTGTTCTTATCCCTCTCAATGAACCCTTGTGCCTGTGAGAAAAAGAAAGAGAAAACAGGGGAGAGAGAGAGAGACAGAGGGATTACAAAGAACGCAGAGACAGTGGACCTTCAGGAGAAGAGACCTATGCACTGTGAACCTTCAGGAGAAGAGACCTATGCACTGTGGAAACCTGGATGGGAGAGGCGTCTGTGGAAACCTCAAATGGGAGGCGTACTGTCTCTGGTTCCGCTGTTTTCCTTTGATACGACGTCTACGAGTTTGAAGACCAAATGTGCGTATCATGCTCTCCGTAAAGCTCATTCTGTTTTGTGGTGAGTGTCCCTGGAGCTTTGCTGGGATGCTATCTCGATGGGTCTCAGTGTCACACCGCCAAAGGTCTGTATTGATGATGGGTCTTTTGGAGCCCAGCACCTAAACAGCAACGTCCTTCTCGCATTCCCATCGCCAGCCCAGTGTGGTCAGAGCCTGAGGAAGGGCTGAGGAATGCCAGGGACTTGGCTGACAGAACAATGACTCTGTGTTCCATTCTCCAGCCCCACGGTGGGCTGTCTGCTGAACAGCTCCCTGTCATGCTCCCACCAGACCACAGATGAGTTCAGTGCTCCACGCAGTGCCCCGCGCCTCCACAGGACCATGTGCCGTTCAGGTGCCCAAGCGGAACCGCTGAGAATCCAGGTGCGGTGACTGAACGGCGAACGGCAAAATATGGAGCGGACTTCGTTACAGCTGGCTCGGATTTGTCTAACAAGCCTGATAGTCTTCGGAATGCTTAAAGGCTCCGTAGTGCCAGTTCTTATGGTCGATGAACAGGAGTGTGTTTAGGGCCAAAACAAGACAAAACCTGGTGAGGATCTGTGCAGGGAGAGACGGCTGTTGGAGTTGGAGTTGGCCTGCCGTCATTTAACTCCAGGCTCAAGCCACGTGCACGGTTTTGACTGATGCCCACGTCTAGAGGTCGGCTTTAATCTTCACGTGCTCTTTCAATGCCCGCCCCCCTACAGAGTTCCCCTTTTGGAGCACGCGCGCAACACTCCCGTCTGCTCTGTGGTCTGCTTGGACAGCTCCGCTCCTGGTCTTTGTCTGGACGCACATGTGCGTGCTAGGCGCTTTGAAAAGTCCAAAAGCAGCAGAGTGCCTGTGGCTCTTCAAAGTGATGTGAGAGAGAGAGAGAGAGAGAGAGAGAGAGAGAGAGAGAGAGAGCTGTCAGGCGGCTGATGGCATACTGGGATACTCCACATGCACACCTTCATTTGGATCCAGGCAGAGAGGGGGGATACAAGGCACACCATCTGAGAGAAGGATCCAGGCAGAGAGGCGGGATCCAAGGCACACCATCTGAGAGAAGGATCCAGGCAGAGAGGGGGGATCCAAGGCACACCATCTGAGAGAAGGATCCAGGCAGAGAGGCGGGATCCAAGGCACACCATCTGAGAGAAGGATCCAGGCAGAGAGGCGGGATCCAAGGCACACCATCTGAGAGAAGGATCCATGCCTTTTGTACTTCTTAGGGGGAAGATATTTTGTATTCATCTTATCCTTGTCCCATTCGGAATTCTTATATCCCAGCGGACACTGCCTTCTTTCCTGGGGTAAAGCAATTGATAAGCAGCTATTGCTCACTTCTGGATTTACAAGCTGGAAATTCCTCTGTGAGCAAGATTTCCTTTGAAACTGAATGGATTGTCATGATCTTTAAGAATGTCAACATGTGTTTTCACTGGTGGGGGCACGTTTGGGATAATCTTTATCTTTGGATATAATACCAACTGGCTGGATTGTTCTTCTATGAACCCTCATGCCAGACCTCAAAGCATGTCTGTCCAGAATGAGAACAGAGTCCAGTGAGCTGCGCCTGGATCAGTACAACATCACTCACGGTAGTGGGCAAGGGCCACATCTTGACCTTGGCTGGACCCTGAAAACAGACTCACTCTCCCGTGGATATATATACTCTGTGTATCGTGTTAGGCTACAGGTAGGTTTCCAATTCACATATCACTGGGAAGGGTTTCTAGACCATGCTCTTGATCTAGTACAACATCATTAGGCCATGGCTTCTTGTCTGTTTGTTTCCCCTAGTTACACATGAAAACAGTGGAGGAACAAGTTGCATTTTTTTCCTTCTTCTTCACAACAGCCATGTGGGACTACCTATTATTACATGTTATAAACTTGTGGACACATACAGTAGCTCCCAGG
>CM030187.1:1065000-1070000 GCA_017639675.1 Aplochiton taeniatus
CGTGCGTGCGTGCGTGTGTGTGTGCATGCGTGTGTGTGTGTGTGTGTGTGTGTGTGTGTGTGTGTGTGTGTGTGTGTGAGTGCGCGCGTGCGTGCGTGCGTGCGCGTGTGTGTGCGCGCACACGTCAATGAACTGTGACTCAGCTCTTTAATACTGCCACATGCAGGCCGGGTGTTTGCACACTGGGGAAGCGTTTGACGTCAGGAGAGGGGGAATAAGAGAAGGAGGGAGCAGAGGAGAGCAGGAAAAAAGAGGACTGGGGTTTCTCCACTGACACACCGTTCCCAATGAGTGGGCCAACAAACGGCTGGAAAGAGACCCATGCACTCTCTTTGTCTTTCTTTTTTTTCTAACGCTCTCCTTTTCTCTTTCATGCACAGATGAAGTCTCTCTCTCTCTGCCGGTCTATCTGCAATCTTGTTTAATCTCTCTATATGCAACAAAACACAGAAAAGTAAATTGATCTTGTCTTGAGACACAGCCTGTGTGTGTTGTGTGTGTTGTGTGTGTTGTGTGTATTGTGTGTGTGTGTGTTTATGTGTGTTTGTTCATGAGTGTGTATATGTATCTGTTCTCCTCCACCAGGCATGTAGCCTGCCACATGTTTTCCTGGTGTTACATCAAAGGGCCACAGCACCAATTAAAGTGCGTTGGGCACAGAGGGAAACTGAGAGGGAAACTGTACGGCTGGGCTTAACATAGTGTGTTCTTCATTTTCCTCCCGCACAGGCGATGGGCTGTGTATATCTGTGTGTGCCGTGTAGAACAGTCTGCTTTGGTTATTGCTCCTCCTCTGAACTCGCCCCCTCTGGGGTCCCCCTGTCTGGACCCCCGGCTGGACCGGGCACTGAGGGGCCCACGTTCACGGTGCGTCCCATTGGCTGCTGCCGGGGAGGCGGGGGCCGGCAGAATGTGTGCGAGCCCCACAGGGATTGGTTGACCTCCCCTTCATTCACGTTTTAACAGAGGTAAACATGGCCGTAGTGTAACGGTTGAAAATGTGTTTGCAGGTAGGATAAGCCTCCATTGTTTCTCCCTTTCACACTCAGATTGACATGGAGGGGGGGTTAGGGTTGGGGGGGGGGGGGGTCAGATTTCATTTTGTGTGTGTGTGTGTGGGGGGGGGGGGGCTGTGTTTTGGGCCTGTTTCCGCCCTGGACAGGAGTTGTGCCTGTTAAGCTATTAAGGCTGATCTATCGATCCAGGAAGGCTGATCTATCCAGCCAGGAAGGCTGATCTATCCAGCCAGGAAGGCTGATCTATCCAGCCAGGAAGGCTGATCTATCCAGCTAGGAAGGCTGATCTATCCAGCCAGGAAGGCTGATCTATCCAGCCAGGAAGGCTGATCTATCCAGCCAGGAAGGCTCTGAGTGGGGAGCAAACAGAGGGGACAGAATCCTGCTGGAGACGGCTTCTCTGCATCCCACTGTCATGCCACGCACATCTTTGGAAGGGGGGAGAGTACACAGTGCATCAGATGGTGTTAGCCAGCCCTCTGTGCTGACTGTTGTCATGGACGCTAGTCCCTCCCGCCTCTCCCGCTCGGATCCCAGACACACACAGCGGATACAGCACACTCCATAGATATAGCAGACTTCAAACAGACTCTAGAACAGCATGACTCAACGCAGGTCAAGGAGGATGTCTGAGTGTGTGTGTGTGTGTGTGTGTGTGTGTGTGTGTGTGTGTGTGTGTGTATCCGTCCGTCCGTCCGTGTGTGTACGCTTGCGTGTCTGTGTGAGCGTGTCTCTGAGAAAGAGGTAGAAGGGAATCGTTTGTGCCTCCTCCTGAAATCCATAGCATGTGGTGTCCCTCTTTCTACCCACCATTAAATGAGCCTCTCCCAAAGTCAGACAGAACGGCTCTATAGACCGCCACGGGGAAACTTTACTCCCAGTCGTCACATCTCTTCTTTAATCTCTCTCTCTCTTTCACTACGGCCCTGTGCCACTGTGCAGCGTCTAAAGCCTGGAGCTGTGGCTCCCTGTTTGGCAGGACTCGTTTCTGCTTTCCCCTGTTGGCTACTTTGATGTTGGAGGAGGATAAGGAGGTGCTTTGGTTAAAAAAAAAAAAAAAGTGGTAAGATGGCGTCTCGCTGTGGCATGGTTTCCACGGCAACGGTGTAGAAGGCGCAGCTCCGAGGAACGGGCCCGATGTCGGGACAGATACGCATGCATACGCACACACACACACACACACACACACACACACACACATACTTAAATACACTTGTTATTGTCACATATGCATGTGTGCATGTATACTTATACTCAATCACTGTTTCTGTGTCACACAAACACACACACACACACACACACACACACACACACACATACACCGCTACCCGCCTGTGCCTTGCATTGTTGACACAAGCAGGGGTCTATGTCAGGGGCTTGGGACAGCAGAACCAATCAGCTCCTTAACCATGAGGTCACGGTGCAGCCATTCCGTCCCCATCCCTGGAGGCCTCAGGCTGTCCCCCTTAAGCCCCTGACACTGGCCCGGGGGTTGACAATGGCCAGAGAGAGGGCCACATGGGGAGCAGGACAGGCTGGAGAGGGGGGGGGGGGGGGGGGGGGGGGGTCTGCACATCGTGGGAATGTACTGGCCGTATCGTTAAGCTGCGGTTGGATTGACCTTAAAAGTCCAACAGGCCTCGGCTTAGTGTTCTGTCATGGACAGATGGAGCTGGGTTACCGAACCATCGATGTTACCTCATTCTGATGGACATTCCGTCATGTATGAGTTCAGCTTATTTTCTCTGGGTTTGGCTTGGGTTCCATTCCTTTCAAAGGGGTTTTTCCTTTTCATATTTATAGTCAGCGAGCGTCATAAGTGATCTCAAAGCCCGTAGTGGAGGTTTGAACCAAAAGGTGAGAAGGAGACGTGTTTATACTGCCCATGTGGTTACTTTGGGCTCTTTTCTTTTGCGCCGTTACAGTCCTAGTTCCGTCTTGTCTGGGTTTAAATGTTCTATCTAATCTAAATGTTGAAATGTACTGCCGGCTGGCGTAGGAACCTGGGGGGGGCAGGGGGAAATGGAAATGGTTGCATATGTCTGTCCCCCCCCCCAATGTCAAACTCACTCCTACACCCTTGGTGTTGCCGATATGTTTCGTTGTCCAACCGCTTCTCTCCGGCCTCCACCTAGTGCCACCGTGGTTAGCTGGAAATATTCTCACCCAAGCATGACATATTGACCTTTCATATTTGTGCTGCATTAATAGCCCATCAGACGCAGCTTTCTCAATCTTGCGTATTTGTCTTAGCTCGAAGCTTGCGCTCTAGCAAAACAAACACGCCACTGTGGTTGCTGAGAATGGAGCGAGAAAGGTTTGGGTGCATTTGATATTCTATAGGCTGTTTATTTTTCTTTAGTGCAGTGCTGCAATGGAGGTCTGGCAGAGTGACTCCCCGTTTGGCAGGCTGCCATTTGTTGTGTGTAATTTGATTATTGGTTAACCTGTGGGTACTCAGTAGATTAGAATACAGACATGTAATTATCGGTACATTTACATCACAAATGATGAATGATATACTTACAGAGGATAAGGACTTCTTGGCTGTGGCGTTACCGTGGTAATGGTCAAAGTCTCAGTAGATGTGTAAACAGTATGTTCTATGATATGGATATGAGCTGAGGATCCCACTGGGATTGTGTGTGTGTGTGTGTGAGGGAGAGAGTAACAGGGAGTGTTACATATGTGTGTGTGTGTGTGTGTGTGTGTGTGTGCGTGTGTGTGTGGATATGAATGTTTTTATTGGCATCCGCATGTCTCCCCTTCTGATTGGACCATCCTGTCTGATAACTTTCTTACACATGCCCACAGCTCCAACACTTCCAGAAGTCTCATTCATGCACATTAAACTGAGGCAGTGATGTAACGTACCAGTGGAAACACACACACACACACACACACACACACACACACACACACACACACTATTCTTCATGTTCACACACACCTCACACATAACTGCCTCCACCAACTCCAGTCTCTTCCGTCCTGTCTGTCAGGACTCCAAGGCAACCATTACCCGTCGGGCAGAGAGTGGTTTGGATGGGGGGGCGGGGGCTGGGGGCTGGGCAGAGAGTGGTTTGGAAACTAACTAGAGAGGAGAGAATCACAGGGATAGAGGTGACCTTCACACACACACACACACACACACACACACACACACACACACACCAAGCTCAGTACACCTCTTCTACTGAAATGGTATGTGTGCACATGTGGGCGTGTGTGTTGTGAATCCGTTCCCTGCAACACAGTTTGACTTTGTGTTTGTGTGTGTGTGTGTGTTGCTTTTCTGTTCCCCCTGAGGCTCAAGGACCTCGCCGCATTGAGTAATAAGCGGGAAAGGCTGTGCGCACGTACGTCACCCTCCAGCTGTACTGCACCAGAGATGGTCAAAGAGAGAGAAGATGGATGGTGGAACACAAGTCTGCTAAACGAGTGATAGGGAAAGAAAGATAAAGGGAAGGAAAGAGTATGAAGAAGACAAGACAAAACGAAAGTAAAGGAGGTGGAAAGAGTAGGCGACCGCAAACCCGAGAGAAAGCAGGCGAGAAAGGAGGAGGGGGTGCTTTGCCGGAGCCGGAGAGAGGAGAGGGAGGAGAGGCAGATCTCCCTCTGCCACCGCTGAGAGCTCAGCTGCTCACAGGAGCGTAGCAACCACCGAGGAGCAGAAACCATGGCCACCAGGCCAAACACATAGCCGGGGAAGAAACCGCTAATAAATAGCAGAGGGCTTTTCAAACCGCTGGCCTCCACAACAGCGTGCGTGCACCCTTCACGCACACACACACACACACACACACACACACACACACACACACACACACACACACACACACACACACACAATCCCAGTGGGATCCTCAGCTCATATCTTCAGATAATGAGCCCCCAGAGTGGACAGGGGTCTATTGCAGACGAATAGTAGAGTATAGTATAGATAATAAACCTAAATCTGTTACTATCTATACTTTCTGCTTC
>CM030187.1:1072500-1075000 GCA_017639675.1 Aplochiton taeniatus
TCGTTGCCAAGATGTTTAAAGCAACAACTTTACAAATTAAGTCGGCAAACAATCTGTGAAGGAACATTATAAATCAAAGAACCGTGTACAACGTGTTGTATTTTTTATCATGATCGACCACAGTGAGAAAAGAAAAAGAAAATATATAAATGTAAGCATTTTGACCTCACAAATAAGCGTATCAAATCTAGGGAAGCTGACTGCTTTCCTCAGATCATGATTGTCTGTAAGGTTTAGGCCGCTATGTTGGATCCAAACCACATAGTCAGTTGGTGTGCTTGGGAGATTATAGGATATTGGATATATGGCAGTGTTGGAGACATGCTGACCAAGGCTGGATACAAGGACTTCTTGGAGTGGATATCTTCATAATGTGTATTACACACCGGGGAATATTTAAGCATTGGACAATGTGGTGGTGCAGGGGGGTGCCGAGGCCTATTTAACTAGGGAGTGTGTGTTGCACAATTTGCTGGTAGGCTACCGTGTGTGTGTGTGTGTGTGTGTGTGTGTGTGTAGGGGAGGGGTTGCACACGGCTGTTGACTGATAAGTAAATGAAAGACTACGTCCCCCTCCCTCTGCAGCGACCTTCTTGTCCATCAAACTAAAAGCTTCCTCCTAATGGCCACATATCATCATGCCCCTCCTATCCAACACAGGCCCAGTAATCTCCATGGAGTCTTCATGCTTATTGCCGTAGCAGATACACTCAGATGTTGTGGGATGGCATCCACTTTGTTCGAGCAAGTAAATTGATTTCTTGGAAAACAGTTGCTGCCTCTTGTGCAAAAGTCCAAGTGTTCTTATTAGTCTGTTTTGTTAGAGTCAATAAAAAACCTGACCCTCTGCAGTGTTTAGTGAGTCCACGCTTTCAACACCCGCAATAATTGACACTAATTGTCTTTCATATGTAATTCCTATTGACGTCAACCATTAATTCTGTTATTGCTATGATTAGGTATTTGGCGACGCGCTCAGCAACAAAAAATGGCAGGAGTTTGAAGCTTTTGGAGAGAGAGAGAGAGAGAAAGAGAGGACGAGAGAACGAGAGAAAGAGAGAAAGAGAGAAAGAGAGAAAGAGAGAGAGAGAAAAAATTCAGACGGAGGTCTGAAGCTCCGGCCAAGAAAAGTAGTCTCTCAATCAAGGCGCCAAACCCCTCTCGCTGGCTCTTTCTCTTGTTCCTTTTATTTTTCTTTTCACTTCTGCCAATCTGGCGTTTCATATTTTCTCGCTAAGTGATTTTACATCGTGCCGAAAAGGGTGCGTGGAGCAGACTAAATAAAAGTGTTTCTCTGCGTGGCCGTGCACGGTCTCAACAGCCCTGGTCCTGACTGACGGCCTCTGTGACGTCCGTGTGAAGTCAAAGGTCAAGCCCCCCAAAAAACCTCCCCCTGCCTCTCGGGGGGGGGGGGCCGGGCTCGGTTTCCTCCCAGGCGGCCTCGGGTGCGATGGAGAATTCATTCCTGAGATTCCACTTGTTGAATATGGACTGTTTTGGTTTTAACATTTGTTCTGTTGAGTGATCTTGACATCTGCTTCCGAAAGCGAACGAAAAGGAGAGAGAAAATTAAACATAGTATGAAGCAAGGGATGTCACAGGAAATGGCCTCTCAATTTGCACTTGACCACCGGCAAAGCAGAAGAGACCAGAGACAGGCTGGGACATAAGAAGCTGCCAATGTGGTTAGGTTGTTTATTGGTGGTCCTCTCTTATCACTTTTCAGCTTTGGAGAGACTTGGCTAAGCTACAACGTCCACCCTAAATCTACTTGTGCAGCTGCCTGTGTGTCTGTGTGTGTGTGTGTGTGTGAGTTAGATACGAGTGCATTCCTCTGACATGCAGTATTGAGTTAGACCAACAAGCCAACCGAGTCTCCGCCACTCCAGGCTTGAGCTCCACCCAGTAGCCCTATCGGCTTTGGGATATTTCCAAACAACCGCTGGTATTTCCATTCGTTATCACAAGCCTTTCAACCTGTAAGGTCTGCCTGTATACCCCAGCAAGTTGTCATGTGACCAGCCTTAAATAGGTAAACACATTGGAAAACCGGAGACACACCGAAATAGAAGGTTGGTAAGCCAAAAGACGTCATTGAGGAGTTGATGTCGTTTTTTTAGGGTGATAACTTCAGACAGAGTAGCCAAAAGGCATATTATAAACATTTGGAAATATTTGCACACCACCTCACCTCCTAACTTCTCCTCTATAACTCACACACCTGCCATGGAAAGTCCCGCTGGCTGTTTCTCACTTGTCCATCTTTATCTAGTGTTGAAGAAGCTTTAACCTGGAAAGTCCCTGTGTGCCACTTCCCTGAATGAAATACCCCATCCCCCTCTCTCTCTCTCCAACCCTCCGCTCTGTCTTTTTTCTGCTTTTTCTCTTTGTCTTGATTCATTTAGCCACCTTCCTTTGCTTCTCTTCCTCTCAGGCCTTTGCCGTGTCCTGGCTCAGCCTTACCACTCTGTCCCTGCTCCCACGGTTCTCTTGCCTATGT
>CM030187.1:1080000-1102500 GCA_017639675.1 Aplochiton taeniatus
TACCTACGATCTGGACCCTCCTCCGCAGCGTGGGTTTCCTCCGAACAGCGCCAGCTCTCGGTGCCACGGCAACGGGATCCGAAGCGCCTCCAGCATCTCGACAGAGTGCCACGGCTCTCCTCCCCGGTGCCCACCGCTCCGCTCAGCCCAGCTGGCTCCGCCCTGGCTCCACGTCCCGCCCGCTGCTCCCAGAGCGTGCCCTCCGCCCGCCTCCCCTGGGTGTTGCCCTCCGCCCGCCTCCCCTGGGTGTTGCCCTCCGCCCGCCTCCCCTGGGTGTTGCCCTCCGCCCGCCTCCCCTGGGTGTTGCCCTCCGCCCGCCTCCCCTGGGTGTTGCCCTCCGCCCGCCTCCCCTGGGTGTTGTCCTTCACTCTCCTGTCTCCCCTGGGTGTTGTCCTTCACTCTCCTGTCTCCCCTGGGTGTTGTCCTTCACTCTCCTGTCTCCCCTGGGTGTTGTCCTTCACTCTCCTGTCTCCCCTGGGTGTTGTCCTTCACTCTCCTGTCTCCCCTGGGTGTTGTCCTTCACTCTCCTGTCTCCCCTGGGTGTTGTCCTTCACTCTCCTGTCTCCCCTGGGTGTTGTCCTTCGCTCTCCCGCGTCCTCTAGGTGCTGTGGGCCGGCGGTCCGCTCGCCCCGGGCGATGGCTCCCGCTGTGGACACAGTGTTTATGGGTTAGGGTTAGGGTTAGGGTTACACAGTGTTTATGGGTTAGGGTTAGGGTTAGGGTTAGGGTTAGGGTTAGGGTTACACAGTGTTTATGGGTTAGGGTTAGGGTTAGGGTTAGGGTTACACAGTGTTTATGGGTTAGGGTTAGTGTTAGGGTTACACAGTGTTTATGGGTTAGGGTTAGGGTTAGGGTTAGGGTTAGGGTTACACAGTGTTTATGGGTTAGGGTTAGGGTTAGGGTTAGGGTTACACAGTGTTTATGGGTTAGGGTTAGGGTTAGGGTTAGGGTTAGGGTTACACAGTGTTTATGGGTTAGGGTTAGGGTTAGGGTTAGGGTTAGGGTTAGGGTTACACAGTGTTTATGGGTTAGGGTTAGGGTTAGGGTTACACAGTGTTTATGAAGGAAAGGGTTGACTGTTCCTGCTCGACTGTTCCCACGGTCACCTCCCCCTCCTGCCTGACGTCGTGGAGAGACTGGAGAGACGGCGGAAGGCTGTCCCATGCTCCGGAGTGTATACAGACACTGGGATTGGATCACGTTGGCTTTGCAGTGCATCAAGGGGAAATATCTTGGTAGACGTGTGTTTTTGTTTGTGTGGATATATGTGTGTCTGCAACCCTTTGGGGAAATATGCCTATCTCTATGTTTCAGTGTGTGTGTGTGTGTGTGTGTGTGTGTCTTTGTCTACCGCAGTAGACAACTGTCTGGCCTTGTCTTTTCTACCCTCTTCAGGCAGCTTGATTGACAGGGGAGATTTCCGGAATCCCTGTGCTCGTGTTCCGAAGACTGGACCTGTGATCCCGTTACAGATCCCATGTCTCACCAACCTTCCTTCCTCACATCTGTGTGTGTGTGTGTATGTGTGTGAGAAAGAGAGAGAGAGAGAGAGAGAGAGAGAGAGAGAGAGAGAGAGAGAGAGAGAGAGAGAGAGAGAGAGTGTGTTTGTGTGTGTGTGGAGTATGCGTCTGCACATATTTCCACAGGCTCACCCTCCAGGATTCGGAGCCTAGTTCTTCCGACTAGGATATTAGCGCGACCGCAAGGGGCCTCTTTCCCCTCTCCGCTTCCATCTGGTGTCGCATTAAATATTACACTTTTTAATTTGATTCAATTCCCAACGACAAACACTGTCGAGTGGATCCAGATGCGGCTACTCCGCCAGCACTCGGGCCGGGACTAGGGCTGAGGGCTGGGAGCTCTGGCCTGGGGGCTGAAGCTCTGGAGGTTAGGCAGGGCTCAGGGTTTGGAGCCCCTGGGGTTCTGGGAGGGAGCATCGCCAGGGCTCTCCCGCTCTGGGCCGGGGTATGGTCTGTTAGGGAGTCGGGTCAGAGCTGGCGTTAGGGCTGTTATGGTCTGTTAGGGAGTCGGGTCAGAGCTGGCGTTAGGGCTGTTATGGTCTGTCTGTCATTCACCTCTGTGTTTTAGCAGCTCCTTATTTTTGTCTGTTTGTCCTATCGATTGCATGATTGTCTTTTCCTCCCACTTCTGAACCCCCCTCTCTCTCTCTCTCTCTCTCTCTCTCTCTCTCTCTCTCTCTCTCTCTTCCTCTCTCTGTCTCTTCCTCTTCCTCTCTCCTTTCCCCAGCACCAGCTGTGCTCCTCAGGTCCATTTGGGTGTGGTGAACCCTGCCCAGCCTCACATCCCAAAATGAAGTAGGCCAGACAGCCTCGGGCTAGGTTTCACCCCCCTACCCCACTATGGGGACCCAGGAGTGGGTCTAGGACTTTGGTCTAGGACTTTGGTCTAGGACTTTGGTGTGTTCCTCAGGCTGAACAGCTGACCGACCTAACTCTGCTGACAGGACAGACAGGAATCCAAGTGGACGCAGTTCCTTGAGATATCGGTTTTAATGGGGTCGTAATTCTTTCGTCGGCCATGTTTGCTGCCGGTCCCACACCCGACAGGTGTGATGTGATTTGGTGCCCCCCAAGGAGGACGGGCTTCAGGTAAACGCCCCTCCTCTGATCTGACGGCTGAGGTCTGCTGTGGGAGTTAGCATATAATGTAACACAACGGAACATGAACTGCTTCCCACCGCTGTCCCCCAAACTGAGCCGAGAGCAGCTGTGCAGCCTGAGAGGAAAGGAGTTTCAGACGGCAGCAAGATGGCCTCATTGTTTGGAGAGGAGGGCCATCCCGCTTGTCAAGAGCCCAAGTGTGTCTCTGTCACATCTCACTGGTAGTGTTTTTATGACGTGTCATATAGTTATGCTTGGTTCCAGAGCAAACTCCTTGGAATTCATCTTGTGCCAGAGTCTGAGTATGTTTTGTTAAGTGGTTGTCGGTTGGGATATGTGTCTCCAAGGAAGGGAAAGTCATTATGTGTTGTCATACTTTGAGGTTTTACGAGTGTATGTGTTTGTGTGCGCGTTCGGTTGCAAGCGGAATTGAAAAAGCAACCGTGGGCATGTGCGGTGTGTGTGTGTGTGTGTGTGTGTGTGTGTTGACTCTGTGTGTGTGTGTGTGTGTGTGTGTTGACTCTGTGTGTGTATGTGTGTGTGTGTGTGTGTGTGTGTGTGTGTTGATTCTGTGTGTGTGTGTGTGTGTGTGTGTGTGTGTGTGTGTGTGTGTGTTGACTCCGTGTGTGTGTGTGTGTGGCTACGTGTGCGTGTGTGTTGACTCCGTCGAGTGTCTGATGGTGATAAACAACCAGTGGTCTGAGAGATCTGTTCCGGGTGAGCCCACTGGATGAGCAGATGGTTGACATGACTCTGGCAGAGCCGAGCGCCCGTGGCCCCTGTGAGGGCTGGCTCCGTGGAGCCTCGTCCTGTCATTGACATCCAGAGAGAGGTCGCTCCAGCTTTGGGGCCAGCCTCTCCACCTCCACCTCTCCCTCCCTTTGTTTCTGCTCATCTCACCCTCCGTTGAAGTTCTCCCGTCCTTTCGTTCTCTCTGTCACGGCCAGCGCTCTTTCTTTCTCTGTGTCTTCCTCTTTGGTGTAACCCTGAGGGATTGGCTGTTGAGGGGAATCTATGGCCAGGTCTTTTGGGTTGAGACGGGTTTGGATTCTGGGATTTGGTCTGTGTGGAACTAGCGATCTGTGTGGAACTAGCGATCTGTCTGCTTGGAGGTGGGTGTGTGTGTGTGTGTGTGTGTGTGTGTGTGTGTGTGTGTGTGTGTGTGTGTGTGTCACCATCCAGATGTCCTTAGATTCTACTGTAACTCTTGCTGTGTTTCAACAGTCTACCATATCCTTGGATTCTCTCAAACTTTTCGTCTGGGAGTTCTGAAACACATTGTTGATGTTTGATAGTCGGCGTTGGTTCATTACTGTAAATTGTCTCGTCTTGCCTCATATAACTTCCTCTCCGCAAAATAACATTTTCAAATGTTCTCTCATTTCCTGTAAAGCTTTATATAATTATCAGCTGTCTGTGTGGTATATTTACAGGGACACTGTTATTAGCTCGGAAACATATTGTCCCCTTCTTCATTGGTCAAATTTGAACAGCAACAGACCTTTTTGATATGTAATTAAAGCCTTGATCGGGAAATGGTATAATCTTGGTTTCTAATCACTTGTAATTACATTTCTCTGGTGTTTATTTTGTACTTGTGTTTAGTTCATTACACTCAGACCAGTGAGAACTTTATTTATGAGACCGTGGGCACTCTGTTTATTAAGTATGCGTGTGCTTGTCTTTTTTTATTTGGATGTTCCAAGTACGTCAAGAGGTTTTTTCCGTGCGGTTTTCCTGAGATGAATTACTATGGTAGTGGTATTTTTTGTATCCATGTGTTCGTTTCTTTATGTGTTTGTGTGTGGTGGTAGGGTTGCCAACATGTTAGTTTGGTCTGAAAGGCTTTATCCTAGTAAGATGATTTCCCAGCGAAAGAGGGATGTCTCCAGATGGGGGTGTGTATTTATGTCTGTGTGTGTGTGTGTGTGTGTGTGTGTGTGTGTGTGTGTGTGTGTGTGGGTGCGCGCATGTGTGTGTGTGTGTGTGTAGTACATTCATTCCCTAGTGAGGGGGGATATCCCCAGATGTGTGGGACTGAGCGATGGTGGGACTGACTAACCCCCCCTCCCAAGGGGATGGCTGCGTGCCTCCTGCAGTTCCTTAGCTGGAGAACATCCCACACATCAGCCTCCTATCTGTTCCCCAAAAGCAGTCTCAGCCTGGAGCTCGCCGTGGCACAGTCCCCCTTATAGTATACAATACAGCTCCGTTGCACCGGTCTCTCCTCGTCAGCGTATCACACCATGGCACCAAACTACAGGAGGTACAATATGTACAGTACCAAAGCTGAGAGTCCTGAAACGTACTGTTCAACCTCCTCACATTCCTCTTTTCTCTCCTCGAATGATGCTGGTGAAACTCAACACCTGGAGGCTGGATCAGGGTTGGTGTCTGGGAGTATGTCAGCTGCAGCGGCCCAGTGGGACTCCTGGGTTTTCTCCAGCGGCTCCTGAGCCAAAGCGCTGGGCTTGGATGTGGCGGTGAGCTGCGGCGATGTGGGCAGTGGCAGAGCTCTAGCCAGAATGAGGAGGAGGAGGAAGAAGAAGAGGAGAAGGAGGAGGAGGAAGAAGAGGTGAAGAAGGAGGAGGACGGAGAGGAGGAGGGCAGGACGAGGTCCTGGGGCAGAGTTTTTCTTCCAGAGTGTTTGGACCCCCTGGATCTCCTCAGCTTAGACCCACAGCCGTGACCTCGGGAAAAGGTCAACCACCACATTTCTTAATTGACATTGATCACAGGAGACAATAGAACGGACATATACTCTACTCTGTCTGGGGGGAATCGTCATGGTTTGGAGCAGAGGCCTGGCTCTTAGCAGCTTGAGTTGAACTAAAACAAAGGCATGGTGACCCATGGCACTGTTGACGCCTGGCCCTGTCTTACTGTTCTACTCTATGAGGGTTAGGGTATGGCCAGGCCCTATGGGATCGGTATGAAGGACTGAAGTTGAGTGGGCTTGTCTTGTTGGTCAGTGTGTTATCGATTCAACATCACCAGAGTGTTCACCATGTGATGACGAGCAGAGACCCCACCCCCACGTATAGCGACCGCTTCCCTCCCGTTTCAGTTCCATGACTCCGTCCACACCCCGGGGTGTCCAGGAGGAGCCGGGACCGTTATCTAACAGTTGAGCGGCAGCAGATGTTTTACGTAACTCGCCCCACAAAGAGGGAAAGGGAGAGAGAGGGGGGGGGGGGGGGGGGTGGGGGGAGATAGGAAGAGAGCGGTAGAGAGAGAGTGAGAGAGAGAGGGAGGGAGAAAGAGCGATAGAGAAAGAGAGAGAGGGATAGAGAGAGAGAGAGAGAGAGAGAAAGAGAGAGAGAGAGAGAGAGAGGGAGAAAGAGAGAGAGAGAGAAAGAGAGAGAGGGATAGCGAGAGAGGGATAGAGAGAGAGGGATAGAGAGAGAGGGATAGAGAGTGTTGCAATCCTGTTTTAAGTTACTCTCTGGTTTGTTTTGATTGGGGCTTGGAGAAAGGGGAATGCAACATTGCCTCCAACAGGCACACACACACACACACACACACACACACACACACACAGAGATATGGATACACACGTGCATAGTCAACATCTCATGTGCTCATAACTTGCGTTTACAAACACTCCCTCACATGCACGCATGATGTTGGTTAAGCAGGGCGGTGGTTCGGCTTCCTCCTCTGGGTTCGGGGAATGTTGGGAATGGCTGCCTCACATTGTGAGTCATTAGTATTGGAATATGTCCTCCGCAGAAATATGTGTGAGTGTGTGTGTGTGTGTGTGTATTTGAATGGTCATAGACTATTCGGTTTTGTCTTCACTATCTATCTTTTGTTTCCTGGTCAAATGGGACATGAGGCAAAGCAATTGTCCTATTCGGACTGCAGGTAGCCCAGACCCTTTGTGTACATGTCTGTCTGTCTGTCTGTCTGTCTGTCTGTCTGTCTGTCTGTCTGTCTGTCTGTCTGTCTGTCTGTCTGTCTGTCTGTCTGTCTGGCTCTATCAACGATTCCCGGGCCTAAGAATCTTCGCTGGGGGTTCTCGAGCTGAAGTGCTCTCCCTAAGTCTCCCTGAGTCCCCCGTTCTCCTGGCAACGCTGTTTTAGTTGTCAGGGCAACCGCTTAGCTGGAATAGCAACCAGTTGGACATTTCTGTTTTGTTTTGGAATCCTCTGGAGGCACACTGAGTGCAGACACAGGCACAATGCACCCAACCACAAGTCATTAGCATTCATGCAAAGCCACACGTTTTGCTCTTGATTTGGTAATGCAGCTGCCTCTTCTGCTTGGTTACTTGGTCACTCAAGCATAATCACTATTGGTTTTATTATAACATATTATATATATATATATATATTACCCTAAGCATGTCTGAGACTGGGTATCACCTTTCCTAAAGGGTTTGGGTAAATGTTTGACTAACCACATCCTCATTCGGCTCAGTCAACTAGGACGTATGACAACCTTATCCTCCGACCCACTGTTTGTCCACCGGCTCTGGTTTCTCTTCCTTCCCCTCCCCTCTTATCTATCTGTCTATCTATCTATCTATCTATCTATCTATCTATCTATCTATCTATCTATCTATCTATCTATCTATCTATCTATCTATCTATCTATCTATCTATCTATCTATCTATCTATCTATCTATCTATCTATCTATCTATCTATCTGTCTATCTGTCTGTCTGTCTGTCTGTCTGTCTGTCTGTCTGTCTGTCTGTCTGTCTGTCTGTCTGTCTGTCTCTCTATCTCTCTATCTCTCTCTCTATCTATCTATCTATCTATCTATCTATCTATCTATCTATCTATCTATCTATCTATCTATCTATCTATCTATCTATCTATCTATCTATCTATCTATCTATCTATCTATCTATCTATCTATCTATCTATCTATCTATGTCTCTCTCTCCCCCTCTCTCTCTCTCTCTCTCTTTCTCTCTCTCTCTCATTCGGACATTCCGATTTACCTCGTTCTTTTTGACCTGCCTTACTTTGACAGCTTGCCAAAGGAACGCTGCTTCCCTATTAAAGGGCCATCGGGAGCAGATGGTTCCAACGAGAGAAGAGAGAGAGAACGGTGTTTTGGGGAGAAGAGATACAGACGTAGAAAAAGAAAGAGGGAAGGAGAGAGAGAGAGAGGGAGAGAGAGAGGGAGAGAGAGCACTCCTAGCAGTGACAAATCTCACATCTGCATATCTGGCCTCTCCTGGCTGGCCTGGCTAATCCCTCCTTTCTCTCCCTCCTGTCATCCCTTTCTTCCATCTGCCAGCTCAGGGACACCTCGTCTTGGCTGACCGACGGGCTGCCATGACTGTGTCAGGGAAACAATGTGGGCCAGCGCTGATGATGTCATACTGTGGCCTGGAGTGGTAAGTGACAGTGCGGGGGCGTGTCTATGTTACTGTGTGTGTGTGTGTGTGTGTGTGTGTGTGTGTGTGTGTATGTGTGTGGGTGTGTGTGTGTGTGTGTGTGTGTGTGTGGGTGGGTGTGTGGGTGGGTGGGTGGGTGTGTGTGGATGGGAGATATCCATGGCCTCTATTTTGGGGTGGCTCAGGGGTGCTGCTGTGAGGCCGTGCGTCCTGTCACTGAGACACTGAGACACACTCATGTGGTCACAGGGGGACGGTGATGCTGCTGTCCATTTCACACGCACACATTCACAAAGGTCTATGAAATATTCAAACCCACACAACCAAATGTACCAAATACTGTTTTCATTCTCTCTCTCTCTCTCTCTCTCTCTCTCTCTCTCTCTCTCTGTCTCTGTCTCTCTCTCTCTCTCTCTCTCTGTCTCTGTCTGTCTCTATCTCTCTCTCTCTCTCTGTCTCTGTCTCTGTCTCTGTCTGTCTGTCTCTCTCTCTCTCTCTCTCTCTCTCTCTCTCTCTCTCTCTCTCTCTCTCTCTCTCTCTGTCTCTGTCTCTGTCTCTCTGCAATGATTCAATTTTCCTGCGGTCTCTCTTTCTCAGGGTGAGTGACGGAGTGTGATCTGCGTAGGAGAGGCCTGCGAAGCCCCCTGTCTCCCAGGCCGTGAGCTGACGGGCTGATAGCTGCAGAGCGGCTGGGAGAACTGCAGGATGCCCCTGTCTGTCTCCTCCCCCCACCAGAAGTGGAGAGATGTGTCCGGGGAGAGCGAGAGAGTGGCACAGAAAACCGCAGGTTTGAGAGAGAGAGAGAAAGAGAGAGAGCGAATGACTCAGGCTCTCCTCCCAGCTCATCCCTCCGTCCATCCCTCTCTCCATCTGGTTTTCCTTTCGCCTGGATCTTTCCCAACCACTGCCAGCAGGGCCCCAGATGGTCTGAGGAGCCCCACCATGGTGGGGATAATCTGGGCCCTTGCCACCGTCCCCGGGCTGGGGTACCGCGGAGGTTCTGGGACTGGGTCACGGTCCCCCATGGGTCTGGTGGAAAAGTCCTTAGCTGGTCTGGTTGGTGAAATTGACGCTGACGTTATAACTGGGAAAGGCTGGGCTCACAGCTTTCCGTGTTGGACTTGGTTGGCCCGGGGCGTGCGGGGCTTGGTGACTAATGGACGGTTCCCTGGAGGCTGTGGGGGGGGGGGGGGGGGGGGGGGGGCGTTGATGTTCCTGGGTGTGAAGGAGAGGAGCCCCAAAATGTGTTGAAGTGCAGCGGGATCGATTGGAGGATGTCCCACGGCATGTCACTGGGCGCTGCATGGAAAAACAATGGACTGACAAACTCAAGCCAAAAGGTACCAGAGAATACTGATCATACTTTCACAGGCATTGCGTAGAACTAGTGACATCATACCGTGCCCTGCAGAATATTAGTGTTTGCATACATTTTGTAATTCATGAGCCTTCAATCTCACAAATCACAAAACGAATCCCCTCAACATTGTTGTCTAGAAACAGAAAAGACATCCGGGCCAGAGTCCCCATCACGTTGGCCCGTCCTCCTCATTGTACATGTATGCTGTCATCATAGCTCCAGGGTCATTCATCTCCTGTCTCCGCAGAGCCGTGAGGTGTCTGACGCTGATCCTGTTGGACTGAGTCCCTGGGCGGTCAGACCTCCACCGTGGAGCCTCGTGACCGTAGTTCCTCCACAGCCTCGTGAAAGAGCGTGAGACGTCACCCGTCCCTCCTGGGAGCCTTTTGTGTCCCTGGACGACAGCCCTCTGACACTTCCCATGCACCGTTGTGTAAGTCCTCTTTATTGCCGAGGAGCAGCCATTGTTGCTAAGGATCAAGGCTCGGGCAAAAGAGGCACTGGGTTTAGAGTCTCTTTGTGTGCACGTCTGTGTGTGTGTGTGTGTGTGCGTGGGTGTGTGTGTGGGTGTGGGTGGATGTGTATGTGTGTGTGCGTGTGTGTGTGTGTGTGTGTGTGTGTGTGTGTGTGTGTGTGTGGGTGTGGGTGTGTGTGTGGGTGTGTGTTAATTGAGAGAGAGGGGGAGTTAGCTTGGTTTGCGTGACATCTTCATTGTGCTTTTGATTAGCCCTGTTACCGCTCCCCTTCCAAACGCAGGGCTTTTTCTCCCATGTCACTCATCACAGGAACACACCAAAGCTCTTTGTCACCCCTCTCAAAAATAACGGAATGGATCGGTCTAACCAAGTGACAGATATGATATCATGACCCTTGGTTGTCACTCTTCCTGTAAATCTGGGTTGCTACGGTAATATGTACTGCCACTCGAACGATGGGCTATCGGTATTGTTGGTTGAGACCATGACACAAGCACACACACACACACACACACACACACACACACACACACACACACACACATACACACACACACACACACACACACACGCGTGCACCCATCCTATCCCATGTGTACACAGGCAACGAGATGAGATAAAAACAACAACCTATCGGACTAATGTTTTACACCTTCACTGTTTTAAAGTTATTCCTGTAGGGGTATTTTGGAGGTACTCTGCAGACACACACACACACACACACACACACACACACACACACACACACACACACACACACACACACACACACACACACACACACACCCTTCCCGTTCTAGTGCCGGTCGCCGTTTGCTCTTCCCATGGTTCTTTATGCCGCAGTGATATCCCAGAGCCACTCTTTCCCTCTGAACTCTCCGAACTTCATCAAAGAGCGGGGGGCGGGAGAAACCAGAAAAAGAAAAGAAGAGAGAGCTGGGGGTCTGTTTTCCTAATCACATCCCCACGGGGATTCAGCTGTGGAGGTGAGGGGGAAGTAAACAATTATGTTTACCGTGTGTTCTGTTTGTTTTCCTTGTTGTGCAGCCCCTTTTGTTTTCCAACTTTTCTTTCTTCTCCTTTTTTTTTGTATTTGTAGAGTAATGGAGGCACGAGGGAGATTAACTAGGACCCTCTCCCTCTTCCTTCCCTTCTCCTCTGTTCCCCCTCTTCCCTTTCATTTCTGTTTTGGAATCAATCCCCTTGGTAATTAATCTGCAGCTGAATGAATTAGGGGGAAAAGGAGAGGCAGAAAAACACAAGCGAATGAGCTGTGTGCCAGTGTGTGCATGTGTGTGTTTGTCTCTCTTTCCCAAGAGGAGAGAAAGAGAGAGAGAGAGAGAGAGAGAGAGAGAGAGAGAGAGAGAGAGAGAGAGAGAGAGAGAGAGAGAGAGAGAGAGAGAAACCTTGTTGAAAAGATGGGAGATACTGTATTTGTTGGGGAAAGATACAAAATCAAGGGAATTGTTAGACTAAAGAAGAAGAGCTGAAATGAGAGGGCGGCGGGGGGTTGAGGGGGGTGGTTGGTCTTCGCCTGCAGACCGTCCAATCACATGACAGGACTCGAGGCTTCCAAATCGTCTTTGCCCCAAGCCCATGCAGCGACACTCAGCCCCGACTCACCGGGGATGGGAGGATGGAGAGGAGGGACGGAGAGAAAGGATGAAGAAAGGGCAGCAGAGGAGGAAAGAGAGGATGAAATGAGGAAGAGAGAGAAAAACAGCGAAGTATTTGGAAGAGAGATAGGAGGGGGAGATTTGGCCCTCTTTGTTTTGGGCCTCTTGTCAACATGCTTACTTTTGATTGGTCCTCCAAGCCCTCTGCTGAATTCTGATTGTGTCTCCAAGCCCTAAGCTGAATTCTGATTGGTCCTCCTTTCCCTCTGCTGAATTCAGATTGGTCCTCCTGGCCCTCTGCTGAATTCTTATTGGTCCTCCTGGCCCTCTGCTGAATTCAGATTGGTCCTCCTGGGCAAAAAGCGGGGGGCGGGCTGGGAAACTCCCACGTGACCCAATTCCCGTTTGGTGCTCTAATTTGACGCTGGATGCCCCCCTAATAGATCAGAGGCTATCACACCCTGTGCCTAGCTGGGACTAATGGTCCGTGTCGCCTTGGTAGAGGCGCTCTGCAGCTCCAATTGTGTCGGGGGTTCTGCTAATGAATTGGTTATGCATTCTGGGAAAGGCCTGCGCATCCCTCTTTGAATCTCAGGCATTTATTCCTCCTGTTGTTTTCCCTCCATCTTTTCCTACTTGTCTTTATGTTACCTCCACCTGTCTGTTCCTCCCACTTTCTTTTCTCCCTCCTCCCCCTTCTTTCTCCCCCTCTTCTCCTGGCAGAGTTACCTGCACTCCTCCATTCTCTGCAGACCCCCTTCACCTCTCTCCCCCGCCTCCTCCTCTCTCTCTCTATCGTTCCCTTGCTCCGACAGACAACTGCTCCTGATAACCACGTGCGCACACACACACACACACACACACACACACACACACACACACATCCAAGTCCCCTCTGACCGCACATCCCATTGGATCCCAACCCCGCTAATGGAATATCAGTGTGTGCCGGTTGGTCCCGGGCACCGTCTGGGAATGTCTCAGGAAGCGCTCTGCCTCGTTAGTTATATTAGATTGGGAGCGGTTTGCTATTGCAGGGAGGCTGCTGATGGTGGGAGGATTGTCCCACAGCCACGTCCCCCCGCCCTCTGGCCCCCAGGGAGCACGGACAAAATCAAGGATTCAAGAGACTTCTGTTTACTTACTTACGTGTGTGTGTGTGTGTGTGTGTTCATCTGTGGGCATTCTGTCTGTATGACATGTTGGACTCGACTGCTGACCAAAGCTTGAGACCTTTTTTAAGGTCTTTCTCACAGGTTACGGTGTCCAGGGCGAACAGTTCTGAGAGAGAGAGAGAGAGAGGGAGGGGGAGAGGGAGAGGGAGAGAGAGAGAGAGAGAGAGAGAGAGAGAGAGAGAGAGAGAGAGAGAGAGAGAGAGAGAGAGAGAGAGCGAGAGAGAGAGAGAGAGAGAGAGAGAGAGAGAGAGAGAGACCACACTGATCCCAGAAATCTATTCTCAGCCCTCATTAGAATCCTGTCAGAGAACAGGAGGATGAAGAGGAAGAGGGGTCTAGACGTTTGAAGGGGAGGAACATGCTGCTGTAGCTTTGACTGCAGGTGGTTACACCTGGGCCTTTCCCTCCTACGGCACCGACAAGAGTGACCGCTTGGCTGGTCGGTTCATTCAGGCTAGGCCATAGGTCTGCCTAGTGCTCATGCTGTAATGATACATCCGATTATAGTGCTAACTGTTGTTGATGACAACGTGGTGGCTTGTGGTTAGCGATAAAGCCAATTAGAGCGGTGGATTGGGCTGCCCATGGATGAGGGACAGGAGACAAGCGATCATTATCAGCCCACGTTTCAGTTTGGTAATAATGAATCCAAGGCCTATAAGGGTGAGGTTTCCTCCTTCAATATGCCCCAGTTATATGAACATTCGTTCTGAAAACAATCATGCCATGCTACCCGCTTCTAATAGTGCGTCTTTATCAAAGCCAGACGGACAGACTTTAATCTCCACAGTCTCCATTACTATATAGCATGCTCCTCTGAACTCCAACTGGGGCCGGCCTCTGATGTTTTGTCTTTTGAGTTTAACCGATTGATACAAGAAATTGGCAAATCCTCTGTTTATTGTCAATTATGTCCAACCGACTGGATCTTTAGGAAAATGCTGGTCGGAAAACACAGTGTACTGAAGACTTGACAAGAGACATTGCCGAGAGAGAGTTTCCAAATGAAAAAAGGGCCGTGCACACTTGTTCTAGTGAGGAGTGTCACACAAACAACGCTGGCATTGTGGGAAAATGTCATGAGTTCGATTACGATTCTTTTCGCATCAATAGTTTGCTGTTTTTGTTAAGTGGCTTTTGGGGTTAGCGCCCGCTGTGGTGCCTCTAATAGGCACAGGGACATATTACACCCACACACACACACACACACACGCACACACGCAGGCACACTCAGAGCAAGAGAGGATACACTCACACGCAAAGTCGCGCTTGCACACATTGGCTCCTGTGTTCACACAGAGACACACACGCACACACACACACTTACAAACTTGTGCTTGCACACATTGGCTCCTGTGTTCACACGCTTTCTCTCACTCTTTCAACGACAACCCTCCCAAAACCACCCTTACCTACCCACACACACACGCACACGCACACACACACACATACACACACACACACACACACACACCAACACACGGCAGACTGTCAGGTCAGGCCTCATTTAGCCTGGTGTTTAACTGTCTCGGGGTAACGAACGACCTGTCCCCCACCGTGACAAACCCAACCAGAGCAGCCCAGCACCGCTGCCCTACACTGGCCAGATATCCTGCCTCCAAGGCCCCATCCATCACCTCCACATCAGGGGACCGCTGCACCAGCCCCAGCCCCAGACCAGTGCCCCGTTCTGGGGCAGCACCACCACCTCTCCCACTCCCACTCTGGTTCTCGTGTTTAAGATGCCCCATCGTACGTCAAACTACTACCACCACTCCTTCATTCTGTCCGCTGCCACCGGCAACGGGAAAGGATGAAAAATGTCCTCCTGCATTTCGTTGGTTTTTAATTCTATTTCCCATTTCCTCACATTTCTATTTTGAGGAGGGAGAAGAAGTCACATTTTCCGCTTTGGTGATGATGCCTCAAGGCGGGGTTGACCTTTTACGGTTTGTGTGTGTGTGTGCTCGTGGGCCTGTGTGTGTGTGAGCACCTGGGCACAACACTTCTATATCTGACCTCTATCTACATGAAGGTGTTGGCATCAAGCTCAGGAGTGAACACAGTATCTCTTCAGGTGTCACGTTTTATATGTGTCAACTTCATCATTAATAGACAAATGGCTTTAATGGCCCTTTCACTGCAGGGATCATTCCCAGAGAGAATGTTGGGCCCTTTGGCCTGTTCTTCTCATGATTTGATTTCATTTTAAAACTAAAACAGTTTTCCCCTAAGTGTGCAGAGGTGGCGACAGAGTATTCTTACAAGTACTTGAATCCACTTTGCTCCGACAACTAAACCTAAATATTGATGAGAAAGAAACATCTCTCAGAGAATGATTTGGACTTTTTGGGTGCATTTGTTCTTCAGTACCAAACAGTCCATGCACACCATAGGCTCTTAGCTGCGTCATACATTCAGTCTGACTGGGCTTCTCTGCTCTGTTAAGAGGCAGCGCCCAGCCCTGGGGTCTGCTCCGGCCTCACACACAAAACACGCACACACACACACACACACACGCACACGCACGCACGCACACACGCACAGTCCTCTTCACCGACTCCCTTTCCCCCTTAGCTCTAAACGGCACCTGACTCGAGCTTCTTTAAAAGCTCTGAGGAGGACGTCCAAGGAGCTTAACAAGGGAATGGATCCCTTCAGCGGGCAGCCCATGCGGCACATTACCGTAAACGATACTGGCTCTCCGGCCTTTCTAAGGGAGTGAGGCCGGGAGGTCATACCCGTCTCCAGTGCTCCCAGAGCGGGGTCAGGTTACGCGCCGTGGAGGGGCCCTCGGAGGCAGGGTCTCTCGGTTAATACCGGTAATCCCTGTGGCGTTCCGCTCGCTGACTCCGAGGTGTTTTCCCTCCCCCCGGAGACAAGGACGAGGTTCTGGAAGGGGGGGGTGCTCCGAGATATTCCGAGACTCCGTAGCGTGACGACCTCTGATTTCAAAAAGACACACACGCACACACACTCTGCCCGGACAATAACACGCATACACACTCTGCCCGGACAATAACACGCACACACACTCTGCCCGGACAATAACATGCAGGCTAAATAAATAACGTGGCCGCTTAACGTACACTCTGAAAGAAGCACACGTCTCGTTGGCTCACACTTTTGTTTTCCTAAGCCCTGATTACGATAGCCAATCTGCAGGAGGTTTCTGCTCTGATTCCTCTCAAAGAAGCCGGATCAAGCGGATCAGTCCGACCTACGGGGCCGGGCTTCAGAGTTCCGTCAGCGGAAAGCCCTCGAGTCTCCTCCACCAGTTATCAGTGAGGCCTGGACGACCCCCCTCTCTCTCTCTCTCTCTCTCTCACTGAAACTCCATCCTGCCGGCCGCTGGTTAGACGTGGGAGATAAAGAGAGGCATCTCAAAGGCAAACGCACGCTGCTTCCTGTTCCAAAAGAGCTCCTGGCTGCTACAGTTGACTGCTCTGGGCTCCCGTCCTCTGCTGGGTTATTTCCCCAGGGGCCAAGTAAAGGAGAGGTGTGTATGTGTGTGTGTGTGTGTGTGTGTGTGTGTGTGTGTGTGTGTGTGTGTGTGTGTGTATGGTCCATAAGGGAGGAGAGAACACAGAGATGCACAAGGTCAATGATCCAGAATAGAGTTTGAAGGTTAATGGTATGGGTTACCTGGACCACCCTGTGTGTGTGTGTGTGTGTGTGTGTGTGTGTGTGTGTGTGTGTGTGTGTGTGTAAAAGGTGACCCTGGGAAGGTAACCTGTGACCTTGGGGTCATCCAGCTGTGGGGAAGACTGATGGTGCCGTCCATTGAGCTGGGGGACTAATGTTTCATCCTAGACTTATGAATCCAGGTTAATAGGGACAGTTATGTCTAAAATACCTTTGGTATGCATGCAAGGTGTTTTATTGCATTTTCTAACTCATATACATTAAACAGACACTGCATTATGTGTGTGTTAAATGTGCATTTGTTAAAAGGAGTAAATCAAATATTATTCCTTTTCTTATTCTTGAAGCAAATGAATGTAAAAACGTGTATTATCAACCACTCTTCCTAGTTTGTCTACCCTCCTATGGTTCTGCCTCCAGAAACATCTCCATGTGACATAGGCTGCCCAGGGAGTGTAAATCAAGGAGGAAAAGAGGAGGAGGGGAACCATCACACACCAGCACTGCCTCTCTAAGCCTCACCACATCAGCAACCAAACCCCCCCCCCCAACCCCCAGAAAGCACCGCTGGACCAAATGCCTTAAAAACACTTTAGCTGTTTGTACTTGTGTGTGTGTGTGTGTGTGTGTGTGTGTGTTGGTGTCGGTGTCTTCAACAGTATTGGAGCATCTTTATCCGCAAGTTAGTATGGCCGGAATTCCCGTGAATCACAGAATCTTTGAACTTTTTCGTTAATGACTGCCTAGTACCGAGAAACTCAAGCCATGACGTTGTTGAGGTTAATGTTTACATCAGGACCGTCCCCCACTCTAAGATGCTGAAGGGCAACACGCTGCTAGCCAATCAGTACCCACTTGTGTGTGTGTTCGTCTGCACACAGCCTGCCGTCAGTCCCTCACTAGGTTAACGCGTGTCCACCTTGACATGAGCTCATACCTGCTGTGCCACTCACTGTCTCAGTAAAGAACTGCCCGTTCACTAACTGAGTCGTGTCTACCAGAGGCCTTTGTGTGTGTGTGTGTGTGTGTGTGTGTGTGTGTGTGTGTGTGAGCGAGAGAGAGAGAGAGAGAGAGAGAGAGAGTTTGCATATGAGTGTTTGTGAGTATGTCTGATTAGTACTATATTGATATAGATTAATAAAATTGTGTGTATGCTGTTTTATATATCACATATATGTTTTCCAGTACTATTTGTAGTCTGTTTTTACGTTCGCTCTGTTAACATACCTTAACATACGTTATGTGCGTGTTTACAGACCTGCCCAAAGTTCCTTTCCAGCTTCTCCTGAAAGGCTGTTCTAACAAGCACCACAGCCAGCTCGGGTTAAATCTACTTAAAGTTAACCGGATTTACCGCCCAGAAACTAAGTACTAAGAACTGGTATCTCAGTTTGTGTGTGTGTGTGTGTGTGTGTGTGTGTGTGTGTGTGTGTGTGTGTGTGGTCCATTAACCTACTTCCATTCACCCAAATTCCCAACAGTGAACTCGCTATAACAGATTTTCCCAACATAATAATCACAGCAATCCAGGCCAAAAATACAGCACCTATCAAAATCCTGATTAAACCAGTTGCCCCCCCACCATCCCACTTATCAACCAATATACATTTGGATATCCATGACGTCATCATTAAATGTATCTTTTATTTCTTAAGGGAAACTACATAGATTTTCAATCTCTTTTACAGTTGGGTGCTAAAACAAACATGAAGAGCAAAGGAAAACTACCACAGAATTAAACATCAAAGACAGCTTTCATAGAAACAAAATGCAAACAGTCATCACACAAAACAATTAACGTTACAAACCACAGATTTTATGCCTGCTTTGGATTCAAATCTTCAATATTTGATGAAAAATATTTCATATTTTAGCACTTCCTGCTGCCTATTCCAATTTAAAGGTGCAAACTATTTACAATGTTTACCCCAGATCTGATTGTATTGAAGGAGGACTTCAAGCTATGTCTAGTCGTTTGGTCTAGTTTGTTGGTTTGTTTTAATTTAAAGTGCAATACGGAAGTCAAATGAAACAGGAGTTTCTGTTTCTTTGGCGTATAAGGGCCCAGACAAGAAGTCGGTTCACACAACCAGGAGCTAAACAGGACCTGTTCAGCAGTGCACAAAGTCAACAAATACCCATGCTACAGTTTATGATGGGGTGACATCATCTGGCCTGGTCAGTCAACCGAGAACTGTGCTTGGATTGGCAGGAAATCTAGGTGGAACTACAGTGGCCCGGAGGGGACAAACTATTTGGTGTCTACCCTAGCACACAGTGAGATGAACCGGTTAGGACCTGGTAAGGGTTTGAATCTGTCTCTCCTCACTCTAGCAGCTATAGAGAGACACACTTCAGGCTTCTGTTTGCCGAGGCCCACGTGGCACATCGTGCTGCTTCTTCTTGGCCACACAGTAACGTTTGTCTAAAATGGCATAATCACATGTTCCCACTCAGAATTAGTTTTCAGTGGGCACAATGTAAGGGTGCGTGGTATGACTTCTGATGTTTTATGCTTTCACAGAATACGATGCTGTTTTCAAAAAAGAAAATACCCTGCTCCTCTTATTGCTTTTGGAATGCAATGTGTTTGGAAACACAGGCACACCACCTTTGCTTGCTCACTTACCGTAAGCGTCTCCCTCTGCTTGTCCATTTCTTCCATTTTCACACATTTCACACAGCAGGGAGGTAGAGAGAGGTGTAACTACAGCCTCACCAGCCTGGCCACTCTGGAGCTCAAGCTATGGCTGGAGAATCCCTGCAGGAAGCAGAGCTTGACCTTAAGGGTAGCAATCGTAGCAAATGCTCCCGACTTTTGTCAAATGCAGCCAACTCCAGTTTTTAGTTGAACATTATTGCTACCACTTTTCTTTTTTCACTGCAAAATACAGCTTACGGCTAAACAGAACAACACAGGGAGGCCAATTTCTTTACAGGGCGCCGCCATTTTACAAATGATCATAGGAAGATAAATGAAGAAGGTGAGTCAACTTTTGAGGCTTCTTTATTCACACACGCATAACATAAACCTTTGACCAACGCATGGCTGATTTAATGAATGAATTGCCTTGGGGGATTTACACGTTGTCATTAAACAACGGCATTCCTAGTTCCCCCTTTCTTTCTTCCTCACCGTCCACTCCCACCTTATATAACCAGACACCAATTCCAGCCAGTACGCTTGGTGACATGCAGCTTCTGCAGGCTGAGGCTGCCGATTCATGTATGGAACTGTTGCGACATACGGCGCAACGTGAGTTACAATAGAACTTAAGAAATGTCAACGCTGGCCAATTATTTAGCCGTTATCGGCCGTGACATTTGAGGAACACTCGAGTTAGGTGGAGGGTTAAGCCAGCATCACCACTGTATCACAAACAGTCCGCCCCCCCCCCACCCCCCCCCCCCCCCCCCCTTTCAGAAATCCGAGGATGCAACCGGTAGAGTACACAGACTTGGCTGCAGTCTGTCAGGACCAACTGGGCTTCTGGTAGCTGCTAGCAGAGAGACACACAGATTGGTGGACTTGGCTCCAATCCGTCCATTGTCTTGTATGCTGGCATCCGCCGAACAATGTTCTCTTGTGCTGCTGTTATTGTTGTCAGAGAGACCAACCTGGGTTGTTTTCTCTCTCTTTATCTCCCTTTTCTTGGTTTATTTATCTCTCTATCTAACTCTCGCTCTCTCTCTGCCTCTCTCTCTTTCTCCTGTCTCCCTCTTTCACTCTCTTGTTAGTGCTCGCCTGGTGTTTTATGAATCTGCAACGGAGGTGTGTGTGTGTGTGTGTGTGTGTGTGTGTTGTTGTGTGTTGTTGCCAAATTTAAAGATGTAAAGCAGGCAGACGCGAAGCTTTGGCATGAGTCACAGTCAGATTTCAGCAGCATGTACACACACACACACGCACACGCACACACACACGCACACACACACCCACTGTGGTACTGGGGTAGCGTGTCTCCGCAAGTCACCTGGGATCAGTTACTGTTCTCCAGGTTCAATCCTGGGCTGTCTCTGGTCAACACTGCCAGCTGGCCTGGGACCAGCTCCATGGGGGACAATGTTAACCTCCTCTGAGATGGAGGGGAGGGAAGAGAGAGAGAAAGAGTGGGGGTGAGACGTTGATGTCACAACAATATTTGAAAAAGTTTGAGTTAGAATGATGAGTGTAATACAAAACTCTCAGTTCAAATAATAGGAACTGTTTCAAGTCTTCTGCATGTAGCTCCGACCAGACGAAATCTTCCTCTAACCTCCAGCCAGGCCGTCAGACAGGCAGGCCCTGAGGCCATGTTTAAGACATACATCTACAGCCGTACTTCTACTTGTCCCTGAGTTCATCTTCACATGTCCACATGCATGGTAGCTCTGTGAATCTGCTGGGAACGTCAGCCCACACACACCTTGATCTCGAGAAAGGGACGTTCCGTGTTGTAGCCAGGCCGCGAGGATGTGCTAGTGTGTGGCGCTCAGACCCTTGGCTCTGCCACAGGAGAGGATAGGTAGTAGATAGTGTGTCCTGTTCTCCACACAGCAGGGAGCGGAGTGTACCCCTCCATCCGTCTATCCCTCCTTCCACAGACAGCACGGTGCCAGGGCCAACACCTCTCTTCTGCTCTTTCTCTCTATGCATCTATCTCTCTCTCTCTCTTTTTCTTTCTATCTCTCTCTATCTCGCTCTCTCTCCTGCTCCTGTTTGCTGTTCGGGAGGATGTGGTGTCGTGTTACTAGCAGGAACGGGGGAATTCATTATTTGCCGTCTAAGGTTTGCTCCACCTATCTCCTCAGTGATGAGGTTTCTCTGTCTTACCCTCCCAAACTCTGTCGCTCTCCCCACTCCAGCTTGTGTGTCACTACCAGGGCGAGCTGGCACTGGAAGCTGGCCTCCATGGCAACGTGCACTGGGTACAGGTGGGAGGTGATTATAATGATATCATTGGCTGGCTCAGTGAAGAACAGTATGACTCACAGTACACTTCCAGTTCACTTCCAGCTACCAGCTTTAAGGAACAAACAAGCATTTATAAAACAAGATATTTATAATCCTAACTATTCGTTGAGATTTGCGCACCAATGCATGTTTTTTACCTTTCCACCTCGATCCTAAAATGTGTTCAATCCTGGACGGTAGGCGATTTACAGAAATCAAGAGGTTACAAAAGGACAAAATTACTATTGTCATCCACCAAGTACACTGCAGCTAGCTGGTGCAGACTTATGAAGTGCAGGATTTGAATACGATGATTTCCTTTTTTCTCATTTCCCTTTCTAACATGTAGTCCCAACGGACAGTCCCACCTCAGCCTCTATGGAGCAGAGAGAGAGAGAGGGGGGGGGGGGGGGTTCAGGAGGGCCCCTGAGAAAGGACCCTGAACAACGGAGGAATGTTTATGGATAGGAAAGGCTTGTTACCCGATACATGGTATTGATACTCTGTCGCTCCTGGTCGTTCTCTCTGAGCTGCCGGTGAAGTGACAGTACAGTCATTTTGACTGAGCACACAGCAGGTCTTGGCCGCTAACAGCCACTTCCAGATGCTCTGTCATTAGTGCTGAACGCGGCTCGCATGGCCCCTGTAAATCTGACATTAGTTAGCATGATGTTGATCTGAGACAGTTGAGGGAGAGAGGCGATGCGTGCGACGACGGCCGTCTGTGCCAGGCCTCCACAGGCACTGCGCTCACTGGTGTCACTCTCATCCTCAAGCCTGGCCTCCTCGCGTTTGGATTGGACGGGGCACCCCCACATTGGCTGCCCGTCATGTTCTCCGGCCAGTTAGATCCCACCCTGGCCGCTGAAGGGAGGGACCCCGGGCACCGCGGGTTTAGTTCCTTGTTAAAGTAAACGAGCGCTTGCGTGGCTAACGGGTGGACTTTCAGCTGCGTGGGGGGTTCGCTTCGGGCTGGCGGCACGGTTTGCCGGTCCAAGTGCGGCCGTGTTTGGTGGATTGAGAAGGATGACACGGAGCCTGGTGCTGAACGTGTGAGCTGTTATTTCTTTTGAGAAGCAAAAGCCCAGGGGTTCATGCACTTTCATGATGCAAGCCTTGGCTTCGATAAGTGATACGGGAACAGCAGTTTAAAACAGCATTACTGTAAGACAACGGCTAATGTTTTCAAAACAAAAACGCTGGGCTTCTGTATGGCAGGGAAGCATACATCTTTGTTGTGAGAAGGCTGTGGACCTGTGTATGATTTTCATTCTGTATGAAAATGAAATGGATAGAAGCTGGCAACATGTAATACATTTTCTA
>CM030187.1:1112500-1115000 GCA_017639675.1 Aplochiton taeniatus
ATAGATATAGATATAGATATATATATATATATATATATATATATATATATATATATATATAGATATAGATATATATATATATATAGATATATAGTTTGTTAATCAACATGATAATGAAAGGGTGGAGTTCTTTATGAAAAACAAAAGCTTGAGGGTCAAACAATTATGAAGTAAATGAAAGTCAGAGCCTGTGAGTCAAAGAGACAGATGAATGGACAGATGAGAGGCAGGGAAAGATGGACAGGATGGAGGGACGGAGGCAGGACAGGGGGAGGTCTGACATTGATTAATCACCCTCTCAGCGTGCATAATGATGTTTCTCTTTGTGTGTGTGTGTGTGCGTGTGTATCAGTCGTTCGTTGACAGGCTCTCAATTTCCGAGTTCGGGGGCCACACACATAGAGCTCGAAGTTATAGAGCGGTCATCCCCCAACTATCCAATGGAGACTGTACTAAGATGGCTCTTTTGAACCATTGGAACCATTGTGCCTTCCGACCACACGACTCTGTAATCCCTAGCTCAGGGAACTGTTTAGCAATAGAGGACTGTTTCTCTACCCTGTGCAACGTTAGGGACCTTAAAGTGTGAGTTCTGCAGACATTTCTCTGATGCCGTCCGTGCGGGCCATTCAAGCCCCTCCAGGGAGGGCAGGAGGAGATGGAAAGGGGAGTGGGACACAGCCACTGTAGGCCGGCACTCCTGATTTATGACACCCGTCGGACATGGCCACTTGCGTCGTCTCAACTGTCGGGCGTGTTATGAAGTGTTATGAAGTGTTATGAAGTGTTATGAAGTATTATGAAGTGCACCGAAGAGACGAGACGTCGACGAGCACACGTGAACGGACAGTGGGGGGATGAACGCCGTCGCTGGAAGAGTCCGGTCCTTCCCTGTTGGACTCTCTCTGTTGGCCCATCTAATCCTAGAGTACGTAAACCCTCTGTCCTCCCAGGCACGTTCCTCTCTGTCTACATGTCCGTCGAAGCACACCGGTGTGGGAGGGAACCGGAAATCAGGTATGCCCCGCGTCTGAGAAGGGGTCTCCCTTGACCCTGCCTGTCTTGGTGCGGCTAAACCTGTCACTGCCCATCACACACACGCACGGCCTGTAGAGGCACGGCGAGAGAAAGTGAATCAAGACGTCGTCCAACAGCGCCCGGCTCCTCCCGTCAGTCATCCCCCCCACCCCCTGCAGAGCCACCCGCCAATCATGATGACAAATGAGGGCTTGATGATGTCATTGGACCTCTTATAATGGATGTGGTGGAGTGAGTGAGTGAGTGAGTGAGTGAGATAAAGGAAGAGCGAGAGGGAGAAAGGATAGGAAGAGAAAGAATGGATGCCAGACGAATGGACAGACAAAGACAGAGAGAAAGAGAGACAGAGAGAAAGGCAGACAGGGAGGGTGGGGGGGGGGGATTAGGGGCGGGGGGGTTAGGGGCAGGGGGCCCTAAGGGGGGAGTAGGGAGGGAGATCCCAGCACGACATGCTGCATGGAAACGAGAGCTCGAATTTCCACTCAAGTGCATGAGGGCTTTCCTGACGTTGGCGAGGTCTGAGGGGAGGAAGGTCGGGGGACTGGAGGGAAGGCAGACAGGAGGGGGAGGGGGGGGCTCGTTGACTCCCCCAAACTTCCCCCTCCTTTTCCTCATGGTTCTTTCTTCCGCCCGCGTGTAACCCTGTTACCAGCCCCTAAAATGGAGCTGGCCTCAAGCTGATAGCACATTCTATATCGACACACGTCGTTGTAACGCTGACCATACACGTAGTGCTTAGAGTGAAGTCAAAGTGTTTACACGTCGTTGTAACGCTGACCATACACGTAGTGCTTAGAGTGAAGTCAAAGTGTTTACACGTCGTTGTAACGCTGACCATACACGTAGTGCTTAGAGTGAAGTCAAAGTGTTTACACGTCATTGTAACGCTGACCATACACGTAGTGCTTAGAGTGAAGTCAAAGTGTTTACACGTCGTTGTAACGCTGACCATACACGTAGTGCTTAGAGTGAAGTCAAAGTGTTTACACGTCGTTGTAACGCTGACCATACACGTAGTGCTTAGAGTGAAGTCAAAGTGTTTACACGTCGTTGTAACGCTGACCATACACGTAGTGCTTAGAGTGAAGTCAAAGTGTTTACACGTCATTGTAACGCTGACCATACACGTAGTGCTTAGAGTGAAGTCAAAGTGTTTACACGTCGTTGTAACGCTGACCATACACGTAGTGCTTAGAGTGAAGTCAAAGTGTTTACACGTCATTGTAACGCTGACCATACACGTAGTGCTTAGAGTGAAGTCAAAGTGTTTACACGTCGTTGTAACGCTGACCATACACGTAGTGCTTAGAGTGAAGTCAAAGTGTTTACACGTCATTGTAACGCTGACCATACACGTAGTGCTTAGAGTGAAGTCAAAGTGTTTACACGTCGTTGTAACGCTGACCATACACGTAGTGCTTAGAGTGAAGTCAAAGTGTTTACACGTCGTTGTAACGCTGAC